>CM029014.1:141014518-141121397 GCA_016801055.1 Panax notoginseng | reverse complement strand
TGAGTATATGTCCACAAATTTTTGAACCGTTAAAAATGAACGTATGATTTAATTATGAATTTTAACGAGATGACTGTTTCAGAAATTGTTGAATTTTCGGAGTTAATCATTTTGGTAGAAAATTCTAGAATTGGTGGGCCCCACTCTTGGTTGGTGAGAAATGTGCTGAGATTTTTATTCAAATGTGGTGGGTGGAATAGTAGCAGGTAAAGCCATCAGGTTGCAGGTTAAGTCTGCTTCGCGTGCTAACATTTTCCTATAAATAGAGGGCTAAGTTAGAATTGAAAAACAACACCAGAAACAAGTTTTCTCTCTTTCTCTCTCTAGATATTGAGTGTATTTTGTGAGTATTTAGATACTTTGAGAGTTTCTATTCATCAGAGCAAGTGTCTTTCAGCCTTATACCGGTATTCCGACCAGAAGTACTGTCTGTATGAGGTAAGGGATGTTATTTTATTCAAAAATGATATTATTTCTTCAATATCATTATGCCGAAATATTGGTTGGAAATTTTTATCAAATTTGGAACTTTTCACGTCGGGTTACTATTCACGAGTTACTATTCACGAGTTACTTATTCACCGAAAAATAAAAATTTCTTCTTTTCGTCCAAAATATCTATTCTGGGTACTAGCTTTGATTGTATCCATGTTTTGATCATTCTTGAATTCTACTTCACTATGAAATAATTATAAGTATTTTTGGACATGAATAAATCGAAATACAATCCTTAATATTTGTTATTTTGTTTCACTGGATTCGTTTTCTTTAATATATATTTTTATCATCCTCAGTCCTAAATGATGATATTACTGAATATCTTTGGCCGTAGTGCAAAGATGAATGATTAACTGATGAATATCTTTGGCCCGTAGTGCAAAGATGAACAGGTGTTGAGATGAACATGACCGACTAGTGATACAAATGAATATCTTTGGCCTGTAGTGCAAAGATGAATATTTGATTAAAGATGGTTATTGATTGTTGTTACAGGGATAAAATATTGATGATGGACTTTTAAATCTTAGAAGATAGTAGAACTCATTCTCTACTTGACTCTTCTAATGGTTTGCTGTTTTCTGCTGCAGTTATTGATTTAAAACTTGTTGTCTATTGTATTCTATTAGATTTTTTCCCTGTTGAAGACTAACGATAATTTTTCTGTATTATCTTAGTCATAATGTTCTTTACTGGGCTAGTTGAGGTCACCCTTTTCCTTTTGTTCCCATTTTTCTCAGGAGGCGAGAATGTAGCGAGTACTAGTCGGGGTAGGAATGATGGTTCTAGAAGTTACTTTAGTAGTCCTCACTATTTTTGTGAAATAATGTATCAATAATTGTAATGAGGGCTTATTTGAGTGTGGATATTGTCTAAATGACAATTTTTGTATTTAAACTCACAGTTCTTGTGTTTGTAATAATAAAGATGTAGTTGTTTCTGTACCATGTATTTTGGCGACTCAGAATGGGTGTTGTATACCTATTTTGGGGGCGTCACAACCTCATTCGGGTTCCTTGCGTTCTGGGAGGTCACAACAAACGCTCTCCCTTGCACAACCGGTTTTGACTTTTCTGGGACGGCCTTTGGTGCCTCCATCCTAGCTGAATTTGTCTTCGGTAAACGACAAAATCGGGCTAAATGACCTTCTCTTCCACAATTATAACATGCTTTGGACGACATCGCGCAGTTGGACTGATGTGCCCCTCCCCTCCGCATTTGAAACATATGATAGGTGGTCGTTCTCTCTTCCTTAACGACAGGTGCTGGTGCTGACATCTTTCCATCATTGTTGAATCTCCTCTTCTTAAAATGTCCATTCTTATTGTTTTGGCCCTGATTACCACCGAAGTGGTTTACCATTTCTGGCTGTTGATTCCCTCCACGCTGTTGTCACCGCTTCGATGACTGCTCTCACTGGTATTATCATTTTGCCGGCTGCTCTCTTTGTTGCGTTATCTCGTTATCGCGCTCCACCAACTGAGCCCTATTTACAACATCTGAATACAAACACAGTTTATGAGAAATAAGATGTTGACGTATCTCCGGCTTCAAACCTCTTAAAAACATCCGCGTCATTCTTTTCTTCATTATCCACCAGGTGGACGCAAACCGGGATAACTCCGCAAATTTTGCCTCTACTGCGACACGGTCATATTATCTGCTCCAATTTGATGAACTCCACCTCCTTCATGTGACGAAATACTCTCGGGAAAGTATTTGTCGTTAAACAGATCTTGGAACTTCTCCCAAGACATCTTCAGTGCGGCAGGTTGAGTACGCTTTATCGATTCCCACCAGTAATCTGCCTCTCCTCGCAACATAAAGGCGGCAAAGGGAACCTTTTGCTCCTCGGAGTAACCCAAGACATCAAATATCTTGGTGATCTGCTTTATCCATGTTTCAGCTACAAGTGGCTTGGTTCTCCCTTAAACTCCGGTGGTCCCAGCTCCTTAAACTGTTTAGCGGTGACCGCCTGAGAGTTTCCAGTATTTCCACCTACGTTGTGGACAGGAGCCGCTTTCACCTGTTGTTGCATGAATTGCATAAAGCCTCTGAACATTTGATCATTCATCATTTGGTCAGTGTTGTTGTTTGCATGAGGATTGACACCTTCCTGATGCACATTATCCTGATTATTGATATGTGGTGAATCAACAGTCGTCTGTGCTCCATTGCTATTCTCAACATTCTCAGATGCCATTTTCAGATACTGCCACAAAATAAAAATTAATTGATATGTCATATATTATCCTTATATTATGACCGACCAATTAAATACCATGCAAATAAACTTAGGTATGTCATACTAGCGAAGGAATTCCCCGTCTCTCCCCTCCTAGTTCTATTCTCACATCTTAGCCAGGGATCATATCCCTAAGCTCTGATACCAACTGTGACGCCCCCAAAATTAGGTATACATCACCCATCTTGGGTCGTCAGATACATAGTACAGAATACAAATACAACTTAATAATACAACTGTCGTGTACAATACGACAAAACATAAACTGTGAGTTTGAATACAAATATTATCTTCTAGAGAGTATTCATACTCAAAAGGAGTCCTCATTACATTTATTAACACACCATTACATAGAATAGTGAGGACTACTAACTAATACTATCATTCGGACCATCACTCACTCCGTACCCCGACTTGTCCCAGCTACGTTCTCATTTCCTGAAGAGAACAGTGAAAGAAAGGGTGAGCTCAACTAGCCCAGTAAGAAATATTATGACTAAGATAATGCAGAATAAATTATCATTAGCCTTCAACAATGTTAAACTGATAAAATATAATAGACATCAAGTTTAACTGTAGCGGAACAAGCAATCCATTAAAAGAGTCAAGTAGAAAATAAACTCTACTATCTTTTATGATTTAAAAGGTTTTTCAACACTGCGATCGCTGAGACTCAGCTTAATAAAATAATCCACATCATCGAATCACCCCTGCACTACGGCCAAGGATATTCGTGTATTCATTAATGGTCATGATCATGCCAACAACTGCCCATCAATGCACTACGGCCAATGAGGACTTTTACCACATCATTTGTAACATTACAGTCATGATTATACCGAATAATCCCTGGTCATAATCATACCAAGTCCATCTATGCACTACAGGCCACAGATGACTCTCAATATTTTATAAACATGAGGATGATGACAATGATATAAGAATTCAATAAAACAAGTTCAAGAATTAATTTATCCAGGAATTAACAACGTCCAAATTGTCAACATGATACTGCATTGTGGAGTAAAATTCAAGAATGCTTAGAAGAATATTTTCTTGAAAAGATACTGGATGAAACGCAACTATCAAGGATATTCCACAAATTTCATGGAGTATAGAAGTCAAAACTTAACCAACTGAGTACAATAAAGAATGGAATAACAAAAGAAATCACCATGCATGCGATAGACCGCACAAACAGGTTATTCCAACAGAATAATAAATAATGGAACCAGGTCCGGCGTAAACGCACAGACAGGATATTCCGACAGAATAATAAATAATGGAACCAGGTCCGGTGTAAAACACACAGACAGGATATTCCAACAGAATAATAATAAAACGGAACCAGGTCCGGTGTAAAACACACAGACATGATGTTCCAACAGAATAATAAACGGAACCAGGTCCGGTGTAAAACACACAGACAGGATGTTCCAACAGAATAATAGAAGAATGTCACCAAGTATAGGGTAGACCGCGTATACTGGTTATTCCAACAGAATAATAACAAATGGAATAACAGAAGTTCTCTTCATGAATATAAAAGAAATAATACTCCCTACCTTAAAAGAACTGGATATTGAAAAAGTGATGTAGCAGAATACTTTTATTCTCTCTCTCTTATTCTCTCTATACTTTCTCTCTCTATAGCTTGAATGAATTCGTGAAAAATAATGAAGCCCTAGGCCTCTATTTATAGAAAAACTGAGGGTGGCTCTTGGTCCTAACGAAGGGTCAAATGACTCTTGGTCTTAACGAAGGGTCAAATGACTCTTGGTAATATTGAAGGGACAACTACTATTGACGAAAGTAATTACTATTGACCAAGGTAAATACTATTGACGAAGGTAATTACTATTGACCAAGGTAAATACTATTGACCAAGGTAAATACTATTGACGAAGGTAAATACTATTGACGAAGGTAATTACTATTGACTAAGGTAAATACTATTGACGACGGTAATTACTATTGACGACGGTAATTACTATTGACGAAGAGACTCTTAGATGATGACATATGACCCCCCATAAAATAACCAAACTTACCACAACGTCTCAATAATATAACATATTATACAGATGATACTATGACAATAATTTAAGAGATATGATGCAGCAATTACTGTAGCAATAATTGAGTATAGCTGAGTGACTTCTCACGTAAGCATCAATAATCAATACCGTGCGCTACTATGCAACCACGCGTATTACTGTACTTTTACTACCGAGTAGTTCAACAGTTTTAACGGTTTTAACGGTAACACCTCAGCCGTTATTTTTATAGAAAGATAATTCTGTCGTTTTCTCAATCCGACAATAATTCCGTTGTGGGGTCCACCAATGATTGTGCCGTCGTACGAATATTCCCCGACAAAAAGAATATTCTCCGACCAAACGAATATTTTATAACAACTTGCTTACTTTGCAAAATTTATAAATATTACCCACAACTATAACATTATATCAAATTAACTCCATAATATTCAAAAATGATATTTATAGAAAATCATCTTTATTTATAAAAATTGGGGTCTTACATTAATAATAATTATTGTTTTACATCATATAATATTATTTGACTCTTTAATTATCTATCTATCTATCTATCTATTTATCAATATTATAAGGGAGAGTAAAAGGGTGATGTTTATTTCTTAAAAGTTGTGTTACAATAACTATTTTATTTTCTTATAATTTAATTTTTTTTCAATTTTATTTTCTAATTCTTATTTTTCAAATAAACATAAATATTTGTGCCATGAATGTAAGACCCCAACTTATTAATGAATAAAATCAAATTTTCTCTAAATATTATTGTGAATAATAAGGGTTAATTTGATATAATACTTTGGTTATGGGTGAAATGTGCAAATTTTGCAAAATAAGCAAGTGGTTATAAAATATTTATTTTTGGTCGGTGAATATTCGGTTGGTCGTGGAATATTCTTGCTGTCGGGGAATATTCGTACGACGACGCAGCCTTGTGTGGGCCCCATAACGGAAAGCGATTGGATGAAGAAAACGACAAGTATAAGTTGTTTATAAATAACGGCGTAGTTGTTACCGTTAATACTGTTGGAATACCCGGTGGTTAAAATACAGTAGCACACGGTATTGCACCAATTATTGATTCTTACGTAAGAAGGCACTACTCAATAATTGTTACAGTAGTTATTATTCAATATTTTATTTTATTGATTCAATAATTGCTGCGTTGATATTTTATATTATTGTTGTTTCAATAATTGTTGCTGCACAGTATTTTCATTTATCAGATCAATAATTCATATTATTTGAATAATATTATTAGATAACATTATTGGCAATGTCTAGAAAGTTCTGTCTAAGGAGAGGTTTGGTCATCTAATTGCGCGCCAGTAAGGAGAAATCCTTATTGGAAAGCCCCCTCTTTCCTGGGAACGGCCTGGTTGTCATAAATGTGATTCTGTAATATTATTTGTGAATAATTAATTATTGATTCATATGATAAGGAAATATTTATTTTATGTGGATATAAATGAGGGATATATTTTTGTGGTTAAAAATGAAGGAGTTAATGTTGAGGTTTTTATCAGTATTTTTGTCGGAATGGAGGTATTAAAAATCAGGGTTTTTGAGATATTTTGCGGGGGTTATAATTTTTAATCCGACCGTTGGATCGTGGTAATTTTTGGATATGTTATACATATATAAGTTGAGTATATGTCCACAAATTTTGAACCGTTAAAAATGAACGTATGATTTATTATGAATTTTACAAGATGACTGGTTCAGAAATTGTTGAATTTTCGGAGTTTATCATTTTGATGGAAAATTCTAGAATTGGTGGGCCCCACTTGTGGTTGGTGAAGAAATGTGCTGAATTATATTTCAAATGTGGTGGGTGGGAATAGTAGCAGGTAAAGCCATCAGGTTGCAGGTCAAACCTACCAAAATTTTCCTATAAATAGAGGGCTAAGTTAGAATTGAAAATCACACCAGAAACAAGTTTTCTCTCTTTCTCTCTCTAGATTATTGAGTGTATTTTGTGAGTATTTAGATACTTTGAGAGTTTCTATTCATCAGAGCAAGTTTCTTTCAGCCTTATACCGGTATTCCGACCAGAAGTACTGATATCTTGAGGTAAGGGTATATTATTTCTTCTTAAGGATTATTTTCTATTATATTTTTCTTCAATATTCATGAAATTATTGTTCATATGAGAAATATTATATTCGAATATTTGAATTTTTTCAAATTTAAGGATATTATTTTCTTCTTAATGATATTATTTTCTTCAATATCATTATGCTGAAATATTGATATGAGTTTTTATCAAATTTGGAACGTGTCGGGGTTACTATTCACGTATACGGCACTATTCACGAATACGGCACTATTCACCGAAAAATAAAATTTTCCCTTTTTGTCCAAGATGTCTATTATGGTTACTATCTTTGATTGTATCCATGTTTTGATCTTTATTTTTGAATTCTGCTTCACAATTGATTATTATGAAGTATTATTGATCTTGGATAAACTGTTATACGAATCCCTACTATTTGTCCTTCTGTCTCATTGGATTCGTTCTCTTTAAGATATTTTTCATCATCCTCAGTCCTAAATGATGATATTACTGAATATCTTTGGCCTGTAGTGCAAAGATGTATAATTACTTGATGAATATCTTTGGCCTGTAGTGCAAAGATGAACAGGTGTTGAGATGAACATGACCGACTGATGATACAAATGAATATCTTTGGCCTGTAGTGCAAAGATGAATATTTGGTTAAAGATGATTATTAATTGATGTTACAGGGATAAAATATTGATGATGGACTTTTAAATCTTAGAAGATAGTAGAATTCTTTCTCTACTTGACTCTTCTAATGGTTTGCTGTTTCCGCTGCAGTTGTTGATCTAAAACTTGTTGTCGATTATATTTTATCAGATTTTTCCCTGTTGAAGACTAACGATAATTTGTTGTATATTATCTTAGTCATAATATTCTTTACTGGGCTAGTTGAGCTCACCCTTTTCCTTTTTGTTCCATTTTTCTTCTCAGGAGGTGAGAACATAGCAGGATCTAGTCGGGGTATGGAGTGATGGTTCTAGAAAGATGTATTAGCAGTCCTCACTATTTCTGTAAAATAGTGTTTGAATAATTGTAATGAGGATTTATTTGAGTGTGGATATTGTCTAGAAGACAATATTTGTATTTAAACTCACAGTATGTGTTGTCGTATTTTGCACGACAATTGTATTATTGAAGTTGTAGTTTGCTTTCTGTACCATGTATTTGGCGACTCAGAATGGGTGTTGTATACCTATTCTGGGGGCGTCACAGTTGGTATCAGAGCTTAGGGATATGATCCCTGGCTGAGATGTGAGACAAGAACTAGGAGGGGAGAGACGGGGAATTCCTTCGCTAGTATGACCTGACTAAGTTTATTTGGTGTTTATTTGGTCGGTCAGAGTATAGGGATAATATATGACATGACTATTAACCCTTGTTTTATGGCAGTATTTAAGAATGGCAGCTGAGAACGTTAATAATGGAGTAAATCAGACCGTGGAGACACCTTTGATCACTACCCAGGGGAACGTGCAACAGGAAGGCAATATTCCTCCTGTAAACAACGTTACCGAGCAAACGATGAATGATGGAATGTTTAGGAGCTTTTTGCAGTTCATGCAAAATCAGACGAGGGAGACTCGTGTGCAGAATACGGGTGGAAATGATAACAACGCGCGGTTTGTCACAGCTAAGCAGTTCAAAGAATTGGGACCACCAGAATTTAAGGGAAAGCCGGATCCGATCATGGCGGAAACGTGGGTCAAGCAAATTACCAAGATATTTGATGTCTTGGGATGCACGGAGGAACAGAAGGTTCCATTCGCCACATTTATGTTCCGCGGTGAGGCAGACTACTGGTGGGAGTCTGTGAAGCGTACCCAGCCTGACGCACTCAACATGTCCTGGGAAACATTTCAAAAACTGTTCAATGACAAGTACTTTCCTGAAAGTATTCGTCATATGAAGGAGGTTGAGTTTATTAGACTGGAACAAAACAACATGACGGTGTCCCAGTACGAGGCGAAGTTTGCAGAGTTATCCAGGTTTGCACCTCATTTGGTCGAAAATGAGGAACGAATGACAAGGATGTTTCTGAGAGGTCTAAAACCGAGATTCGGCAATATCTTATCTCTCATAAATTTTCTTTATATTCAGATGTTGTAAACAGGGCTCAATTATTAGAGCGAGATAATGAGTATGTGCAACCGAGGGACCACAACCAGGGTCATACCGGTGGCGGCAGTCATCGAAGCAATGAAAACCAGCAGGGAGGAAAACATTCGGACAAAAGCGGTAACCACTCTGGTGGTAATCGTGGTCGTGATAATAGAAGGAGCGAGTCGGGAGGAGATTTCAAGAAGAGAAGGTACAACAATGATAACGTGAAGACGTCAGCACAAACATCAACTGTTTCTAGGGGAGGAGAACGACCACCGGTCGTATGTTACAAATGTGGGAAAGAGGGACATATCAGCCCAAACTGCCCACAACAATCCAAGGTATGTTATAACTGTGGAAAGGAAGGTCATATAGCTCGAGAGTGTTCTGTAGCAAAACCAAGTTCAGCGGGGATGGTGACTCCAAAAGTTGTCCCGGATAAGTCGAAATCAGCGGTTCCTGGAAGGGCGTTTGTCGTTACTGGCCAAAACGCGAGAAACCCGAACGAGGTGATCACGGGTAAGCTAATCTTGAATTCTTGCGAAGTTTATACTTTACTAGATACCGGTTCTACCCATTCTTTTATCTCTCCTGCTTGTGCTCAACGTTTAAACTTGACTCCGGAGAAATTGGACTTTAACTTATCTGTTGAAACTCCGTTGGGTGAAACCTTCGTTACATCTACAGTTTATAAATCTTGCATGATCCAAGTTGGCACTATCACATTACCTGTTGATCTTATCTCTTTAAAGATACTTGCTTTTGATGTGATTTTAGGAATTGATTGGTTAACCACTCATCATGCTAAAATTGATTGTTTTCGTAAGGTTGTTAGTTTTCATATTCCTAACCAACCTGTCATACGAATTCAAACTACTAAACCACTAAAATCAGTCACTGTCATATCAAGCCACAAAGCTATTCGTTTATTGAAAAACGGATGTCAAGCTTTCTTAGCCCATGTTATGGATTTGAACAAAGACAAGTCAGATTTGAATAATATTTCTATTGTTAGAGAATTTCCCGATGTATTTCCTGAAGAACTTCCCGGTCTACCCCCGGAACGAGAAATTGAATTCTTTATTGACCTTGAACCCGGTACAAAGCCCATTTCTAAAACCCCATATCGAATGGCTCCTATTGAACTTCAGGAGTTAAAAGTCCAACTACAGGAGTTGTTGGACATCGGTTTTATTCGTCCTAGTACGTCTCCTTGGGGTGCTCCTGTTTTATTCGTAAAGAAGAAAGACGGGAGTATGCGACTTTGTATTGACTATCGAGAATTGAACCATGTCACCATCAAGAATAGGTATCCGCTACCTCGCATTGATGACCTGTTTGACCAGTTGCAAGGAGCACAATTCTTTTCAAAGATCGATCTTCGTTCTGGATATCATCAGCTGAAGATTAAAACTGAGGATATTCCAAAGACTGCCTTCAGAACTCGGTACGGGCATTATGAATTCTTAGTAATGTCTTTTGGATTGACTAATGCTCCTGCTGCCTTCATGGATATGATGAACCGTGTATTCAAAGAATATTTGGATCAGTTCGTTGTTGTCTTTATTGATGACATCCTCATCTATTCCAAAAGCCGTGAAGATCATGAGCGCCATTTGAAGCTGGTACTGCAAAGGCTTCGTGAAAACAAGCTATATGCCAAACTGAAGAAATGCGAGTTCTGGCTTGAGGAAGTAGCATTCCTTGGGCACGTGGTGTCAAAACATGGAGTATCTGTCGACCCGGCGAAGATTGAAGCCATACAAAGTTGGGAGCAACCGAAGTCGGTAACCGAAGTACGTAGCTTTCTGGGCTTAGCTGGTTATTATCGGAGATTTGTGGAAGGATTTTCTCGAATCGCTACTCCGTTAACTCAGCTGACTCGGAAAGATACAAAATTCGTATGGAGTGAGGAATGCGAGAAGAGTTTCCAAGAACTCAAGAGGAGACTCATTTCGGCACCTGTTTTGACAATACCATCTGGTTCGGATGGATTTGTTATCTACAGCGATGCTTCAGGCAAAGGGTTAGGATGTGTTCTCATGCAACATGGGAAAGTCATAGCCTATGCCTCACGACAACTCAAAGAATATGAGAGGAATTATCCTACTCATGATTTGGAGTTGGCAGCAGTCGTTTTTGCGTTGAAGATCTGGAGACACTACCTGTATGGGGAGAAAGTGGAGATCTATACAGATCATAAAAGCCTCAAATATTTCTTCACCCAAAAGGAACTCAACATGCGGCAGCGACGTTGGCTTGAGCTGTTGAAAGATTACGATCATACCATCCAATATCATCCTGGAAAAGCAAACGTAGTAGCTGACGCATTGAGTAGAAGATCATATGCGGGTACGAGTGCAATGTTTTTAACACAAAGGCCCATTTTGTATGACTTGCAAAGGATGGAGATAGAGATGAAGGCTCCAAGTACCCACATGATGATATCAAATATACGAGTAGAACCGACTTTAATCGATAAAGTTAAAGCTGCTCAAGCTACGGATATAGAGCTGATGCGTATGAAGAAGAAAGTGCAAGAAGGTGCTATTCCAGAAGCAAGAATCGATGAAGAAGGAATACTTCGAGTCAACTCCAGACTTTGTGTTCCTAACGATTTTGACTTGAAGCATAGAATAATGATGGAGGCACACAACACACCGTTTGCAATCCATCCTGGGAGTACCAAAATGTATCACGATCTTCGACATACATTTTGGTGGAGCAATATGAAAAGAGAGATCGCGGAGTTTATCTCGAGATGTTTAACTTGTCAACGTGTAAAAGCGGAGCATCAAGTACCAAAGGGTCCATTGCAACCACTTGAGATTCCGAAATGGAAGTGGGAACACATTACTATGGATTTTGTTACAGGTCTTCCCAAGGTTTCTCAAGGCATAGATGCGATTTGGGTTATTGTTGATAGATTAACCAAGTCCGCTCATTTCTTGCCGATACGTGAGACTTATTCCCTTGAACGTCTTGCTAGTATGTACGTGAACGAGATTGTGAGATTGCATGGCATGCCAGTATCCATAGTTTCGGATCGTGACCCAAGATTCACTTCACGATTTTGGGTTAGCTTGCAGAAAGCTATGGGCACGGATTTACGATTCAGTTCAGCATACCATCCTCAAACGGACGGACAATCAGAGAGGACTATTCAAACTCTTGAAGATCTATTAAGACTTTGTGTCCTAGATCTCAAAGGGAGTTGGGATAAGTACCTACCATTGGTGGAATTCTCCTACAACAACAGTTATCAGGCGAGCATAGGTGTGGCTCCATTCGAGGCGTTGTATGGAAGAAAATGTCGTTCTCCAGTATGCTGGGACGAGGTGGGTGAAGCAACATTGTTGGGACCAGAGTTGGTACGCATTACTACAGAGAAGATCCAAACGATTCGACAACGTATACAAACGGCACAGGATCGACAAAAGAGTTATGCGGATCTTCATCGGAAGGACGTGGAATTTAATATTGGGGATCATGTATTGTTACGTGTTGCACCATGGAAGGGAGTTACAAGATTTGGGAAGAGAGGAAAGCTCAATCCAAGATTTGTTGGTCCATTTGAGATTCTTGAGCGAATAGGAAATGTGGCATATAGACTCGCATTACCTCCAAGCATGTCTCGTGTTCATAATGTTTTTCACATATCTATGCTTCGTAAATATGTTAAAGACCCGAACCACATTATTGAGTTAGAACCAGACGAGATAGCTGAAGATTTAACGTACGAGGAGGTACCTGTTAAGATCTTGGATAGGAAAGAGCATGTCCTACGCACGAAGGTTATACCACAAGTTAAGGTTTTGTGGAGAAACCATGCTATTGAAGAAATGACCTGGGAGTTGGAATCAGAAATGAAAGCGAGGTATCCTCACCTTTTTGAAACATCAGGTACGTACGTCAATTTCGAGGACGAAATTTCATAAGGAGGGGAGGTTGTAAGACCCCAACTTATTAATGAATAAAATCAAATTTTCTCTAAATATTATTGTGAATAATAAGGGGTTAATTTGATATAATACTTTGGTTATGGGTGAAATGTGCAAATTTTGCAAAATAAGCAAGTGGTTATAAAATATTTATTTTTGGTCGGTGAATATTCGGTTGGTCGTGAATATTCTTGCTGTCGGGGAATATTCGTACGACGACGCAGCCTTGTGTGGGCCCCATAACGGAAAGCGATTGGATGAAGAAAACGACAAGTATAAGTTGTTTATAAATAACGGCGTAGTTGTTACCGTTAATACTGTTGGAATACCCGGTGGTTAAAATACAGTAGCACACGGTATTGCACCAATTATTGATTCTTACGTAAGAAGGCACTACTCAATAATTGTTACAGTAGTTATTATTCAATATTTTATTTTATTGATTCAATAATTGCTGCGTTGATATTTTATATTATTGTTGTTTCAATAATTGTTGCTGCACAGTATTTTCATTTATCAGATCAATAATTCATATTATTTGAATAATATTATTAGATAACATTATTGGCAATGTCTAGAAAGTTCTGTCTAAGGAGAGGTTTGGTCATCTAATTGCGCGCCAGTGAGGAGAAATCCTTATTGGAAAGCCCCCTCTTTCCTGGGAACGGCCTGGTTGTCATAAATGTGATTCTGTAATATTATTTGTGAATAATTAATTATTGATTCATATGATAAGGAAATATTTATTTTATGTGGATATAAATGAGGGATATATTTTTGTGGTTAAAAATGAAGGAGTTAATGTTGAGATTTTTATCAGTATTTTTGTCGGAATTGAGGTATTAAAAATCAGGGTTTTTGAGATATTTTGCGGGGGTTATAATTTTTAATCCGACCGTTGGATCGTGGTAAATTTTGGATATGTTATACATATATAAGTTGAGTATATGTCCACAAATTTTGAACCGTTAAAAATGAACGTATGATTTATTATGAATTTTACGAGATGACTGGTTCAGAAATTGTTGAATTTTCGGAGTTTATCATTTTGATGGAAAATTCTAGAATTGGTGGGCCCCACTTGTGGTTGGTGAAGAAATGTGCTGAATTATATTTCAAATGTGGTGGGTGGGAATAGTAGCAGGTAAAGCCATCAGGTTGCAGGTCAAACCTACTAAAATTTTCCTATAAATAGAGGGCTAAGTTAGAATTGAAAATCACACCAGAAACAAGTTTTCTCTCTTTCTCTCTCTAGATTATTGAGTGTATTTTGTGAGTATTTAGATACTTTGAGAGTTTTATTCATCAGAGCAAGTTTCTTTCAGCCTTATACCGGTATTCCGACCAGAAGTACTGATATCTTGAGGTAAGGGGTATTATTTATTTCACATTCTGAAGAGATATTTTTTTCGTATTCGTATGAATATTATTTCTGTTCAATTTCATAAGAAATTTTTTTCGTTCAATATTCGCGAGAAATATTATATTCGTTTAATATTCGTAATGAATATTATTTTCGTTTATATTCGAAGGGATATATTTTCTTCAATATCATTATGCTGAAATATTGATATGAGTTTTTATCAAATTTGGAACTTTTTGTGTCGGGGGTTACTATTCACGTATACGGCACTATTCACGTATACGGCACTATTCACGAATACGGCACTATTCACCGAAAAATAAAATTTTCCCTTTTTGTCCAAGATGTCTATTATGGTTACTATCTTTGATTGTATCCATGTTTTGATCTTTATTTTTGAATTCTGCTTCACAATTGATTATTATGAAGTATTATTGATCTTGGATAAACTGTTATACGAATCCCTACTATTTGTCCTTCTGTCTCATCTCTTTAAGATATTTTTCATCATCCTCAGTCCTAAATGATGATATTACTGAATATCTTTGGCCTGTAGTGCAAAGATGTATAATTACTTGATGAATATCTTTGGCCTGTAGTGCAAAGATGAACAGGTGTTGAGATGAACATGACCGACTGATGATACAAATGAATATCTTTGGCCTGTAGTGCAAAGATGAATATTTGGTTAAAGATGATTATTAATTGATGTTACAGGGATAAAATATTGATGATGGACTTTTAAATCTTAGAAGATAGTAGAATTCTTTCTCTACTTGACTCTTCTAATGGTTTGCTGTTTCCGCTGCAGTTGTTGATCTAAAACTTGTTGTCGATTATATTTTATCAGATTTTTCCCTGTTGAAGACTAATGATAATTTGTTTGTATATTATCTTAGTCATAATATTCTTTACTGGGCTAGTTGAGCTCACCCTTTTCCTTTTTGTTCCATTTTTCTTCTCAGGAGGTGAGAACATAGCAGGATCTAGTCGGGGTATGGAGTGATGGTTCTAGAAAGATGTATTAGCAGTCCTCACTATTTCTGTAAAATAGTGTTTGAATAATTGTAATGAGGATTTATTTGGGTGTGGATATTGTCTAGAAGACAATATTTGTATTTAAACTCACAGTATGTGTTGTCGTATTTTACACGACAATTGTATTATTGAAGTTGTAGTTTGCTTTCTGTACCATGTATTTGGCGACTCAGAATGGGTGTTGTATACCTATTCTGGGGGCGTCACAATGAATCCTAATTTTTATAATGTGGGACTTAAACTCACTTATGATATTTTAATAATAACAAAAACTTTATTATATATGTCATAATATATGCAAAAAATTTAATTTTCTTTATTTGAATAAAATATATTTTAATATTTTATTAATTATTTCATTCGTTTTAAAATTAAACATATATTTATAAAACGACAATTTTTAAAAATAATTAAAATAGAAAAAATATTTTATATATATATATATATATTTAACAAAATATAATTTATTTTAAATTTTTTATTAATTTTAATAAATTATTTGAGTTGTCAAAAATTTAAAATAAATCTCGCCGTCCATCCGGTAGTAGCCAGAGTAACGGGACACAAGTACAAATGTATTTAAACTCCTCTACGGTCCTCTCTCTCCTCTCCTCCGGTTTCAATTTCGTTTTTATATTTTTCTTCTAGAGAGAGGAGAGAGGAGAGAGGAGAGAGAGAGAGCGGAAGAAATGATACCACAAGACTGGGCACCACCATGTGGAAATGAATGCACCAAAAAATTCGCAGCTCTCACCCAGATCCCTTGTAACGTTTCTTAATTTCCCCTTTCTTTGTATACATCATGTATTTATATACATATAAATATATATGTATATGTTGCTGATTTTCATTTGTTTTGCACATTTTATTCAATTCCATAGATTTGATAATGCCATTAAGGCTTCAAGATGACGTTTTGAAATGGTTAATTTTGTTCTGCTGAATATATCAAGGCTTTTATCAATCGATTGCAGTGTTAAGGTTCATGCTTCTGGAACTGGAGTCTTATCAAATGTTCTTTCCTCCCCCCCTTATTTATTTTTGGTGGTGGGTGAAATTATAGATTTTATAAACAAGTAAAATGTATGTAAAAACTATAGGGGCATCAGCAAATTTGGTAGGGCTATATCAGAATAGAAATGACATATATGCTTACGATCTTGTGCCTAATTTTTATGTGACTAGACGTAATAAATAATTGCCCTTGAAGTTGCAGTTATTTATAAATCATTGTGTCTAGTTGCAGCAAAAGTTGCCATATAAACTCTTATTAAAATCATAAAAACGGTTACTTTAATGCTTTCTGATGAATAAAGTTATAGTACTTGCGTTTTGTGCTAATTTCTTTCAATTGGGAGTATTTTTTGGCATGTAAAGAAAGATAAAAAAGTATAATTTTTTTAGGGTTAAGTTTTGGTATCATGTTTTCGTGGTTGTATTTAATTTTCATTTTTTCATAACCCAATGCTCTTAAATTTTAGTTAAACCATGTCAAAATTTGTGCTTAAACTAGAGACGCAACAATAGCAATAGGAGAAGCTTTATATTACACACCTATACATACCTGGAAAACAAGCATGTTGCAAAATTCTTAAATACAATGCATACAAAAATCATATATTTATTGCCGACTTGCTGAGTTGGTGTCTTTATCCAAGTGTTTATTGGTGTCTGCTATTGTGTAATGTGGGTGATGCCGAGGATTGGTAAAGCGATTTCTGGGATGTTGGAGGGGTGGATAGATTAGGTAGAGTAGGATGAAATCAATGGACATGGCTCATCTTTGTCTTCTCACTCATCTATTTTAAAGGAATAGTAGTTATTTGATGGGGTGTAGCTCCCTGCTTATTAAGCTGAAATTTTTCGATTTTTTATGCTGTTTTTGTGGATGAATATGTGTACATGTGAGGGTATAGATTTTCTATAGAATGTCTTAGGGATATATATATATATATATAATTGTTTCTGATTACTTGCTTTATTGTGCGAGTCATAGAGACTTTACTTTTTGTTGCCTTTTACTTAGTTTGCAACTGAAAACTCAAATGTGCGAGGCAAAACTCAAAATGAATAACGTAGGACTTTCTTAATATATTTTACGACATGATAACTTTGAGGTTTAATAGACAGCATTGCTCTAACTAAAGCAACGTGGTATGATATGACCTGCATAGCTGACTCCACGTAATTGTTGGAAGGATTTGATGTTGAGTTTCTTGTATACTTGAGATGTACATGGATTTGCTAGCGCACGGTTGCAGACTTTTTGTGGCACTCATTCTCAAGATTCTTGGATTTATCTATGATCTACTATTAGCTTTCAGACATTTGTCGTGATTTAGTGCATATTAAAAGTGCTGACGCATCTCATGCTTTTCAGCTACACTAAATTTGAGTATCACTGTTTTTGGACTTTTGCAATTAATTATGTATCTGACCATATTTATGGCAATGATCTGATTATGTACTTTCCTGTGGTTTTTGTAGGGAGAGTATTTTGTAAAAAAGGGTGTGCCGCTGATGGTGACACATGGGAAGAATGTAAGATCACCTCATGTTTTCATTTTTTTCTTCTATAGCTTTTCAAATACTTGGTTTCCTATTTTGGACTTCCAAAACAAAATATGTGATTAATTGTACCATGGACCTAACCTTGTTACATGTATTCTATCCAACACACCTCTTTGTTTCTACTAACGGTTCCTATATGGAAAAACTGTGATTATGCATTAGTGTGCCTGAAGCTGTATGAATCCTGAAAAGGAATCATATTGGTTTAAGGGGGGAAAACGTAAGGAAATGAAACCAGTAGTGTAGGTGATGGCTTATCATTTTGTATGCTACTAGACATGTAATGTACATCATCGGAGTAAGCACTGCTCTAGATTATCTTAACCTTCTTACATGTATTCTATCCAACACACCTCTTTGTTTCTACTAACGGTTCTTATATGGAAAAACTGTGATTATGCATTAGTGTGCCTGAAGCTGTATGAATCCTGAAAAGGAATCATATTGGTTTAAGGGGGGAAAACGTAAGGAAATGAAATCAGTAGTGTAGGTGATAGCTTATCATTTTGTATGCTACTAGACATGTAATGTACATCATCGGAGTAAGCACTGCTCTAGATTATCTTAATTTTATTTCCTAAATCATTGGTTTCTTTTTCATAATCGAAAGTAACTTATCCGTGCCTAGGCTTGTAGGACGGAAAGGCTAATCATTCGAAAAGGCTCTACCTCATCATGATATTTGTTTGTGTAGAGTATCTATTTCACTTATTGATGTTGTGTGCTTAGTTGGGATTAGTAGTTGTATCATTTTTTTTGTTCAAGTTAACACTATCTGGTGTGCACAAACATTTTTTTTTGATAATTTATATTAGTACTTTTTTAAGAAAGTTAGGGTTCTGATACCGTGATATGTACAACTTTGGTTCACATGATCACTTTGAGTTCTATTTCTTTTCTGTTCTTCTGAAGATATTGCATCAGATAATATTAATGTTCTAAAAGGCGAAAGGCGGTAGGCGGGCGGCCCTGCCCGTCTACCGCCTAAGGGGCCTAGGCGAGAATTTTTATTTTAAGCCAATTTTAATATTTTATCTTACATTTATCCAAACAAAATAATAATATAAAGCAAAACAATCTATAATAACGATAATAAAGGCCTTTGCTTAAAGTTCAAACACAGCCATATTGCTAATGTCAAAATTCAAACACAAACACAAAATTATTCAAAGTTCAAACATGTTTTTAACGCATTAGTTTTATTCATAAACAAGATTGCTATTAAATAATAAAATTTAAAATTTCAAGAATTTAAGTCAATATTAAAACTTAAGAAACTAAACATAAATTTAATAATTATATTGAATTAAACTAAATATTACAAGTGTTTCATCATTTATATAATTTGAAGTACAAGTTCAAAAAATTACAACTATAATAAAATTATCCATTTTGACTTGATATTGTTCACTTTTTGTTGTGATTTGATATGCTACAACATGTATTATGAATATGGTAAATCATTAGAAAAATAAATATATCAAGATCTGGTTTGGGTAATTATTAAAATAAAAAAAAACCTCTCAGCCTAGATTCCGTCTAATTTCATGGAGGATTTTTTTGTCGCCTTTGGGCCTAGGCGAGGCGCCAGGGGGCCTAGCGCCTAGGCGAGGTGCCAGGGGGCCTAGCGCCTAGGCGAGGTGCCAAGGCTAGCGCCTAGGCGAGGCCTAGGCGGACCAAGGCGGAAATTTTTAGAACACTGATATTAGTGATGTATCTCAGCGTTTTTATAAATTTCATTGACGAGCTCCTTATGAACACATTCTGTAAGTTGATTATATGTAATTAATCAGTAAGATAATTTGATTAGTCTGATATAGGTTTGGGAGAGTGCAATGAGATATGCTACAAAGACCCTGTTTTAAAGGACCAGCAGTGGAGTGCTTATATTGATCGTTCTCCTGGTGCAGCCAGCTACTCGCAGGTTTTTATTCATTTAGTTGTGCTTCTATCCTATCATACCATCTTTTTGCCATGCTTAACTTTCTGAAAAGACATGCTTGCTCAAAAGGAAATATGTTTCTTGTTATTAACCTTATTTTATTGTTCAATGTTTCTTTCAAATTTATACTACGTCAGCGAAGTGTGAGCTTTAATATAAACAATGAAGTATAAGGAGTTACTGTTCACTAATTATATCTTTCATCAATAATGTCACAACTTCAGTAACTTCTGAGTATGTACTTGGTTTGAAATGAAATTGCTACAGGTTCATGAGTCATTGTTGGTCGAAATAGTTTAAACTTGCAGGTCAACTACCTTTTACTGCTTGGCTACTTTAAAATATTACAAATTTGACCCAAGTGAAACTTCCCATTTAGACTTGGTACTTAAACTATGGTTGTGGTTGGGGATAAATTTACTTCTGAGCTTCTTACTAATTAAGAACCTCGTTGGATTCAGTACGCATGCGCTGTGTTTTAATTTTCAAAAGTATGGGCCAATACTTAGACGCATTGGCAGCCGGTTTCTGTACCCATCCCGTGATACTAGTCTAAATTTCCACATGATAATGCTATCATGGTGAAATGAGACCATGATATCGGAGATATAGCTGCTACGACATGGTATGCAAAGATATTGTCCTATACGGCCATGACACCACCATGACAAAGTCGCATGTTCTGATGACCTGACTTCATCCTTTTCCCCTCTTTTCTTCATTTAATTATCCACTTTCATTGTTCAATCTCACATAATGTACATCCAAGAGACGCACAAGCATACATGTGTTCATTGTTACATAAATTTTATGTAACATAAATATCGTTGCCTCCTATTTTGTTAATTTTGCTAAAATGTCATTTTTACACTGACCAATTCCAGTTTCCATTCTCTTTTTTTGGATACTTATTTTTATGTGCAGGAGTGCTTTCATGCTTGTGTAGCTGGCTGTGGGTACAAGGTCTGTTTTCATTTACTGTAATCAATGTACTATTGAAAATGTTCAATGAGAATGAACTTTTACAGTAGCATGCTCAAATAATATCGACTTCAATACTTTGGTAGTTTTTTTCTGCACGAGAGTAGCTCTGGGTATTAGTTATGAATCCTCTTCCTATGGATATGGTTCAGCAGGACAAAAACAATAGCGCTGCTTGGCATTGCTATATCTTTATACGTGACCAACTGAATTTGGTATCATGTATAATCCTTCTTCCTTCCCCCACAGGGCCCACACCAATTTTCACGTGTATGTAGAAGAAACTAATTGCAACTTCGCTTTGATGCATTCTGATGTTATGCACTCATTTCTTTTTCGTCATCAGACATTATACTCCAGCCAAATTTCATGACAGCTGGATTCCTTCACTCTATTTCTCTTTCCTGCTAAAATAAAGTGAAGGTGGGCTGCATTAATATCTAGAACCATAATTAATGTCTACCTTAATGGTATTTGACAAACATCTGTGTCAGTAACATACTATACTAGTCTATAATAGGCTAGCTTCACAAAAATCCCTAGTGTTCTACAAATGACTTAGACTCGGTTTGGATCACGGATTTATTTTGGGACGTTACAGAATGAATCAGTAATGTAAGGGCAATGTGCTATTATGATGCACATATCAGCATATGCTTGGTTCAAACTCGAGAATTTATTTATCAATTCCCTTGACAATTCTGTTGTGTTAAATATTACATCATGCAATTTGTAAAGATTGTCATTTTTTGTTTCTTATGTCACTTCATATAACACGTTCTTCAAGATTGTCTTTTTTTTCTTCTTTTTCTTATGTCACTTGATATAACACCACCACCTTCGTGAAATGCAGTTTGATATTCCCTCGGAGAAAGTCAATCAAGTTCATCCAAACAGGCCGACCAAGCCTCCCAACGTACAAAAACCGAAACCATCACCGCCCAAAGTTGTAGCCGCCCCACCTCTTGAATCCAGTTCGACAACTGAGAACATGCCCGACACTTCGGCATAGTGACTTCGTGAGTTCTAGAAGGTAGTCATACAATTCATGTAGACTACATCAATTTTGTCCATCAAACAGTTATCAAGGAACTTATTGGGCATAACCAGTTTCATCTTGGACTGGCTACGGGTTCCTTGAGCTATTAGATCTGCCAACTATGTAAACTCTTGTATCTTTTTCATAATTTCCATGTACAATATATTTAGAATTCCACCCCCCCCTCCCAGCAATGGCAATTTTCTGATGAAGGATATTATATACTCCAGAAGATAAATTTTTGGTGTATTCTTGATATCATTATATACAAAGGATATGTTTATTTTCACCTGTTGTTGTCTTAATTTACTAATGGTTTATGTGTGAAATTTAATGACGCTTTTTCTCATGTCCAAAGAATATAACATAAAAAATGACGGTGTTTAAGGGCCGAACTCTTGTACTTGTACGCCGACATGAAAATATTTTATAATTTTATCTATTTGTATTTTTACTTTTTTTTGGACTAGAGGGTACGGGGAAACAGGAGTAAATATGATGCATCTATAGATTTATCCTTTTATTTATTTATTGGGAGTTTTTTTAATATACATATAAATTGATTATAAATTATAAAGATACAATAATTTATTTAATACTATTTATACTAATACAGTAATATGTCATCTACGTAATTTAAGAAAAAAAAAATCAAAGCATTAGATTTTACTGTCAAATATGGAGAAAATCAACGACTTTGAATTGTATTAACAGATTGTATGATTATTATAGAAAAAATTAACAAATTTAAATTGTAATGATAGTTAGAGTAATTATTATATACCATTATAAAATTATTTAATATATCAAATTGAATATGTTAATATAATTTAAATTCCTTAATTATCTCATATTATTTGTGTGACGTACTACCGCTGCTGTAAAGTGTAAATGTAAAATAATAATTTTATAAAGAATAGTATTAAAGTATTAGAGACATAAATTATACATAAAAATTATATAAAAATAGCATAAAAAAAGAGAAAATAGAGAATGAGACTGACGATTAGGTGCATAACTATATAAGTTCATAGGTAATCAATATACGAGTTCTGCTTTTTGTGCATAATTTTTTTTTATATATAATTTGTTAATATTAAAAAGATTGAATAATGAATTAATTTTAAAAAGTTGAATAAAATTCAGGATTTATAAGTTGGTGGCGGGCCGTGGGAGTGATATGAGGCTTTGTCTTTTCCCCTCGTGAAATGGAGTGGCCTCTCATTGGTTCCATAGATTAAAGTTGAAACATACATACAGACATTCATATATGTGTATATTATATGTAGGAGAGGGAAGAGAGAAACAGAGCAGACACAGAAGTGTCCAGAGAGAGAGAGAGAGAGCAGGGGGAGTCGAGTAGAGAGTAGAGGGGAGCAGAGTGGCAACAGAAAAATGGAATTTAAAGGATGGAAGCTTTTGAGTCTGATTCCATTAATTGCATCTCTTCTTCTCTTCTACATCAAGGACTCTTCCAAGGTTGGATTTTCCCTCTCTAATACTGTTCCCCCCTTTTCTTTTCAGTCTAATTCATATTTTGCCTTATTTTCAATACAAGTTTTCTAGATATTGATATTCTAATTGTTTATTTAATTACGAAATTGTAATAATTTTAAACTTGACAACATTATGTAATTTTATAGTATTACCAAACATATGAGACTCTTTTTTCGAAATAAAAGAATTAACCAAAAAGACACTTTTTGTGGAAGAGAGCATATATATATATATATATATATATATATATATATGTATTATATGTAGTATCGCAGCATATCTTTCTTAATGATATGGAGTGCATGCCCCACTCACCAAAAACAAAGCCAAATATAATATAACTATAACTGTTATAGAATTTTAATTCAAGAAATAGAGAGCTTTATGATTTATGAATATTGTTCTGGTTTATAGTGGGTGGTGTGAAAAATAGAAAGGGATTTTCATTTTAAGACAGAGCAATTACTTGCCTTTTAATTTGTTTCATTACTTTTCTTAGTAAAAGTTATTTGATAAAAATCTATAACTTTTTGAAAATAGAGCAACTCTAGTGAGTGATTTATGCTTATTAAGGACAGTCTGTTATATAAAGGGCTTAAATTATTTGTAGAAGAAAATGTTCAAGCCATAAATTTTCACTTAGCTGAGGAGTTAGTAATTAATTTGAAAGTCATATATGTCTCAGATGGAAATGATACTATATCAGAAACAGGAATCTGGAAAACAAATTTTGTGAATATCACATGCCAGTGTAGTCTGTTGTTAGCACTTTTGGGTAGCTTTACAATCACCTCTGAATCAGGCTTCACCAATAACACAATAGATACACCTCCGAGCTTATATGTAACATAATATACACCCTCCTTCCCAAAATATGAGTCCTGCGTTAGAATTCACTTTAATAAAAGTTGTCTATGATTAACTCTATAAATAATGATATTGATATTTAGTGAAAGTTAAGTTTAACTACTTTTGATTAAGTAGATAATTGCAATTGCGTTTTTTAGAAAAAATATTCTTAATTTGAGATACACAAACAAAGAAACAAAGGCTCTCAATTTGGGACTGAGGGAATATTACTTGTGCACTTTGTAATTTGTGCTCTCGAAGTGGATTTTAGTTATAATCTTGCTTTAGAATTTAGTAATTCAAACAATTTAGATGTGTATGATTTTGTCTAACAGCAAGAATTTAATATTGCACACCGTAAACTAGTCATTTCCGGTGAGCATGGTCTCTAGTATAGTGTTGTATGACCACACAACAGGTAAGCACTCTCGCTTGCAATTTGATAAGATTTGCCTTTTGCATTTTATTATGCTAAAGATACTTAACTGTTTGTGCAACAGCCTTCTGTGAGTGGCTGCAGCCTTCTTTCTCAGAGCCACTATTGGATAGCCAGCAAGCGCATTGTGACACCTCAAGGGATCATTTCTGGTGCAGGTTAGTTAAGCAATCAATTTTATCATTTTTCCAAAGGTGTACGTAGAACTTTAAGAAATATGCATCAATAAAATTAGTCACTTAAAGTAGATAGATTAGTAATGATTATCATTTTTGAAGTAGGTTGTAATATTATATCGAATTAGGTATTCTACGGATGGGTTGTTGGTTATATATAGTTTCCTTAACAATTGAGATTTTGTTTCATTAATTTGATATACCTTTTCATTTGTAAATTGTTTTGACTAAATGTTGAAATGAGCAGTCGAGGTAAATGGGGGCAACATCTTATCCGTGGTTAAAGAAGAAGATTGGCAAGGAAAGGTCAGGACCGAGCAAGTCCTTGATTATGGGGAGGCTGTTGTCATGCCTGGTTTGGTTGATGTGTAAGAGGACTTAACTATCAATTCATTTTCATATCATTATTCTTTCACGAGGTTCATATAAAATTAAATTAGAGCAAAAGGTTTGATTTATCAAAATATAAAAAATGAGGAAAATATTTGTTATTTCCACAAGTATTAAGTGACAGAACAATATAGGAACTTTCTTTTGAAAGCTAAAATAGTTATTCGACTGTACAAGACAAAAAGAATGAGTCCGGGTAATAGACTTCCAACATCTGCTTTGACGATACTCCCCGAGACATATGGATGGAACTTACCACTAGGAAATTACATAATAATCTTGATATATAGACTGCTATAAATCTTTTGCTTTCTGTTTGAATGGGGCAAATCAACGCCACAAATCCTTTTCCTAAAAATATCAAATACGTATGTTATCCTTAGCTATATTATTGTTGTAAGCAATCTCATCTTTTACCCATGAATCATATAGAGTAGTTCTCCTCTCTGATTATTCTTTTGGCGGAGAAGTTTCATATTATGTCAACTATTTTATGTTGTCATCTATTTTATGTTGTCATCTAACTGCACAATATGAAATGCATAATAACCATGAGTTTTGTGCAGCATAGATTTTAAATAAACAATATATATAACTTATCAATCAATATAACATCATTGTTTTTACCAATTTGTACATTTTATGTTGCTATATATGTAACATTCTTTGTCTAAGATTCTAACACAGTTCGAAATCCTGCATTCAGATGCAGTAGACAACAAAATAGACACTAACAACAGAAAGAACTTCCTGCTTACCTTATACCAGACTCACATACAGAGGAGGCTAATATCTCTACTTCATTTCCTGGTTAGAAAAAGAAATGGATGTTCATTTTGATCCAGTTCTTGGACATGCTACAAATCTTATATGATTAACCTCTTCGATCAAGTATTTCTCAATGCTAGTAAATTGTGTTGGAGATATCACATCACTCTTTGTAATTGTATAATCATGCATTTTTTGAGAAGTAGGCTGATTTACTTGTCAAATTGCATGTACTCCTTTTCCTTCTTGCCGTGTTAATAGATAACATATGATCTGTTGGTGGCAGGCA
Organism: Panax notoginseng; assembly: GCA_016801055.1. NCBI lineage: Eukaryota > Viridiplantae > Streptophyta > Magnoliopsida > Apiales > Araliaceae > Panax > Panax notoginseng. Next base: position 141,095,155 of record CM029014.1, on the reverse strand, counting down.
TGCTCATCTTGATGATCCTGGAAGAACAGAGTGGGAAGGATTTCCTTCAGGAACTAGAGCAGCTGCAGCTGGTATGTAAATATTGTTCCTCTGTAAACACTCGTGTTTAGAAACATTCCGTGTCATGAGCATACTTGTATAATTGTCATTTGATCAACATTGACGCAAGAAATTATAAATTTCTTTAACTGCTGGATGGCATGTCTAGTGATATTATCTCGAGTCTACTAGGCCAGCCTGAGTAGCTAAAATTCTGCCTCTCTTTAATTATGTTTGTATATTCCAAAGTGTTCAGTTGTCTTCTCTTTTACCAAAAACTGGTTGCTGTGCTCCATAGGCACTCTGCTAATTACATTAATTCTCTTTTGTTTATGCAGGTGGTATAACAACATTAGTTGACATGCCTCTCAACAGTTTTCCATCTACAGTTTCTGAAGAAACTCTAAAGCTTAAGGTAAGAAAGGTTTATCTTCTGTTAGCTCTCCTTATATTAGGAGCTAGCTTAATATCACAATTTCATAATCTCTGAGAGCTTTACTATGATTAGTGTTGTTTCCATTGTTAGGGTATTTTTAGGATTTTTGTTGGAGTTGGACAAACAGGGAACCAAAAGTTAGGCATTGTCCAATAAATCAAAACTTCTAAAACATAAAGGGTGCAACTAAGAAGAAGAGTTTCACTTGTATATAGAAACACTACAGAAAAATGAATGATTCTGCTACTTTTCTCCGTTCTGAAAAAGATTGCAGAAGTACTGCCTTCTCTTATGATTGTCTACTCATTTTCTTGACAGATTGAGGCTGCAGAAGGGAGGATCTTTGTTGATGTTGGTATGCTCTCAAAACTATTACCTAGTTCAGGCAGATGGTGATTGTATAATTAATTAATACTTCATTGGACAGGTTTCTGGGGAGGCCTAGTTCCTGAAAATGCATTCAATGCAAGTGCTCTGGAGGGTCTTCTGAAGGCTGGTGTTCTTGGTCTGAAGGTGTGTAAGTGAGGAAATTTTTCGTTAATAAAAAGGTTTATAATGCCTTGCCTACCCCTCAACGTGGTTTACCTTTTAGAATGTTGACTTGTTCTACTACAATTAGCGGGTCTTACATTGATATCAGCAGCATAAAATTTCCTTTTTGTTTGTATACCATTAAGTTTAGTGATAGAGTCATAGAAGCATACACATTTTACAAAGTTTTTATGATGTTATTTAGAAGTATTTCAAAAATGTTTGCTAGTACCTGGCACATTTTCAATAAATTATTTCCAGGTGTATTGTCGAAATACAAATGATTAGTTCTGTTGCAACTCAACTTCTGTAAAGAAAATGCGCATGAACTTTCTCTCTTTCTCCTGAATTATTCCACACAATTTTGTTATTATTACTACAATACTCTGTTTATGCATACTCTCAGTTGTTAAAACTTCTTCATTGTCTGACACTTACCTTTCTTTTCTGTAGTCTTTCATGTGCCCTTCAGGAATCAACGACTTCCCCATGACAAATACCACCCACATCAAGGTATTAGGATGATTTCTGCCATTCCTTGTGAATTAAGATACAAATTTAGTATAAGACGTTCTATGTTCATTTTTTCAAATTTAAATATGTTCATGAATGTATAAGATGCATGTGAGTTGTCGTTCTGTAAATTGTAATTGAATACTTGGAGACATGTGAGTTGTCGTTCTGTAAATTTCAAAGTTGTCGTTCTATTTTCGCACTGACAGTTTATTAGTTAAATGATGCACTCTTTGTAAATGAACTGGATTCCATTTATTGCGAAGCTGATATATCAATTTTTTCTTTAGGAGGGGCTCTCAGTGCTTGCAAAGTATAAAAGACCTTTACTCGTACATGCAGAGGTGCAGCAAGACCATGAAGGCTACTTGGGACTGAAAATTGGTGTTGATGATGCACGATCTTATTCAACTTATCTTCAGACTAGGCCTGCTTCAATGTAAGAGATTTGTGCTTCCATTTCTCATACTCATTGTGGAGTGGGGGTTGATATAACATGTATCTGCAACTGTCATATGATTGCCCTACATCCCATTTAGTGCCAATAAATATACATCATCTATTATTTGCTTATGCATGACTATAAATTTTGCATGTGGAAACTTGTGTTCTTATGGCCAAAAATAGTATCTTCATGGAGACACTCTTCTTCATCCTAGATATTGAAAAGGGAAAAAAGTTATTCGTCCTCCTGTTAACAACTACTTTTGCAACCACCAAGGGTCATCGCAGTTATTCTTTATTATGAATATTTTATTCAAGTTGCTGGATACTGCACCCTTGAGAATTGCCGTTAAACTTAAACTTTAAAGGCATTACCTTTCCCAGTGACATATCCTTGCTATAGGCTTAAACCTTGTATGATAACTATTTCTTGATTCAGTGCATATTGAAATTTTGGAAGGCAACATCTTTCGAAATATAAGGTTAAGGTGTATAATTCATAGTACTGTGACTTCAATTATAATTTTATTAAAGAACGCTAATAATTCTAATAAATCCATAAGTTGAGTAGCAAAGTAGTTTAATATCTGCACATTGTAATTTTGTACTACGTCCTTTCCAAAATATAAGATCACTTGCCTTTGTATATTAGAAAAGCATGTGATCTTATATTTTTGGAACGGAGAGACTATATTATGATTGACCTGATCTTTTTCCATTTCTCACATGATTCCTTCTATTTCTAGGGAGCAGGCGGCTATTAGAGAGCTCTTAACAGTATCAAAAGACACACGGATTGGTGGTCTTGCTGATGGAGCTCATCTTCACATTGTTCATCTGTCAGATTCAAGAGCTTCTTTAGATCTTATTAAGGTAGTTTAATGTTTCCTTGTTGCGTGCAAGCTACATAGGCACATACGGTTTCACAGGTGAATTATGTTCCATTTTCCACTACCGAGTGATTTAGTGATGAATATGTATGAAAACTTACTATTCGAGTCCGACAACATTTGGACATAATTAGGCCCCTATGCTCTTTTAATAAAATTAAAAAACAAATTCACTATGGTTCTTAGTTTTCTCTTTACAATAATTTCTTTGAAGGATATAGCAATATGTATGTTGTCATCAAGTTCTTCACAAAAGATGGCTAAAAAACCGTAGGGAGAAACAATCTTATGGCACTTAGAGGAATTTTCAGTTGTCAATAAATACAACTGGAAGGCATTGGAGCTACACAACTGTATCCATGAAATGTTTCATTTCATGATATAGTGTTGTGTACGAGCAAAAGTGGTCTTATTGTTCTTTTGAACTGTTCAATCGCTGAATATAATACATGTTGAACAGTTTTTTCTTAATGAAAATACATGTTGAAGCATCCCCTGAATATAAAACATGTTGAAACATCCAGCTCAAAACCAATTGGCTATGACTGGAGGAATACATATTTTGTCTTGAGGCTTATGAAAGTCCAATGTGCGACTTTGGACAATTTATGGTAGTAGCGCGAAGCTTATGGGGCAATGAACATTTCACATGATTGATTCGCCTCCTCTAATTCCATGTTGAAGCTTGGCTCCTCTGGTACCATGTTGAAGCATTCAACTCAAAACCACTTGGTTACGAGTGTAGTAGCCCCAAGGGTATATTTTGAGCCTCAAGGCTTAATGTGTCTGACGTGGCACTTTAGTTATCTGAACAATATCTTTGGTGTCTGTCATTAATCATATACAATGTCCAATTGGCTGATTAGAGGCCTCGTAGTGGCTCCTTGTTAACATCATTTCTCTTTCTGTAAGCTTAGGTTATACTTATATTGAGAAATTGAAGTACTTATATTGGCAGCCATATGTTTTTGTGTAGGAAGCAAAAAATAGCGGTGATAGCTTAACTGTTGAAACTTGCCCTCATTACTTGGCCTTTTCAGCTGAAGAGATTCAAGATGGGGATACACGTTTTAAGTGTGCTCCACCTATCCGTGATGCAGCAAATAAAGAAAAACTTTGGGAGGCCTTGATGGTATCTTGCAATTTCATATGCACCAAGTATCTGGGATTTTCTCTTTTTGGTACCATTTGGTTTTATATGGTTACACATACATTTCAGGATGGATATATTGACATGTTAAGCTCTGATCATTCACCATCTGCGCCAGAACTCAAACTCTTTGATAAGGGTGACTTTTTAAGGGCCTGGGGTGGTATATCTTCTTTGCAGGTTGGTGTTATCTTTATTTCCAGAGTACAATCCATATTTCTCTACCCCTAACAAGTTACAATATTTGGATATAAAATGAAATTTCTGTTAATTTACCAAATTTCAAATATATCCCTTCTTCGGTATGTAATGAAAAATATATCCTATAAATTTATCTATATGGATCATTATATGGGCAATCCTGATTTCAAATATTGAAGGCACAGTTAGATCTTGTACTTTTGGGACCATGTCACAGTAACTCCATATTTACACTTGTTTGTGAATGTATTTTCTGTTAAATGTTATAAATGTCAACTGGTGTTATTTTGAGATTGTTGCAGTTTGTTCTTCCTGTTACATGGTCATATGGGCGTAAATATGGAATTACTTTGGAACAATTAGCATCATGGTGGAGTGAGAAGCCTGCCAAACTTGCGGGCCAAGGTTTGAAGGTAATGTTTCATGTTATTGAGTTTACTGGAGTCAAAATTTCACTGAATGGCATTGAATACTATAAAATGTCCCATAAAAAGAACATACATATTCAAATGATGATAATAATAAGTCTGTTATGGAGTATCACCTTTGCTATTGTGAACAAAGTTATGTATCAAATGAAATTGTTAGCTGGTAGATATGTTATTCCTACTGTAGTGACAGTATACCATGTGCAAATATGAAAACTCTAGTTCGTAGAAATATTTTGTTTAATTTATAATGATTCCAAAAATTAGTATTTGAAATTTATGTTCTGTAATAATGTTATCGCTGGTTGATAACTAGAATATAATCACATATGCAGGGGGGCATCACGGTTGGGAACCATGCTGATATTGTTGTGTGGGAGCCAGAAGTGGAGTTTGATCTCAATGATAAGCATCCTATATACCTCAAGCATCCTGTATGTGCTCTCTCATCTTTGTTTCTCATTTACTTAATATAGAGTGGTTGATTCGCATATACTTGCTTTGACTTAAATAAGTGCTCCTGTGGCCAAACCCCAACCATAGAATACAAGGAGAGACAAAAAGTCAAAAACAAAAGGAAAATGGAAAGCAAACAACCAGTGGTTATGAAAACATAGCAGACTTGATTTCCTCAACTAAATGTTTTCTAAAGCAAAAGCAAGTGGAAACACAAAATAAATTAATTAAAGAAAAAGAACAATAAAATTATCTTTTCTGGAGAAAGAAGAAACTGATACGCAAGTTTTTATTCTGCTAGTGGGATAGGAAGTTGTAAATTTTGTTTTCGCCAGTTTCAACTGAAAATTTTCTAAAATTGTAAACTGCATTTCTCATTGTGCTTCAAGTTTAGTGTGTCTCAAAGGCTATCTCCTGATTTATTTCTTCTTTCTTTTGTAAATTTTCTTATCTCCTCTACGTAGAACATCTCGGCCTACCTAGGATCTAAACTATCTGGGAAAGTCTTGGGAACTTTTGTGAGAGGAAACCTTGTCTTTGAAGATGGAAAGCATGCTCTTGCTGCATGTGGGGCTCAGATCTTGGCTAGATAAAAATACATGAACCGCTGGTGATTTTCGTGACCTTGTAGGTTCTTTTTGACTATTATTCGACACATTTTTCTCCGTATCGACTTTTTGAGTTTTCTGGTCATGTTTACAGATCAAGATCTTCCATTAATCTCAGATTCAGCGGAGGAGTCTGTGCCATAAATGCTTTCTGGCCTTTTTTCCACCGTCACTTGTTCTGCTTCTACACTGGAAGGCAACTTTCGGATGGAATGTATAGATTATTTAGTTGAGTACAATGTAGTTACTGAATTATCACAGTAGCCATAGTCATCATCAGCTACTTTCTTCAACCAGTTAGATTGATTGTATTTCCCCACTTTTATGGTATTAATCCAGACCATCTAATCTGAGGCTGAATATAGTTGCACTTTTACTTGATTGAATATGAAAATAATCTTTCCGTCCTACAATGAGAATCTCATTTGTTTTTTTGAATAATGCTAGAGACACAAACTATTTTACAAACATTTTACAAATTGCTGATGTGTCATACTCTACATCAGCATATTGTGTGGGACCGAAGACTATATTGAAACAATTTGTTGATCAATACGCTGAGGTGGAGTATACCACATCAACAGTTTATAAAATATTTGTAAAATAGTTTGTGTCTGTAGCACTACTCTTGTTTTTTTTTGTTCCAAAAAAGAGTCCATTTCATTTCTTTTGACTGTATACCTAATACTCCCTCAGTTTTAAAATTAGATATACAATTTGACATTTGAGGTCAAAAGACGGTACGACCGATAAAAATTTAAAATGAAATAAATTTTGTGTTTAGTAGTTTTTGTTATATATTATACAATTATAATTAGTCCGCTTCTTATGTGGGTAGTCCGCATGCAAACCATATTTAGCGATGAACAAAACTGTCGTTAAATCCGTCGCCATATGGTCTAAACCGGGTTATAACTATAGTTTTGGGTTATCCCTATTGTGACATGCGAACCACCTGCATAATTTGAAGTTTAATATATAGTCGTTTGATTTAAAAGTCAAATTGTATATCTAATTTTGGAACAAAAGGAGTACACATTTACAATTATACTTTTATTATTATTCAATCACTACTCGTATTATCATTCCATCAAATACCAAGTGCACTTGTTGGCTTGTAAATTTCAGTTTCAGAGGGTTCCTATACCAACATCTCCTCCAACTTATAAGCATAATTAGGTAGAGTATGATTTTTATTTTTTCATAAGCTAAAACTGAACTAGAATGCATTATTTCAACACATAAAAACCCAGAATGAGGAAAAATATTGGTCACTTTTTTTTGGGTGTCCCCACTATGATCTTATTGGTTATAGAGAAAATAACAAGAATTAAATTTGAGACCTAATAATTTTAGAATCTCAATATTTAACCATCTAACATCTAAGAGTATTCATAACAATTTTCTTAATAGACTCTCTATCCCCATATTTAAAAAATATATCAATAAATCAATATTCAACAATTTCCTTATCTTTATATAATTCTCTATTTTAATTATAAAATGACATTTCACACTCTATTTATTGCGATTTTATGTTGGTTAAAGGATCTTATCTCACTTAATTGCTGATTTGGGTATGCTTATCAAATTCACTCATTTTTATTTTTTAACTAGAGGATTTAGAGAAGAAAGAGAACTATAAAAAAATTAAAAATCAGTTAAATTTTGATTTTGATCATTTTTGTAAAAAATATTACTATTAATTATAAGTTTTATTATTTTATAATTAAAATAATGTTGTTTTAGTTCTCATAAACACATAATGATCGTTGCACATTTTGATTTCTAGCAATATCTATTTTTAAATTAAAATAATTGTAATTTTTAAATTCAAACAACAATTACTTTTAACTAAAAATAGTTACAACGTTCAAAACATGATTTGACTGTTGGAACTTTCAAATTTTAACTTTTAAATTTTAAATTTCAAAATTTAATATTTAAGGAATCAATATTAAGAACCTATTGAGTACATAGCGAAAAAATTGAATCTCTATCCTACAGAATGACCAAATAGCATTGCAGAGTAGGGATAGAGATAAGAAAACTGTTGTGAATGTTCTAAGACATTATTGACAAAATAAATGAACTTAGTTTTATTTTATTTTTATTATTTTGAAAACTTGAATAATCCATTTCAATTTAAAAATTTTCCCTAATATGTTATGAAATACTTTAGAAGTCAAAATAAGAATTTTGTAGAGGATGAAAATATGTAATATTTTTTGACTGACGATGATGTTTTAGCCTAGTGATTAAAACGGTTTTTTTTATTCGAGATTTGTCTGTGAGTTTATTTTAATTGTTTGTTATATTGTAATAGTAATGATTGTATATTCCTTAAAAAGTGTAGTTTTCAAAAAAAAAAAAACAAACTATTTTTTGACTCAATTTTTATTAATCGAATTCAAACCATAAAACCAGCAGACCGGGTAAATGGTCCGGTCTGGGGTCGAGTTGGGCCTGCTACCCGAAATTTATGAGAAACCGGTACCACCTTCCCTCCAATCAAAAATTGGATAAGGTAGCGAAAACAGATATATAAAAACTGGACCCCATCCTTCATCTTCAAAGCTCAGCTCCTTCCATGGAACTCTGCAACACTCTCATCACTATCAGATCATCTCCACCTCTAAATCTCCGCTGTCCGTTCAATCCACGCCCCTCCATTTTTCTCTCCTCTACTCACCGAGTCAGACTCGCCGAGTCCCTCCAAGAGGAGACCTTGAAAACCTTAGAATGGCCCTCTGTTTGCAACCAGCTCTCCGCCTTCACTTCCACCTCCATGGGCCTCGACGCGGCCCAAGGTGGTCGGATTCCGCTGGGCCGGAGTCCGGAAGAGAGCCGGAAGCTCCTGGCCCAGACTACTGCCGCCGTGGCGCTTCCCCGGACGGTGGATTTCTCCGGAATTGAAGATGTTTCTGAGATTGTTGATTCTTCAATCTCCGGTGAAATGGTCTCGATTCGTGAGCTATGTGCGGTAAAGCGGACTCTGAAATCGGCCAGAGAGTTGTTTGAACAATTGCAGGACATTTCATTAAATACTAACGCGCAGGAAAGGTATATATTCCTTTTGGTTTAAATATTTATAATATACATTTTCTAGTTATTTTATATGTATCTGAATTTGTTATATGGTTGTTTGATCATGCATTTTATATAGTAATTCGTGAAAGTCATAAATTTTAGATCGCTTGTTACTTATTGTCAATGTTGTAAACGGAATTTGGGATTTACATTTTGAAGTAATTTTCAAATTTGTGAAAAGTTTAATATTAATTTGCTTATAGAACTTTGAGGAATTAAATGAGGTTTTGGTCCCTTGTCCCCTTCACAAATTGGTTAGTTATTATTATTGTTATTGTTATTTTTTCTGTTCCTTCTTACAATTGCCAGGACAAAACTTTTTCCAGTTGGTCTTTAGACGAACATATTGGTGAGCAAAATTCTTGCTTGGTCAAGGTTTGTTTAAAATTAGATCTTGAGGTAATTAAATAAACAAGTTTCTCATTGAACTGGAAGCCTTAGCAGTTAAAACATTAAGAATTTACCTTTTTTATTTTTTCAGTGCGATGTTCATGTGAGTTTAAAAACTTTTGTTGTTTGTATCATGCTTATATGCTGTTTCCAAGTTGTATGCATTTAAGCTCTATCCTCAAGTGGTGAACATTTAAGCTGGGGACTGTTTAGTTGTGATGAGGAAGTGTTTTATGTTACTTGGGGGTTGCTTCAGAACCCAATTTGTTTCTTCAAATGATAGTTTTTACTTCCGGGTGCAAAATAAAATCTATTTTTCGAATTATTTGAAAAGTAAATCGGTGAAAATGAATGTTAGGTGTTTATAAACATGATTCATGAAATATTTCTTAGTGTCTTTCATTCTTGTATTAAAAGTTTAGATGCTTTTAGCAATACTATTTAATAGTAGCTAGTTAAAGCGCTGAAAGAAAATTCTTGTGTAATATGTCTCATTTATTGCCCAACTTCTGGATGGACATTGTCACATGGTAGAGTGTATGGTTACTCCTTTTGTACATTATGGATTCTCCACTCCATGTTGAAATTTCAAATAGCATGAGCATTCAGAGTCTTCAGTTAGACCCAGAGTGTTAGATTCTTATCTCTTACTTCTTTTAAAGGAGAATGAATAGGATTGAGAAAAGAAGAGAGCAAGAAAGTGGCTAGATAAATTTGAAGTTGGTTTCTCTTTTGGGATGGATTAGAGTCTGGGATTGTCTGTCCTATAGTTTAACTTGTCTGAAGTTGATTTAAATGAAAGCGCACTTAAAAGGCCCGACATAAATTGGATCTATATTGAAGGGTTCATATGAGATGCATCTCTAAATAGGTCTTCCTTTTTGCTTGGCAGTTGACACAATATGGTGGAAGCTTAACTCATTGATTATGATGGATTCTCATGATGTCTCAGCAATGCAAAGTAAAATTGTTTTTGAAGGAATTCTTATATATGGAGTGCACTGCTAGTTTTTCCTAATCTTTCACGTAACTGAACATAGAAGCTGCTGCATGAAATACCAGTGTAGTACTAAAGAGAAATCTTATTGGATTACGTCTATCTTTATCATTCAAACAGGTACTATCCTCTGCTTGGAATTTTTCAAAATTGCAACTTTCTGATGGAGTTGGAGCAAAAAATAAGTTTCTGTATAGATTGTAATTTTTCAATGATACTTGATAGAGCAAGTGAAGAATTAGAGATCATTAGGTCAGAAAGAAAGGGTAACATGGAAAGTCTAGAATTTCTGCTGAAGCAAGTATCTGGTCGGGTTTTTCAGGCTGGGGGCATAGACAGGCCATTGGTAACCAAGCGCCGCTCAAGGATGTGTGTTGGTGTTAGGGCTTCCCATAGATCTTTGCTGCCAGGTGGTGTAGTTCTGAATGTAAGCAGTTCTGGAGCAACATATTTTATGGAACCAAAAGAGGCAGTGGAGTTGAACAACATGGAAGTCAGGCTTTTAAATTGTGAGAAGGCCGAGGAGAAAGCTATTTTGAGCTTGCTTACATCAGAAGTTGCAGAATCAAAAACAGAGATCAAGTATTTGTTAGATAGAATTTTGGAAGTTGATTTTGCATTTGCAAGAGCTGGTCATGCTCGGTGGTTGAACGCGGTCTGTCCAGTTTTAAGATCAGAGGCTGCTGAAGGTATTGAATCTAGCGGACATAATTATCTTTCAGTAAATATTGAAGGCATACAACATCCTTTGCTTCTTGAGACCTCTTTGAGAGCTTCGTCAGATCTTGAAGAATACAAATATGGAAGTTCCGTTCAATCAAATGATGGGTATGGGGCATTAAATTCTGTAGTATTTTCTGGTCCATCTGATTTTCCTGTGCCTATTGACATCAATATTGAATGCGGTACAAGGGTAGTTGTGATTTCAGGGCCGAACACGGGAGGCAAAACTGCTTCCATGAAAACTTTAGGTCTGGCATCTGTTATGCTAAAGGCTGGCATGTATTTGCCTGCTAAAAACAGCCCATTGCTCCCATGGTTTGATCTTATTCTGGCAGATATTGGAGATCATCAGGTATGTTATTATTCTCTCTCTCTCTCTATATATATAGTGTGTTGTGTGTGTGTGTATATATATGTTCACATCTATGTTTTCCTTTCAGTTCTCCGTGTAATATTGTGTAAAAGGTTACATCTTATTCTGAAATATTTTCTTTCAATGCAGTCTCTGGAACAAAATCTCTCAACTTTTAGTGGGCACCTCTCACGCCTGTGTAAGATATTGGAAGTGGCCTCTGAAGAATCACTTATACTTATTGATGAAATTGGGAGTGGAACTGATCCTTCAGAAGGCGTGGCTCTTTCTGCTAGCATATTGCAATATCTAATGGATAAAGTTAATTTGGCCGTAGTAACTACCCATTATGCGGATTTGTCTTGTATGAAGGAGAAGGATACTCGGTTTGAAAATGCAGCATTGGAGTTTTCCTTAAAGACCCTACAACCTACCTATCGCATAATTTGGGGAAGCACAGGTGAATCAAATGCCTTGAGTATTGCTAAATCAATTGGCTTTGATGAAGACATAATTCGACGTGCAAATACATGGGTCCAGAGGTTAATGCCTGAAAAGATGCAAAAGCGGAAAGGTTTACTTTATCAGTCACTAATGGAAGAAAGAAACAGATTAGAAACTCAGGCAAGAAGGGCTGCATCTATTTATTCAGATACCATGCATCTCTATAATGAGGTATGTTTCATAAAGTTTGGTTACAAAAATGCAGTTCATATGATGTTTCCTTCACAAATGTAGTTGCATATTTGCAATAGAATGTGGCAATTTCGCTTCTGTCGTTTCCCACGCCTTCTCGATTCCTTATTTCTACATAAATGAATGATAGGTTGTAGCCAAACAAATTAATTGAGAATTGCGGTTAGTGGGTTTAGATGTGATTTATGGAGTGGTTTATATTCACTTTCGGCCTAGTGAGTGGAGTGTTGAAAGTATCTGGAATGTAAGCAGAGCACGATTAATGTTAATTGTACATCCACCTGACCGTCATGCTCAAGGTTTCTAAAACTGGTAATGCTAATTCGCAGTTGAGGAAGGCCATTACTCTGAGACACTCACAGAGATCTGTTAGTGGGGATTGGGGAATTAATTTACATCTCTCTTAAAGTACTAACTAAATTTTACTCCTCATAATGAAGTGAGTTTGATTATCTGTTGTATGCAATCAAAGATGTACATTAATGCAATTTTAGCTAACTGTTTCCTTGAAGGCTTTGAGAGGTTTTCTATTGCCAACATCTCTACTTATAAAGATATTTTGTTGTCTTACCTATATGTTTACCACAACGAAGATCCGATATGAGGCAGAAGATCTTGCTGTACGGGAGGAAGTTTTAAAGATTAAGGAAACCCAGCAGATCCAGCTTGAGCTTAAGACTGCTAAATCCCAGATAGAAAATATAGTTGAGAAATTTGATAACCGGCTCAGAGTTGCAAGTGCTGATCAATTTAATTCACTACTCAAAGAATCGGAATCAGCAGTTGCATCCATGGTTGAAGCTCACTGCCGCACTGATGATTTTCCTGCCGGAGAAAAAGATGCCAGTTCTTACAAACCACAGCTAGGAGAGAAAGTCCATGTGAAAGGATTAGGAAATAAGTTGGCTACCGTAGTTGAAACAGCGGATGATGATGATACTGTCCTTGTTCAATGTGGAAAAATGAGGGTCCGTGCGAATATTAGCAGTACAAGAGCTCTTCCAACTAGTGATAAAAATTCTGCAACAAGTTCTGCCCCACGCATGAGAAGGCTGGTACGTGTAATTAGGCGGCAATTGATTTTTGATGTTCTATGGCTATTTGTTATTGTGCATCAATACTGATCAATAATTTACTGAGAATGAACTGAGGATAACTTTCCTTCTTTATGTCTAAACTATCCTTGTCAAGGAGTATCGATGGCAGTGTTCATTTCTGTCAAACCTCATCAATATTACCTAGATTATTTCAATTTAAAATTTGAGGTCTTTCTTGAATGGTGCTTTTGTTTAATGTTTGTCGACTTTATTTTGAACATGACTACTCTAACATGATGACAGGGATTCATTAACTCTTACCTTATGCAAGTTCATCGCAAATGATGTTAGTAATCTGTCTGAAAGATAGGGTTAAATAGAAGTCTGACTCAGCCACTCAGGCACACATGTAACATAGGATCACACTATTTCAGCTGAAAACATGTTTTCATATTTATCATCCTTGGGATCTTTCAGCTTGTAACTTGGGATTGAACCGAACTGGGTCTAAATTGATTGAACAGATTTTGAATTACACTGCAGGGTCAGCGTAGCAGAAATTTAAGGATTTCTGGAGAGGCCAGCAATACTGAGGGGGTTTCTTACGGACCTGTGCTACAGACATCAAAGAACACCGTGGATTTACGTGGTATGCGAGTGGAAGAAGCATCTCGCCACCTTAAAATGGCAATTGGTTCAACAGAGTCTAATTCAGTTATTTTTATCATTCATGGTATGGGCACTGGGGTTGTTAAGGAGTGTACACTTGAAATATTGAGAAACCATCCTCGTGTTGCGAAGTTTGAACAGGAGAGTCCCTTGAACTATGGTTGTACAGTTGCTTACATAAAGTGAATGTTAAATCCATTGTACAGTAGTAAAATATGTAAAAGAACATTTCTATAGAGTTTCAGACCGTTTCTCATTATATTCCTTCGATAATAGAATATAGTTTCATATTTTCTTTTTTGATTTCATCGAGTAAATTTTGTAGGTTCAAAATAGGTGAGTTTGTTGAAGACACTTGTAGATCAGCCAAAATAGTACATTGTCACTTTGTTGGTATACTATGCTATAGCCACCATATTACACGTACTTCCCCATACAAGCCTAGAACTGCCACTTGGGAAAACACCATTATTAGTGCCACGTCACTTGTCAGCCTTCATTTGTTTTTTCAGTTGCAACAAATATATAGATAAGCATGTAGCAACTCAGCTTCAGCACTAAGAAATTGTTCCACCAGTTCATATAAAAGCAGTTGTAGTCTGGGCACTAGCTAGGAACTCTTGTAGTACTCTTGCCGGGAAATGTTGGCAGTTTTCGAGAAATCAATAGCAAATCAACATTAGGAGCTTAGTCTACCTTCGGCGGGGAGGCCAAGTTTGAAAAGTAGGAAAGAGATTGCAGAGACTTTCAGGTCATGGAGGCCGGACTCTAGTTCGTACCAGGTTGGAAATGACAACTTTATGGCTCTGTCAAATGTGGAAAGTTCAACACATCCAAGGTATGGTTCTGGTTTTCATGAAGTTCAAAATTGGTAGAGCTTTTGTCAAGGTTATAGAAAAATATTACATATTTACATCCACGAATAACAATGACTACCATATGCAACTTCTGCATTATATAGATGCAACAGTTTTTCTGTAACTGTGACAAAAACTTGACCAAACTTGAACTTCATGGAATTTAAATTCCCAAGGTACCGGGGTCTAATTGTCTAATTTTCTTACTGATTTTGATTTTGTGTTTTCAATTAATGTTACTTCCGAGATTATAAAAACCAAGCTAAGTTATAAGCTAGGAACTTTGTTACCTGCTACCAAAATGAGTATTGAAATTGTTTGGAATTTATGCATTAGGTCAATTGTTGTAATGGACGACATCTTTTGCATCTTTAGTGGAAATTTATACAACACTTGTGAACTGCGGCGACATTATGGCCTTTCGAGACAAGCCACAGAATCCATGATCATAGTTGAAGCTTATAAAGTCTTGAGAGATAGGGCACCTTACCCTCCTGATCAAGTCATAAAGGAGCTTGAAGGAAAATTTGCCTTCATTCTCTTTGATTCTAAAGCTGCTAAACTTTTTCTGGCCAGGGAAAGTTAAATTTATTTATTTTAATACAAACTTTTTGTGCAACAAAAAAATGTGGCAGCTATTAATGTTAATAATGGTTGCTAATTATGGTAGGACCGTGATGGATGTGTGGAACTTCACTGGGGAATGGCAGGCGACAGGTCCTTAGTCTGCTCTGACAACTCAAAGATCATCACAGAGGCCTGTGGAAATTGCTATACTCCTTTTCCTCCAGGTTTGTATTGTTCATAATCTTGAATGTCTCTATTTTACCCCCTCAGGTTGGCTGCAGGCTGTCCCATTTCGAGGCTTTTGCCTATTTCTTTGAATCATTTCACTTTTTGGGATAAATTGTAAAAACACCTATACTGCATGCCTAACCGTTTTATTCAGTAATTTTCAATTCAGGTAGGTGAGTTGTAAAGAAAGAAGTGAAGATCCAATATCCAAACAAATGAAACACCTTACAGTTGTTTGATAGTAAAGCTAAAGGATGATTATAAAACTTTCCAAAAATTGTTATTCTTCATCAAGGAATCTCCAAAAAAAGAAATATTAAAAAGAAGAAAAATGGATAAGAACAATTTTGATCAAGTCCCAATATTTGCAGGATGTTTATTCATGAGTGGAGACAGGTTGATTAGCTTTGATCATCCCTTATACAAGGTAAGAGCAATTGCCCAGGAGGATGATGAAGGCGAAATATGTGCAGTCGTATTTCAAGTGGATTTGTACACTAGAATCCACAGCATCCCACGTAGCGGCAGTGCTGCAAACTGGTCAGGTGCCAATGCTGTCGAAGGAGACTAGCTAGCCTTGGCCAAGAGAGATTGGAATTAGCTACATCCAATCATAATAATAACTGCTAAAATAATTGTTATGGGAAAGTATTTTTTTTTTTTTATGATGTTTTGTGTTTTATAGTACTCACACGTGGGTAAAAATAACTCACAAATAACAAGTTGTCACGTGCTATTTTTAGAATCCTATTAATGAAAGGCAGTATAATAATTTTCTTGGTAAGTTTAACTAGTTAAGAATTACCAATATGAAAAGTCTCTAAAAATGTGTATGATTCTAATTCCTAACTCCTACAAGAGAGAATTCTCATGTTATAAATAGGGGATGCTTCAGCACAATTACTCTAATGGGATCGAGGTGGTTACGTGATGATTAAAACCAAAGTTCGGGGGTTGACTGTAACGCTAATTCGGAGTAGCTGATTGATGCATCAAATAGACGCCGTCTGTGGGTGGTTACGTGATGATTAAAACCAAAGTTCGAGGGTTGACTGTAACGCTAATTCGGAGTAGCTGATTGATGCATCAAATAGACGCCGTCTGTGGGAAACGAACAAAAAGTTGTACCTTTCTCACAATGTAGAAAATTAACACGGTGAATACTGTACTTCCACCACTTCTTAACAATCCAGAACAAGAGGCAAGCTTTGCTCATGTGCAACAACCATCATCATCATCCTCCACCCTCCTCATATCCATAATCAACCTATTCATACTTATAGTGGACCATATACGGAGCACTCCCACTATCTGATCTCGGTGGACCTTCGGTCGCAATTTAATTAGAGTCTTGGTGGTTCAAATGTGCGTAGCTGATTACAAAATAATCGCCAAAGAAGGAATAGCTTATAGGTGCGATCACTCAAGGGCAGATGATAATATAATTAATAAACTAATGGATAATATAAACAATCTCCAGGAGCAGTTGCAAAATCTTGAAAGGGGTCTTAAGCAACTCCTAAGGTTATGAATCATCAAAGTAATAGGATTGTTAGCTCGAGAATAGCTGACAGTTCCGATGCCCACGAGGAGACAGGATCAAAAAAGAAGTCAAAGGTAATTAGAAAGTGGTTGGGGGCAAGTTTTGCCTATTGATTCTTTGGATATGAAGGATGAGGATAAATAGAAAATAAGAGAATCTGCAGAGGAACTCGTCCCAATTTTTTTAGAAGATGTAGACCCAAAAAAGAAGACCCATCATACAAAAGAAGATGAGTTTTGCATTGGAAAGACGAGGTCAGCAATAAAGAAGTGGAAAAGCTATTCGAGACCATAATTATATTAAGGCTATGAATCCTATAATTAAGGCTATTAAGGTCCAAAATTAGGCAATGGGCCTAGAGTTGAGGCTGTGGAGGTTAGAATTACGATTATGAAGACCAAAAATTAAGGTCAAGAGGCCCAAAATCAAGGTCATGTAGCCTAAAATTAAGGTTATAGAGGTCCAAAATCAAGGTATTGGAGCCCATAATCAAGATTATGAAGGTCCAAAATTAAGGCCATGGAGCCAAGAATTAAGGCCCTAGAAGCCCAAAATCAAGGTCATGTAATCTAAAATTAAGGTTATGAAGGCCCAGAATCAAGGCATTGGAGCCCGTAAACAAGATTATGAAGATCCAGAATTAAAGCCATGGAGCCAATAATTAAGACCCTAGAGGCCCAAATCAAGGTCATAGGGTCCAGAATCAATGCCATGGAGGTCCAGAATCAAGGCCATGAAGGCTTAGAATCAATCCCATGAAGCCCATAATTAAAGTCATATAGGCCAAAATCAAGGCCATAACGCTCTGTTTCTGAGTTTTAAAATGGACAGAAAAGAAAAGAAATGGACGGAAAATTTAAGTTTTCTTTCCAATTCTTATGTTTCTGAGTTTTTTAATAAACGGAAAAGAAAAGAAATGGATAGAAAATTTGGCCACTTTTCTTGCCAAAGTTTTCCGTCCAAAATTAGCATGATTTGGACGGAAAAGAAATTAGAATAAGTAATATTTTTATAATTCTCATATTATCCTCAACTTTTAATATAATAAATTTTAAATTACAACTCATGTCCTCAATTTTAAATTTTCTATCCTTTTCCATTAAAAACTCAGAAACAACACAAAGGAAAACTTTAAGTTTTCTATTCTTTTCTTTTCTGTTCTAATTTAAGTTTTCTATTCTTTTCTTTTCTGTTCAAAACTCAGAAACAGAGCGTAAAGGTTCATAATCTAGACCTAGAGTTAGAGCCGTGGTGGCATGAATTAAGCCTATAAAGGCTAATAATTAAGCCTTTAGAGGCCCAGAATCAAAGTCATAAATGTAACACCTCAGTCGCATATTAAAGATATGAAAAAAATTTGTTTGTATAAAAGGAATTAAGTTATTAACAATAATACATTCAATTATGACCTTTTGGGCAAGCCTGTGGTGGACTAAGATGATCAAAAAAGATACTATTTTGCTAATGGTTCAAGACCTTGTGTAGATGAATTTGATTTAATTTAGACTTGAGATTTCACCCAACATTTATTCTAGATTTGGAATTTGACACGTGTTGTTATAATGTAATCCAGAATTAAGGTCATGGAAGACCATAATCAATGCATTGGAGCCCAGAATTAAGGTCTTGGAGCTAATAATTAAGACCATAGAGGCTCAGAATTAAGGTTATGGAGCCCAGAATCAAGGCTATGGAGGTCCAAAACAAAAATCAAGATCACGAAAGCTTAGAATCAAATCCACAGATACTAGAATTAAGCAATGAAAACTAAAATCAAGGTGATGGAAGTTCAGAATCAAGGTCATGGAGGCTTAGAATCAAGGTCACGAGGACCCAAAATCAAGTCCATGAAGACCAAGAATTAGAGTCATGGGTATTCTAAAAAAGCGTCATGGGCATACTAAAAAAAATATTATTATTCAATTACTCCCTTAAAAAAAATATCTTTAAAGGATTAGGGGATAAATGATGTGGGTAAAAATAACCAACCAATGAAAAGTTGTCATATGTTATTTCTAGAACCATATTAATGAAGTGCAGTATAATAGTTTCACTCATCGAGTATTTTAGAAACATATTAAATCCAATAAAAGAAAGAATTCTCAGGAAGGTTAATTAGCTAAGAATTAGCAACCTGAAAGGTTTTTAAAGCCACGTGTAGGTAGGGGTGAAAACGAGTCGAATCTCAGCGAACACTCTAATGCTCATATTCGGCTCGACTCGAAAAAATTGAGCCCGAATTCGATAAGGAATTTTTAATTTTACGCCAGATTCGACTCGGATCATTACTCGGACTTACTCGGCTCGTAAATACTCGACTCGTTTACAAAACGAGTTACTTACGAGCCTTCAAATCGAGTTTCGAATATGAACCATTTCGCTTAAAACTGAACCACTACATACTAAATTGATTATTGAACTAATGTTTATCTATAAAAGTCTTTTACTTTTATTTATGAAAAGAAATTACAAAGAATGTAATACGAATTGACAATCAATTCACTGATTTATTCAATTGTAAGCTTACATAATTTAATACTACACTTTATAAATTATAAAGATTGATACAAATATCACATATTTAGTTTATTAGTATGGATCAGACCAGTATTCGAATATGATCCATCGAGCAGGTATCGAGTATGGTTCGAGAAAAAATGAAATACTCGAACCCTAATCTGAGCGAACACTGGTATACTCGAATTCGACTCGTGTATCATTAAACAGAAAACGAGTATGGATCATATTCAACTCGAATTAACTTCGAATTCGAGTTTTGGATCATATTTTCGAACCGATATCGAGTCGAGTATCGAGCTACTCTGGTCGGTTAACACCCCTACGTGTAGAATTCTAATTCTTTACTCTTGAAGGGGAGAACTTTCTTGCTATAAATAGGGGATGTTGTAGCACAATTACGGTACACTATTTACTCTAAGAATAATTTTATTCCTCCATAATCAGTGTTTTGACTTGAGTATCGAAGAGTCCTCTTGGAGTCCCCAAACTCTGACTCAAGTATCTGACTTAACTTTCATGACTTAATGTTTGCAAATTTTGTAAATAAGACTCTTTTGTAGGACAGTGAACTAACATCATTAAAGAAAGAAAAAGATAAGAACAGACTTTCTCATACAATCTATTTGATAAGGTAATTTACATTCGAGTCTTGTTAAAGTTTTTTTTACTGAATTATAATTGTGAAATACATATGTATACATGAGAGTGGATAAGATTACAAGGGTGATCCATCATATTATGTCTCTTTTAAAAAAAGAAAATTGATATTTCTGCAAACTTAATTCATATTTTCACAAGTGGTCCCTACTTTGAACCTAAATTCATCTATTATTGCCCAATTTACCCCCATTTGACACACTATCCAACTCCACTTTCTCCCTAAGGCTGTAAAATGAGCAAACAGTTCGGGCTCGATTCGTACTCGCTCGACTAAAAGTTCGATTCGAGCTCGACTCGAAATATAAATGAGTCAAATATGAGCACATTTAAAAGTTCGATAAATTACTCGAACCTCCTCAAATTATAATTTTATATTGATACTCGGATCATATTCGTTAGAAAAGTCCAAACTGCTCGGGCTCAATTCGAAATCGTGCTCGACTCGGTAGCTAAATGAGCCTCAATCAAACCTTATTTTATACTCAATAAATTTTATGAACTAAATCTGAGCAACTCAATACTCAGATCGACTCGGTTCGTTTACAGTCTTATTCCTCCCTCCCTCCCATTTGCAACTCTATTTCTCTCTCCACCCTCCAATTCCATATCAACATGCACCAAGATCCAGATTAAAAGGGAAATTGTTTTAAGCAGATCTTCCTTTCGAATACATTCTAAAGCACTTATATGCATGACGATCCACTTATATCCTGATTCCTCAAAATAATAAATTTCGGGCGGGTGAGAGAATAATATTTTAAGCATGGATCTAGTTCTCCATTCATCCAAAAAGCTTAAAATTACCGGGGATGGACGTCTTCAATAAGATCTGACTAGATGTCACACAGATCGGTAGGAAAGATTAATGGGTGATTACTCTTTACCGATGGTGAATACTGAATAGGCAGAGAGAATTTGAGTCGTTCTTATAAGTTTGGATGAAGAAGATGATAAACAATACATTGCTTCTCTTTTTTTCTTTCCCGTGGCATGAGCGGCTGGGTCCAATATCCGCCTATACAGATCTGGGTTTCATCTTCGGTGATGTAATGATACAAATCTGAGTTCTACACAGTGGTTTGAGTTGGATTCAATGGTGAATGTAGTGTTTGTTTTGAAGTTATGTTAGTGATTGGGATAATGAATTTTGACTCGTAAAATAATTTAGAAAGTACATATTGGATGTAGCTTTGCATGATGATTGACTGATGCAGGTTATAGAGAAATTGAGATGTGGAAAGAAGAGAGCAATCGGCTATTGCTTCAACTAGGGGTAAGTTGAGTTTAGTTAACAAGTGGAGACCACGTGCGGAAATAACAAAAAGCCTTGCAGAAATATCAATTCTCAAAAAAAATTACCAACTAATATCTATCCACACAACAACAAAAAAATTAATATATAAATTCGTAATATATTATATCATCTCCCTTTACATTTTTAGGCTGCGCCACCATTGACACCAAGCAGTCAAAAGGAAAAGGGGGGGGGGGGGGGAGGGGGAGGTGAGGTGAGGTTGTTTCAGTAGGATCTTGCTATGCATATTGGACATTATGCTTATGTTAGAATATTTTGGATATCTAAATTTTAATATGTTTCATGCTCAGGATCTTCTTTGTTTCTCTGTCTTCGTCTAATTCATCAGCTTTCATTCTCTTCATGAGGCCATCCACTTCTTTACCATCTCTGATATATGCTTTCAGCAAGGCGTGATATATCTGTCTGTTCAATGGGACAACATTTCTCAATGAGGCAACAAATGTTTCAACATCTTCTGCACTGCCTTTCTCACCTAATGAATTCAATATGCTGGTAATTGACTTGGGATTCGGCTTCCATATCTTGCTCTCCACATGTAAAGATAGAGCCGCTTTCATGCAATACAAAGCCTTCTCCATCTCATCCTTCTCCAGGAAACCGGTTGCTAATCTTTCCCAACTATTCGGTGTTGTAGACTTTCCTTTATTTACTAAATCTTCAAGCAATCCCTTGGCCCTACCATATAATCCCTTGTCAGAATACGCAATTATTAGAGCGTTTGGTACTCGAAAATCATAGCAGTTACCAGATGCCTCCCACTCCTCAAGCAATTTCTCGCATTCTCTGAAATCACCAAGCCTTGCCAGAGATTCCATCATGACAATGTAATCCTTGTTAATGCACCTCTTACAAGCACTCTTCTCAAGATCCCACATTCTAAGGACCTCAGAAGTATTTCCCAAGCTAGAATGGAGTGAAATTAGATGGTTATGGCCAAGACCATCTTTATTGTCTAGCCTCTCCTCAGCTTTCTTTAGGGCATCATTTGCCTTGTCTATAAGGCCTGCCTTAATGTAATAATTTGCAACAGCTGCATAAGTGCTCCAGTCCATAACAATGTGGGGCTGGCTCTCCATTTCTTTCAAGATATTTTCAATTCCCTCGATATCTGATCGCACTCCATAGGAATTGATACAGATTTTGTAGCTGAAAATGTCAGGTGAAACTCCGTTCTTTTTCATATCTGTTAGCACATCAGAAACCTTCTCATTCTGATCAGTGTTAGCATAAAGGCACATGATGTCATTGTAAGTAAGAGGTGATGAAGCAAAACCTATCTCCTTCATTCTCTGTAGATGCGTCAGGGCTTTGTCAGTTTGACGCTGTCGAACATAACAATGTAGAAGAGCACCATAAGTCTTATCAGTTCTATCCTGCTCCTTTAAGTTATTGAAATAGCTTTCTGCAGACAGAAATCCATCGACTTTACCAATCAGATCCAACTGCACTGCATGTTCAATTGATGAGAACACACAGACACCTTTATTACTCATCCACTCAGAAACCTGCAAAATAAGCCATTACATAGCAAAGATTATAAACAGAAAATGTAATACAAATTTATGAACATATCATCAGCCTTTGGTTTGGCACCCAGGAAATCAAAGGGAAAAGAAATGAGTTTACAACCTAGAATAAGGAAAATCACTCTCAATTAATTACACAAGCACTCATGGCCTTCCAAACATGCTTTTATATTGAACTACAAGCATCATTTTAACCCATGTTAAGTTGAGCTTGAAGTTTCAAGGGAATTCTAGGTGCAGACTACAAGATATCAGTTCCTTCTGTCTGCTAGTCTTTACATACTCTACAAACTTTAGAACTATATTCGTGAATCATGCCTACTGTGTTTACCTCACAAGAAATTCATAGAAATCCATCTACCAGCAGATACTTAAACCATACAACTCCAGAGGATGACAAATGGTATACCACTTGAGACAATGGTGAAGCGTGGAACTTGGATGTTATAGTTACAGTTACAGAGGAACAGGTAAGCTTTACAAAATTTTCCTTCAGCAGTTTTGAAAAGTAATAGAGGTACAAAAACCTGTAAAATGCTGAAGTAATCAAGAAATGGTTCATTCCAAATTATTAAGTAAAAATATCTAAAGTACTACTCTTAATTAGAATAATTCATGGTTGCCTTGGTTGGATTAATAAGTCGTAACAAGAAGTGTCCAGGCTCCTTTTGTGAAAAAAGATCACCTTTCTATATCTAAAGTAACACTGCACAACATGTACATGTCGTATGATAATGTTTAGACTAGATGGCAAAGCAGAATGCATGAGATTTCATAGCTTAATTTTGTGACACCCCTAAAAGAAAATGACTCATGCTGAAATAAGGAAGTGGCAAGAAAAAGTAAATTGAGCTCACTCTAAATAAAGAACTTAAAAATAAATGTTACCCTGTATTAAGATTTTAAGATGTAACAATATTATTAATCAACCATAATACTTTTTTCTTTTGATAAGTAGAGAATACATTAAAAGCCCTAAATGGGAGCAACCGAGCAAACCCAAGTACACGAGCAAAATACAAAGCATGGGGAAAAAAAGCAGTAAGGCACACCTAGGCCTCTTCAACCAAAGAAAAACTCAGTATACTGCATGATGCTCCAAGTATCCCTGACACCATTTGAGTTGGAATTATAGTGAAATGTTCAGCATCTAAGGAATTTCCAAAAAGTAAAATAAAATAAACCGACAATACTTGGTGTGTATCATACACCTAATCAAATTCAACTTATCTCTAAGGCAAAATGATTTAATTTTCCACAAGCTACTTGTATTCAAACTCAAAATCTGCGGCCTGTTTCTTATGGTTCAGTTATTAAAAACCGTACCCACAAAACTTAGGATATAACACAAATCAAAGTTGCAATCTTTTGTAAATTCCAGTGCCGAATCACCAGATTGATACATTATAACTTTATATACATAAAACATGGGTGAAATTGATGAACCTGGAGGGCTTGGGAGAAGCGCTTGCGCTTGCGGAGATCGAGAATGATACGTTGAAGCTCAGCGAATCGGACCTTATTTCCCTTTTCGACCCAATCATCGAGCTCTGGGGTCAAATTCACGCTAGGGCTTCCTAGGGGACTGATTTTTGTGTACAATGTTAGCTTCTTATGCCTGTTGGTATAATACGATCGGCTAGCAATGTAACTGAGCTTTGGAATTAGAGTTTTGGAGATTCGAATGATTCTTTGCATTTTTCTCACTCGATTTACAAGTCGATATTTTCGAATTCATAAGCCATGTTTTACTTGAAATGGAGGAGGTTTTATTAGGGTTTAAGGTTACACAAATGGGTTGTACTTGTATGTATGATATACATATGTAAGTAAAAATTTATAAATAAAGAAGGGATAGAATTTCAGGTGCGAAATTGATATATATATATATATTTATATATATATTTATATTTATTTGAATAAAATTGATTGATAGTTTTATTATGTTATGTCCTTTTCACTAAATAAATTTTATGTGTGACTATTATTTATATTTGCAAAACAAGAAAAATAATTCAACTTAAGTTTATGACAAACTTAAGCCAGAATAATAATAATATTTAATTTCTCTTTATTTCTTTCGATAATATGTAGTATTCATTAAACCTGTTAAATGTCTGATTTACGATAATAGTAGGATTAATATTAAATTACTAATTTTTCGGTGGATTAATTTGTTATGGGTTGAGTTTACATAAATCGGATATAAAGGACTCAGATTTTTAATAGGTATCATTTATTGAATAATGCTAGAGACACAAATTATTTTATAAATATTTTATAAACTGCTGATGTGGCATACTCCACCTCAGAATATTGTGTGGGACCGAAGACTACGTTGAAACAAATTGTTGATCAATACGTTGAGGTGGAGTATGTCACATCAGCCGTTTGTAAAATATTTATAAAATAGATTGTATCTGTAACACTACTCTCATTTATTTATGTCCAAACTCATAAATTCAGTTGGTAGGTTGGGTATTGTAAGGGGTTTTTTTTTTGTTGTTTACGTGTTTGAATTGATACATCTAGGCCGATAAGTAGATTTGTAATATTTTGTCGGCATTATTTCGAATACTGTACAAGTACTAAATTATTTATTTATTGTTTATAAGCTAAGAACTTTGTTATAACTAGAATAGTTTGGAGAGGAGATAAACGCAAGTTCAATTGCTAAAATCAAAATATATATAAAAAATCTCTATAACGAATCAGATATAGTAACGATTTAGACCGTCACCCTAAAACAAAAAGTCGTCGCTGTATGCTATGCCGACGACATTCTATTTTTTGAACCGTCGCCATAACCTATTCGTTTACGAACCAATTCATTGGAGAGATGGACTGATATATATATATATATATATATATATATATATATATATATATATATATATATATATATATATATATATATTTATCTTCATAATTTCATTACCATCACACCATACTATACTTTAAAACTAACCAACACTCAGAGAACAAAGTTTTAGCAAAATGTACACCATATTAAATAGTAAGATTTTAGCATCCAAACTTTTAGCAAAAAGAAGAGCTTATATGGATGACTTGGGCCATCACATATGGCAACTGTAGTCAAATTCAAAATTTAATTTGAGAGCAAGTCACAATCTCTACAAAGATATTTCAACATACATCGTCTTATAAAGGCACCGAGGACCTTTCAGCTAAGAAAGTTGTAGATGAAAAAGTTTGCAAATTACTATGCTCAAGAGTTCAGCTTCCAAGAAATGAGGTACCGGTTCAACCCCTTATAAGCCAATAGATCTAAAGAAGTTGTGGTTGGCGACGTTGCTGTGCAGAAAGAGGAGGTCGCCTATTGTGCACCTTCAAAAACACACACAAGAAGATAAATAGTTTATCTAGAGCCCCATAGGATTTGCGTGTATTAAGAAATATTAACGTACCCCAATTTCTGTCACATAACGACAAGATGAACATCGAACTGATTGTGCTCCATATTGGTACATCAGCAATACCTCACAACCACCACATCTGACCTGCCCAACTTGAAAAGCTGCAGAAAGAGGTTTACAGTAGAGCAATTTACAGCTGTAATTCACAAAATCAAGCAATTTCCGGAAACTAGTTAATATGCTGAAGCGTAAAAAACCCAAACCTTTCACATAATGTTTGTCTGTGTATGCAAGTTATGAATTCAGTTGAAAGCGATCATTTCAAGTAGGTAAATCCTTGGACTATTACATTCAGTGTGTGGCCTTGTACTCGGTGCTAATGCAATGTAACACAAATACTATAATGAGCACACATTTAGCCTTACTCTTGCTCCTCTTTTTAACTAAGAACTACTATTTGCGCTATCTTGAGTCATTACACGCTAAAAAGGCATGAGTTATTGGGAGGGGTATCTTGAGTCATTACACGCTAAAATGAGATAGGCATGAGTAATTGGGAACGGAATAAAGAAAGAAAAGGAACCGTGATAGTGGAAAATGCAATCTAAGTTTTATATTGACTCAGACTTCCAGTCCCGTATGTGTTGTTTCAAAGTATTGCATGTCCATAGAACTTGGTATTCATCATTTACTAAAAACAGTTTCCAATTGCTAGATTCCAACTGTCATTCTATGGGAGATCGTTCAACTTGGAAATTGAGGTGAATTTTAAGATACACAATGAAAACACAACAGAATTTGGACAAATAGATCGAACATGTCACAAGAACTCAATAGCGTAAAGGTGGGAAGCAACTCTTGACTGCTAGTGGAAATTGGAACTTTCCCCCCTTTCCCTACAAATATTCCCATTGGAAACTAAAATGTTTCACAGTTCTCCAGTATTTGTCAATTATAATCCTACTGTGTCAGCTATAACAACTCTTTTTTCAAATAAGTAACTAGAACAACTATGTTTAAGAAACCTTTTAAACAGACAACTTCGATTCGAAGAACAAATGGATTTGTTTAACGCTAGAGTTTCATGCAGGTTCCCTAGGACACATAATATCTACACTAATAACCTAATATTAACAAATAAGACAGACACAAAACTGGATCATTAAGAGCACTAAAAAACTGAGACTATAATATCTACACTAATAACCTTTTATTCACAAATATGAAAGAGAAAAAACTGGATCATTAAGAGCACTAAAAAACTGAGAGTATATTTTAGTAAAACAAAAAGGTAACAACCTTCAAGAACAAGATTCACCGTCTGACAGCACGAACATTGAACATATTTAGCTCCACGTGGATAGCTCAGCAAGCGACGGCATGAACCACACACCATTTGACCCTTTTCTGCATTCAATAATGTCAAATGTGTGAAAAGATTCATAAATAAAATTGCATCCTTAAAATACTGGTGCATCAAAAATTATTTAGCAAAGCATACAAGCCAAATAATGAAAGACACGGAAAAGAAAGGAATGGCCAGATAAGAAGGGGTCATTGTGTGCCTTCTTCAAATCCATCGACACATAATCGCCATTCACAGTATGTACTTATGAGGCACGGCTTGAATCATTTTAGCATCCCACACACACAGAGTATGTACTTTTTGTGTATGTGTGTATTATTTCACTTACCACTTTTCTATTATTTTATTATTATTTTTTTTATATATTTTAATTTCCCTTTTCCATTTCTACTCTTACGGTTACATATAAGACTCATTTTCCGCTTACCCCAAGTCCCTAACTAGTTTGGGATAAAATGTGTTACTGAGTTCAGTTGAGACTCTTGATGGTGTAATAGATTGATTTGAGTTATTACAGCCACATTACATATTAAGTTAACTACTACATTCTAAAAGAATTCTAAAGTGGCACCCATTAAATAGGAAAAACTACACCTAAATTCAAGCTATGTTGTATATCAAAAAGTTGTTTTCCATCTAAAATTCTAAATCACTGTGGCAAATCTATAAACTAAAGACCATAAAACAAGCCAACAAAACAGGTAACAAAAACAAAATCACGACTTTGATCAACAAATTATAAACAAAACCACAAAACCACAAAACCAAATAATGAAATTTGAAGTTTAGAGTATGTTTGATATTTTTTTATTTTTGAAAAATCTCTAGTAATATGGACAAACAATAATAACATGTTTGGAGAGGAAGTGAAAAATTAAATGAAAGCAGAAGTGTGTTGCAAAAAAACAAAGATGGAGTATATGTGCGTGTGTGCGCATATTCTTGTAAATCAAACTCCTGGAGTGAAAACAAATTGAGGTCAAATATGTAAGGAATAATAAAGGAAGATAAATGCCAAGAAGAAAAGATTCACCAAAAGGACCTCCGGATAGCGTTGGTATTGTTGAAGCTGTCAGTGTTGTCGTCGATATTGGAGATGGCAATTGAGGTTGTGGCGGAGGCTTAGAATTCAATCCTGGTTGTGACCCTACTTCTTTGATACCTTGTTGTTCACTTCCCATTTTTTTTTGTGTTTGAGGCACAGAATCTAACCCTGGTGGTGGCCCTTCTTCTTCAATGTCTTGTTTTTCACTCCCGATCTTTTGTTGTGGATTCATGGATTGCCATCCAGGGGGAGATCCTTTTCTGATGTCTTGATTTTCATTCCCTGTTTTTGGTTGTGGTGGAGGCATGAGATTCCAGCCCGGAGGCGGCCCTTCTTCAGTATCTTGATTTTGTTCTATTTTTAATTGTGTCGGAGGGATGGTATGCCATCCAGGTGGGGCCCCTTCTTTGATGTCTTGGTGTTCACTCTCCATTTTATGTTGTTGTGCAGGAATTGAATGCCACCCAAGTGGAGGCCCTTCTTCATCTTCAACATCTTGTTGTTCATTCCTCGTATTTGTATCTGAATTCTGAGCTGTCACCAAGTTTAGATTGTCACCTGAAGCATATACTAGTTCCATACACCCCTGACCGCACAATCCATCCCACCCCCAAGAAAAATATTGAGCACTTAGGCAATTTTTGTTAAATAGACAACTTCGTACGAATCACATGATTTTTGGATAGTATTAAATCTGGTCAATAGATTGCATAATGTTTAATGCTTATAGATACTAGTAATGCAGGCTAAAATTACCACTCAAATTAGATTTGCTCACAGACACAAATTTGTGAACCTAAATTCACTACAAAAAAATTTACCTCGATTTGGTTGATTATTAAACCAATTTGGGTAACTTTTAGACCATAATATTTAATGTATTCCACTGGACTACCTTCCTATAAATTGTTTTTCAATCAGTTACAGTGGCCTTCGTATAGTAAGGATAAGGTCTTCCCTTTGAGGAAAAACCAAATTGAACTTCCTTCTTAAAAGACCTTGATCAGAAAATTTGATAACTCTACATAGTTTTTGTCATTCAAGTTTTATCAAGTATTTCTCGCCTGTTGGATATGTAAAAAAGGATTCTCCTGATCTGTCAGGACCTTTATAGTGTGGAGTTCCTTCACGTGACTGGCAGAGGGAAAGCTTTCTGACAATTAAGAAAAATATATTACGTGGCATGAGTTAGAGTTCAACATGGCGAAAAAACAGATTCTTTAACCTTTGCTTAACATTTTCGCAATACCTTCTACCTTTGTCCAAGTCAAGAAGTTTAACTCACAAAGTAGCAAGGGACATGTTATTCTACAACATAGATGACACAAAACAAACTACAACTCTACCAAGCTACTAAAGGGAGAAAACAGAAATTAAATGTTAAACAACAATGAGAAACATTTAGCTACACTATCTCTATTCCAAATTGATTTTCCACTCCATGGGAATATTGCAAATTTAGACTTGACTACAACTTTGAAATCTAAGTTAGCACAAAACCAATAAATTCAGATATTGCGAATTCAAGTGTAAACTATATATATTGGAATCTAAATTTGCTCATGAATCCAACAGATCCAAATAATGATTAATTGAGTTCCAATTTCCAACAGCTTGATTTATTTTGCACGAATACAAGTATGTAACACTTAAAGCTATATCTCTTTATACTTTCGAGGGATTAATAAGATATGATCAAATTATATGTTAGTCACAATTAAATTTCAAAGGTAGCGCCTTGAGATGAGTATATGCCGGTAGTGATTTGAAATGGAGTGGTGGTTCTTGGAGGAACATATATTTATGGTGCAGCAAGAGTGAGGGGAAAGGAGGAAAAAAGGATAAAATTAAGAAAATAGGCATAAGTTTCTTGAAGTCTTTAACTAACTGAAAACTGGTAAAGATATAATTATGTTAATATAAAACACATGCTCTAATGCAAGAGAGATGCACCCCCGTTTAATTTGGACAGAATTTTTAACAATATGAGTTTGAATTAGTGCCAGAAGTACCTTGGGGGAACAGCCTACATAAACAGGGGACTGTTTAAATAATTCAATCAATAATAATCTTGGAAATATTGAGACTAGTCGACCAAAAATAGACTCAAATTGATAGTACGAGTTAAAAGGAAAATAAAAATTACTTGATTAATTAAGAGGTTTCAGCTAATTTAATGAATAAGGTTGCAGCCTAAAAGATCAATGGAGTAAATGTATGTGCCTATGCATACCATTGTCAGTCACAGTTCTTGAATATAAAAAACATATAGAGGTCAAATATGTAAGCAACAAAAAAGGAATATTAATGCTTAGAAGAAAAGATTCATCCAAAGGACCTGCAGGAGGAATAGGTGCTGTCGATGGTCCTAGTGTTGGAGGAGTCACTTGAGGTTGTGACAGAGACACAGAATTTAACCCTGGTTGTGTGCCTTCTTCTTTGATATCTTGTTGTTCATTTCCCATATTTGCTTGTGGTGGATGCATGGAATCCTGTCCATATGTGATCCCTACTTCTTTCTCATGTACACCTTGTTGTTCACTCCCCATTTTGGATTGTGGTGAATGCACGCAATGCAACCCAATCAGTGGCCCAACTTCTTCAATGTCCTGTTTATCAATCCCAATTTTTGGCTGCGTTGGAGGCATGGATTTCCATCCAGGTGGAGGTCCCTCATCATCAATATTATGATGTTCATTCCCAGTTTTTGATTGCGGTGGAAGCATGGAATTCCAGCCAGGTGGCTGTCTTTCTTCTTGAGTGTCTCGCCCTGTTTTTGGTTGTGGTGGAGGCTTGTAATTCCACCCAGGTGGTGGCCCTTCGTCATCGACATCTAGATGTTCACTCCCCATTTTATGTAGTTGTGGAGGAATAGAATGCCACCCAGGTGGCGGCCCTTCTTCTTCGTCTTCAACCTCTAGTTGTTCAATCCCCATATATATGTCTGAAATGTGAACAAGTTAAACCGTGCAAATCTGAAGCATAATCTAGTTCTACACCCACCCACCAGCCCACCTCCTCCCTCAAAAAAGATTTGGAACAATTATGAAATTTATTATTTAGTAGACTACTTTGTAATTCTAAAAAATATGTGAATTATGAAATTTAGTTTCTCTAGTGAATAATTAAATCTGGTTGATAGATTGTATGAGGTTGTATGCAGATTGCAGCTCAATTTAGATGTTATCACAAAGCACAATTTTATGAGCCTAGAATCGTTACATGAATTTTTCAATTGATAAGGTCAATTTACAAACTTCCCATTACTATTTGTTTTCCCATATATTTTCAACCAGTAATCACAATGGGCAACCTGCACGAGGGAGAAACAATTAATTTTCTTCTTAAAAGGTCTGGAGACTCTGGACCAGAAAACTGGATGCATCTTCACACGCTGTTTGCCTTTCAAATTCGCAGTAAGTATTCCAGCCCAAGGAAAATGTAATAAAGGATTTATCGTGATCTGTCATGACGTCTGGTGTAGAGTTTCTTAACGTAATTGGCATAGGGAAATCTTTGCCATAAATAAGAAGAAAGCATAACAGTTTACATACTGAACCTCATCAAATAAAATAGGACAAAATCTTTAAGCCTTGCATAACAGTTCCACATTACCTCCTAATTTTGTCCAAGCTATGAAGTTTAGTTTCAGACAGTGGAAGTACACAAAACACTTACTGCCAAGCTCCTAAAGAGGGATACATAAAATTAAAAGCAATGAGAACCCTTATAGCTAACCTCATACTATCTCCATCTGAAATCAGGAATCCACTTATAAAATAAACAGACCAAATCTCATTATCTTCAAGTAAATTTGATATTGACCATTTTCCTAAAGAAGAGATTTTTAAAGTTGACTCGCATTTTGGGAGATTAGAATAATTAAAGCATAATTATAACTAAATAAATTTATATATTTCAACTCAAATCACTGAATCCCATTAATCTGTGTTAATGAACGACAAAACAAAGAAATATCCCTAATCTGCAAACAAATAAAAAAAATGTAAATGTAGAATCTATAAATTAGTTAACAGAGTACAAATCACAGCTTGAAAGAGTAACTAAATAAACAGCAAGAGATAGAGACTTTAAATTTTGAGAAGAAAAATAATTTAAAAATGTTTAAAGAGATACAAAAGGGTTTCTAATAAGCTTCAAACAATCAGGTGAAAGCAATTCCCTTCTGGGTTTCGTATAACAAGGATCAATTTTTGAAGTTTGACAAATAATCTCAAAAAAAATAATGATTTTTTCTCACTAAACAAATAAATGAATCATAGTAAGAGAAGAAAAAGCAAAATGCCAATTAAAGAGGGAGAGAAAGAGAATCACCGGTAGAAAATGGCAAAGTTGGTGTAGGAGGAGTTGTTGGCCGCGCCTGAAGAATGGTTTCCCACCCTGGTGGCGGCCCTTCTTCTTCTTCCTCCACTTCCTCTTCCTCGACCTCCATGCCTTTTTCTTCTACTTCTGGTTTGCTCCCCATTTTCTCTCTCATCTTCTCTCGCTATTTCTTTGCGGTGCCAGAATCCACTCTCTTCTTTCTTTTCATCGTCTTCAGTAAGGTTGTAAATCCAACCAAACGTTTGAAAAAAATATTACCAAATTTATCTGCTGATTTTGAATTTCCGCCTGACCCTAATAAATAATTTAAATAAAAATTTAGAATAAATTCCGTCATCTATATATTATACGAAGGAGGCAAGTAGACTTAATATTATCTAAATTTGAACACAAAAAATAATTTAAATAAAAATATAAGTAAAATTTAAATAATGTTATACTGATTACTAGTTTAGGATTTAAATTAGTTAAACTCTAGATTGTGGTGATTCAATACATATTGGATCGAATATATAAATATAGTATATACTCATAAATCCTCTTATAATATATATAAAGTTAAGTAAAATTAGAATAATTAATTATTATTTTTATTTTTATTTTTAATTATAATTTTATATTTTTAAAGTATAATAATAAATATATTTTTAAATTTCAAAGTAAAATAATAAGTTCAATTTATAATCATATATATTATAAAAGTAGTTATTACGAAGAGACTAGAATTTGAGTTTAAATTTCTTGCGAGTAGTTTGAATATAATTTGATTTGAGTTTGATCGAATTTGAGTAATGAATATTCGAGTCTAGTCGAATTTGAATAAATTTTTTTAAATGCAATTTGAATTCGAGTATGAATTTAATCCGAACAACTTTTTGTTCAGTTCAATTTAGTTTGACTCGAACGCCTGAATTTTTTTGTGACAGCTTCAATTGAAAAAAATTAATAGTTCAATCATTTAACTGACAAAATTGAAAGGTAGATCGCCGAAGTGTAATAAAACTTATAGTTTAGGGTAGTAAATTATATTTAAGCCTTATTTTTATAGGAGAAATTTAATGTTTTTGTTATAAAACTTTAGCAAAAATGTATAAAAATACTCTTATAATTGTTCTAATAATATTTAGAGAGAAGCAACAGAGAAAGAAAAAAATAAAACTTCAGAGGATTTTCTCTCTTTTCATTTAGCAACTTTCCTTTATATAGAGAAGAAAGCAGAAAGGGATTCACGGATGGGAGAAGTATAGGAGAAGGAAGAGTATGAGAAGTATAGGAGAAAGAAGAGTAGGGAATCATTTCATAATACTTCCCCTGATTTCCTACTATAGAAGATAATGTCTCATTAAAAACCTTGTTAAGAAAACCCAGTGGAAAAAATTTAACGAAGGAAAAAAGAGTACATATCTTTTACATAAATATCTTAATTGACTGCCTCGTTAAAACCTTGTCAGGAAAAATTCATTGGGATAAAAATCGTGACTAAGGAAAAAGAGTACAGTCTTCCTCTAAAAAGGAATTCATTGCTTCTTGTTGAAATGTTGTCGCAAGTCTTTCAGTCGACACATTCCAATCCTTTTCCGAAGTTTTGCAAACGTTGCATTTGGTAGTGACTTTGTGAATAAGTCGGCTAGATTATCACATGATCGAATTTGATGCACATCTATATCACCCTTCTTTTGTAGCTCATGTGTGAAGAATAATTTAGGTAAAATGTGCTTTGTTTTATCTCCCTTGATGTATCCTCCTCTAAGTTGAGCAATGCATGCAGCGTTATCCTCATATAAAATTGTAGGAATGTCTTTGATTGATGGTAATCCACATGATTTTTGAATATGCTGAATAATTGATCTCAACCAAACACACTCTCTACTTGCTTCATGTATAGCGAGAATCTCTGAGTGATTTGAAGATGTAGCAGTCATTGTAAGACCCCAAATTATTAATAAATGAAATTTAAATTCCCTCTATTTATTATTTTGAAATAGTAAGTGTTAAATTGATTAATGAGGTTAGTTATGGGTAAAATGCGCAAATATTTCAAATAAGCAGGTGGTTATAAAATATTCATTGTTGTCGGGGAATAATCGTTTGGTCGTGGAATATACTTCCTGTCGGGGAATATTCGTACGACGGCGCAGTCTTTTGTGGGCCCCATAACGGAAAGCGATTGGATGAAGAAAACGACAAGTATATGTTTTTTATAACGGCGTAGTTGTTACCGTTAATACTGTTGGAATACCCGGTGGTTAAAACACAGTAATACGCGTTGTTACACAGTAGCACACTGTATTGCACCAATTATTGATTCTTACGTAAGAAGGCACTACTCAATAATGGTTACAGTAATTACTGTTCAGTATTTTATTTTATTGATTCAATAATTGCTGCGTTGATATTTTATATTACTGTTGTTTCAATAATTATCACTACACAGTATTTTCCATTATCAGATCAATAATTCATATTATTTGAATAATATTATTAGATAACATTATTGGCAATGTCTAGAAAGTTCTGTCTAAGGAGAGGTTTGGTCATCTAATTGCGTGCCAGTAAGGAGAAATCCTTATTGGAAAGCCCCCTCTTTCCTAGGAACGGCCTGGTTGTCATAAATGTGATTCTGTAATATTATTTGTGAATAATTAATTATTGATTCATATGATAAGGAAATATTTATTTTTGTGGATATAAATGAGGGATATATTTTTGTGGTTAAAAATGAAGGAGTTAATGTTGAGGTTTTTATCAGTATTTTTGTCGGAATGGAGGTATTAAAAATCAGGGTTTTTGAGATATTTTGCGGGGGTTATAATTTTTAATCCGACCGTTGGATCGTGGTAATTTTTGGATATGTTATACATATATAAGTTGAGTATATGTCCACAAATTTTGAACCGTTAAAAATGAACGTATGATTTATTATGAATTTTACGAGATGACTGGTTCAGAAATTGTTGAATTTTCGGAGTTAATCATTTTGGTAGAAAATTCTAGAATTGGTGGGCCCCACTCTTGGTTGGTGAAGAAATGTGCTGAGATTTTTATTCAAATGTGGTGGGTGGGAATAGTAGCAGGTAAAAAGCCATCAGGTTGCAGGTTAAGTCTGCTTCGGCGTGCTAACATTTTCCTATAAATAGAGGGCTAAGTTAGAATTGAAAATCACACCAGAAACAAGTTTTTTATCTTTCTCTCTCTAGATTATTGAGTGTATTTTGTGAGTATTTAGATACTTTGAGAGTTTCTATTCATCAGAGCAAGTGTCTTTCAGCCTTATACCGGTATTCCGACCAGAAGTACTGTCTTTACGAGGTAAGGGATATTATTTTCTTCTTAATGATATTATTTTTTTCAATATCATTATGCTGAAATATTGATATGAGTTTTTATCAAATTTAAAACTTTTTGTGTCGGGGTTACTATTCACGTATACGGCACTATTCACGTATACGGTACTATTCACGAATACGGCACTATTCACCGAAAAATAAAATTTTTCCTTTTTGTCCAAGATGTCTATTATGGTTACTATCTTTGATTGTATCCATGTTTTGATCTTTATTTTTGAATTCTGCTTCACAATTGATTATTATGAAGTATTATTGATCTTGGACAAACTGTTATACAAATCCCTAATATTTGTCCTTCTGTCTCACTGGATTCGTTCTCTTTAAGATATTTTTCATCATCCTCAGTCCTAAATGATGATATTACTGAATATCTTTGGCCTGTAGTGCAAAGATGTATGATTACTTGATTAATATCTTTGGCATGTAGTGCAAAGATGAACAGGTGTTGAGATGAACATGACTGACAGGTGATACAAATGAATATCTTTGGCCTGTAGTGCAAAGATGAATATTTGGATAAAGATGATTATTTATTGATGTTACAGGGATAAAATATTGATGATGGACTTTTAAATCTTAGAAGATAGTAGAATTCTTTCTCTACTTGACTCTTCTAATGGTTTGCTGTTTCCGCTGCAATTGTTGATCTAAAACTTGTTGTCTATTGTATTCTATTAGATTTTTCCCTGTTGAAGACTAATGATAATTTGTTCTGTATTATCTTAGTCATAATGTTCTTTACTGGGCTAGTTGAGCTCACCCTTTTCCTTTTTGTTCCATTTTTCTCAGGAGGCGAGAATGTAGCGAGTACTAGTCGGGGTATGGAATGATGGTTCTAGAAGTTACTTTAGTAGTCCTCACCATTTTTGTGAAATAATATATCAATAATTGTAATGAGTACTTATTTGAGTGTGGATATTATCTAAATGACAATATTTGTATTTAAACTCACAGTTCTTGTGTTGTAATAATAAAGATGTAGTTGTTTCTGTACCATGTATTTTGGCGACTCAGAATGGGTGTTGTATACCTATTTTGGGGGCGTCACAGTTGGTATCAGAGCTTAGGGATATGATCTCTGGCGGAGATCGGAGAATAGAACTAGGAGGGGAGAGACGAATAAATCCTTCGCTAGTGTGTCCTACCTAAGCTTATTTATTGGTCAGTCATAATATAGGGGTATTATGTGATTTGTTAATTTATTTAATTAACCCTTGTTTTATGGCAGTATTTGAGAATGTCGACTGAGAATATTAACAGTGAAGTAAATGAGACCGTAGAGACACCGGTGCTTACCAACGAGGAGAACGTGCAACAGGCTGGCAATGTTCCTCCTGTGAACAACACCAATGAGCAGATGATGAATGATGGAATGTTTAGAAGTTTTTTGCAATTCATGCAAAACCAGACGAGGGAGACTCGTGTTCAAAATACAGGAGGAAATGATAGCAATTCACGGTTTGTCACAGCCAAACAGTTCAAAGAATTGGGACCACCAGAATTTAAGGGAAAGCCGGATCCGATCATGGCGGAAACGTGGGTCAAGCAAATTACCAAGATATTCGATGTCTTGGGATGCACGGAGGAACAGAAGGTTCCATTCGCCACCTTTATGTTCCGTGGCGAGGCAGATTACTGGTGGGAGTCTGTGAAGCGTACCCATCCAACCGCACTCAGCATGTCTTGGGAGACATTTCAGAAACTGTTCAATGACAAGTACTTTCCTGAAAGTATTCGTCATATGAAAGAGGTAGAGTTTATTAGACTGGAGCAGAATAACATGACGGTGTCTCAGTACGAGGCGAGGTTTGCAGAGTTGTCCAGGTTTGCACCTCATTTGGTGGACAATGAGGAACGTATGACGAGGATGTTTTTGAGAGGTTTGAAACCTGGCATACGTCAATATCTCATTTCTCATAATTTTTTTCTCTATTCAGATGTTGTCAACAGGGCTCAATTATTAGAGCGAGAAAATGAGTACGGTCAACTGAGGGACCACAACCAGGATCATATCGGTGACAGCAGTCATCAGAACAATGATAACCAGCGGAGAAAGAAAAATACAGACAAGAACGGCAACCACTCTGGTGGTAATCGTGGCTATAAAAATAGAAGAAGCGAGTCGGGAGGAGATTTTAAAAAGAGGAGATTCAACAATGACAATACGAAGACGTCAGCACCAGCAGCAACTGGTTCCAAGGGAGGAGAACGACCACCGATTATATGCTATAAGTGCGGAAAAGAAGGACATATCAGCCCAAACTGCCCACAACAGTTTAAGGTATGTTATAATTGTGGAAAGGAATGACATATCGCTCGAGATTGCACTATAGCAAAACCAAGTCCAGCGGGGATGGTGACTCAAAAAGCTGTCCCAGAAAAGATAAAGTCAACGGTTCTTGGAAGAGCGTTTGTCGTGACTGGTCAACATGCGAGGAACCCAAACGAGGTGATCACGGGTAAGCTAATCATAAATTCATGCGAAGTTTATACCTTATTAGATACCGGGTCTACCCATTCTTTTATCTCTCCTGCTTGTGCTCAACGTTTAAACTTGACTTCGGAGAAGTTAGACTTTGATTTATCTGTGGAGACTCCGTTAGGAGAAACTTTCATCACATCCACTGTTTATAAATCTTGTGTGATCCAAGTTGGCACCATCACCTTACCTGTTGACCTTATCTCTTTAAAGATACTTGCTTTTGATGTGATTTTAGGGATTTATTGGCTAACTACTCATCATGCCAAAATTGATTGTTTTCGTAAGGTTGTTAGTTTTCATATTCCTAACCAACCTGTTGTACGAATTCAAACAACTAAGCCATTAAAATCAATCACTGTTATATCAAGCCATAAAGCCATTCGTTTATTAAAAAACGGATGTCAAGCTTTCTTAGCCCATGTTATGGATTTGAATAAAGACACGTCAAATTTGAATAATATTCCTGTTGTTATTGACTTTCCTGACGTATTTCCTGAAGAACTTCCCGGTCTACCCCCGGAACGAGAAATTGAATTCTTTATTGATCTTGAACCTGGTACAAAGCCCATTTCTAAAACCCCATATCGAATGGCTCCTATTGAACTTCAGGAGTTAAAGGTCCAACTACAAGAGTTGTTGGACATCGGTTTCATTTGTCCTAGTACATCTCCTTGGGGTGCTCCTGTTTTATTTGTAAAGAAGAAAGACGGGAGTATGCGACTTTGTATTGATTACCGGGAATTAAACCATGTCACTATTAAGAATAGGTATTCGCTACCTCGTATTGATGACCTGTTTGACCAGTTACAAGGAGCACAATTCTTTTCAAAGATCGATCTTCGTTCTGGATATCATCAGCTGAAGGTTAAAACTGAGGATATTCCAAAGACTGCCTTCAGAACTCGGTACGGGCATTATGAATTCCTAGTAATGTCTTTTGGATTGACTAATGCTCCTGCTGCCTTCATGGATATGATGAACCGAGTATTCAAAGAATATTTGGATCAGTTCGTTGTTGTCTTTATTGATGACATCCTCATCTATTCCAAAAGCCGTGAAGATCATGAGCGCCATTTGAAGCTGGTACTGCAAAGGCTTCGTGAAAATAAGCTATATGCCAAACTGAAGAAATGCGAGTTCTGGCTTGAGGAAGTAGCTTTCCTAGGGCACGTGGTGTCAAAACATGGAGTATCTGTCGACCCGGCGAAGATTGAAGCCATACAAAGTTGGGAGCAACCGAAGACGGTAACCGAAGTACGTAGCTTTCTAGGCTTAGCTGGTTATTATCGAAGATTCGTGGAAGGGTTTTCTCGAATCGCTACCCCGTTAACTCAGCTGACTCGGAAAGATATTAAATTCGTATGGAGCGAGGAATGCGAGAAGAGTTTTCAAGAGCTTAAGAGGAGACTCATTTCGGCACCTGTTCTGACAATATCATCTGGTTCGGATGGATTTGTTATCTACAGTGATGCTTCAGGCAAAGGGTTAGGATGTGTTCTCATGTAACATGGGAAAGTCATAGCCTATGCCTCGCGACAACTCAAAGAATATGAGAGGAATTATCCTACTCATGATTTGGAGTTGGCAGCAGTAGTTTTCGCGTTGAAGATCTGGAGACACTACCTGTATGGGGAGAAAGTGGAGATCTATACAGATCATAAAAGCCTCAAATATTTCTTCACCCAAAAGGAACTCAACATGCGGCAGCGACGTTGGCTCGAGCTGTTGAAAGATTACGATCATACCATCCAATATCATCTTGGAAAAGCAAACGTAGTAGCTGACGCATTGAGTAGAAGATCATATGCGGGTACGAGTGCAATGTTGTTAACACAAAGGCCCATTTTGTATGACTTGCAAATGATGGAGATAGAGATGAAGGCTCCAAGTACCCACATGATGATATCAAATATACGAGTAGAACCGACTTTAATCGATAAAGTTAAAGCTGCTCAAGCTACGGACATAGAGCTGATGCGTATGAAGAAGAAAGTGCAAGAAGGTTCTATTCCAGAAGCAAGAATCGATGAAGAAGGAATACTTCGAGTCCACTCTAGACTCTGTGTTCCTAACAATTCTGATTTGAAGTACAAGATCATGATGGAAGCACACAATACACCATTTGCAATCCATCCTGGAAGTACCAAAATGTATCGTGATCTACGACATACATTTTGGTGGAATAATATGAAGAGAGAGATTGCAAAGTTTATCTCGAGGTGTTTAACTTGTCAACGTGTAAAGGCGGAACATCAAGTACCAAAGGGTCCATTGCAACCACTTGAGATTCCGAAATGGAAGTGGGAACACATTACCATGGATTTCGTTACGGGTCTTCCCACGGTTTCTCAAGGCATAAATGCTATTTGGGTTATTGTTGATAGATTAACCAAGTCTGCTCATTTCTTGCCGATACGGGAGACTTATTCCCTTGAATGTCTTGCTCGTATATACGTAGATGAGATTGTGAGACTGCATGGCATGCCAGTATCCATAGTTTCGGATCGTGACCCAAGATTCACTTCAAGATTTTGGGTTAGCTTGCAAAAAGCTATGGGCACAGATTTACGATTTAGTTCGGCATACCATCCTCAAATGGACGGACAATCAGAGTGGACTATTCAAACTCTTGAAGATCTATTAAGACTTTGTGTCCTAGATTTCAAAGGGAGTTGGGATAAGTACCTACCATTGGTGGAATTCTCTTACAATAACAGTTATCAGGCAAGTATAGGTGTGGCGCCATTTGAAGCATTATATGGACGAAAGTGTCGCTCTCCAGTATGCTGGGACGAGGTGGGTGAAGCAACATTGTTGGGACCAGAGTTGGTACGCATGACTACAGATAAGATCCAAACGATTCGACAACGTATACAAACGGCACAGGATCGACAAAAGAGTTATGCAGATCTTCATCGAAAGGACGTGGAATTTGACTTTGGGGATCATGTATTGTTGCGTGTGGCTCCATAGAAAGGGGTTACAAGATTTAGGAAGAGAGGAAAGCTCAATCCACGATTTATTGGTCCATTTCAGATTCTTGACAGAGTAGAAAATGTGGCCTATAGACTCGCGTTACCT
This sequence comes from Panax notoginseng, assembly GCA_016801055.1. Classification (NCBI taxonomy): domain Eukaryota; kingdom Viridiplantae; phylum Streptophyta; class Magnoliopsida; order Apiales; family Araliaceae; genus Panax; species Panax notoginseng. The sequence goes on along the minus strand of CM029014.1, from coordinate 141,053,244 downwards.
CCAAGTATGTCTCTGTTCATAATATTTTTCATATATCTGTGTTACGTAAATATGTGAAAGACCCAGACCACGTTATTGAGTTAGAACCGGACGAGATAGCTGAAGACTTAACGTACGAAGAGGTACCTGTCAAGATCTTGGATAGAAAGGAGCATGTCCTACGCACGAAGGTCATACCACAAGTTAAAGTTTTGTGGAGAAACCATGCTATTGAGGAAATGACCTGGGAGTTGGAAACGGAAATGAAAGCGAGGTATCCTCATCTTTTCGAAACACCAGGTACGTACGTCAATTTCGAGGACGAAATTTCATAAGGAGGGGAGGTTGTAAGACCCCAAATTATTAATAAATGAAATTTAAATTCCCTCTATTTATTATTTTGAAATAGTAAGTGTTAAATTGATTAATGAGGTTAGTTATGGGTAAAATGCGCAAATATTTCAAATAAGCAGGTGGTTATAAAATATTCATTGTTGTCGGGGAATAATCGTTTGGTCGTGGAATATACTTCCTGTCGGGGAATATTCGTACGACGGCGCAGTCTTTTGTGGGCCCCATAACGGAAAGCGATTGGATGAAGAAAACGACAAGTATATGTTTTTTATAACGGCGTAGTTGTTACCGTTAATACTGTTGGAATACCCGGTGGTTAAAACACAGTAATACGCGTTGTTACACAGTAGCACACTGTATTGCACCAATTATTGATTCTTACGTAAGAAGGCACTACTCAATAATGGTTACAGTAATTACTGTTCAGTATTTTATTTTATTGATTCAATAATTGCTGCGTTGATATTTTATATTACTGTTGTTTCAATAATTATCACTACGCAGTATTTTCCATTATCAGATCAATAATTCATATTATTTGAATAATATTATTAGATAACATTATTGGCAATGTCTAGAAAGTTCTGTCTAAGGAGAGGTTTGGTCATCTAATTGCGCGCCAGTAAGGAGAAATCCTTATTGGAAAGCCCCCTCTTTCCTGGAAACGGCCTGGTTGTCATAAATGTGATTCTGTAATATTATTTGTGAATAATTAATTATTAATTCATATGATAAGGAAATATTTATTTTTGTGGATATAAATGAGGGATATATTTTTGTGGTTAAAAATGAAGGAGTTAATGTTGAGGTTTTTATCAGTATTTTTGTCGGAATGGAGGTATTAAAAATCAGAATTTTTGAGATATTTTGCGGGGGTTATAATTTTTAATCCGACCGTTGGATCGTGGTAATTTTTGGATATGTTATACATATATAAGTTGAGTATATGTCCACAAATTTTGAACCGTTAAAAATGAACGTATGATTTATTATGAATTTTACGAGATGACTGGTTCAGAAATTATTGAATTTTTGGAGTTAATCATTTTGGTAGAAAATTCTAGAATTGGTGGGCCCCACTCTTGGTTGGTGAAGAAATGTGCTGAGATTTTTATTCAAATGTAGTGGGTGGGAATAGTAGCAGGTAAAGCCATCAGGTTGCAGGTTAAGTCTGCTTCGGCGTGCTAACATTTTCCTATAAATAGAGGGCTAAGTTAGAATTGAAAATCACACCAGAAACAAGTTTTCTCTCTTTCTCTCTCTAGATTATTGAGTGTATTTTGTGAGTATTTAGATACTTTGAGAGTTTCTATTCATCAGAGCAAGTGTCTTTCAGCCTTATACCGGTATTCCGACCAGAAGTACTGTCTTTACGAGGTAAGGGATATTATTTTATTCTTAATGATATTATTTTTTTCAATATCATTATGCTGAAATATTGATATGAGTTTTTATCAAATTTAAAACTTTTTGTGTCGGGGTTACTATTCACGTATACGGTACTATTCACGTATACGGTACTATTCACGAATACGGCACTATTCACCGAAAAATAAAATTTTTCCTTTTTGTCCAAGATGTCTATTATGGTTACTATCTTTGATTGTATCCATGTTTTGATCTTTATTTTTGAATTCTGCTTCACAATTAATTATTATGAAGTATTATTGATCTTGGACAAACTGTTATACAAATCCCTAATATTTGTCCTTCTGTCTCACTGGATTCGTTCTCTTTAAGATATTTTTCATCATCCTCAGTCCTAAATGATGATATTACTGAATATCTTTGGCCTGTAGTGCAAAGATGTATGATTACTTGATTAATATCTTTGGCATGTAGTGCAAAGATGAACAGGTGTTGAGATGAACATGACTGACAGGTGATACAAATGAATATCTTTGGCCTGTAGTGCAAAGATGAATATTTGGATAAAGATGATTATTAATTGATGTTACAGGGATAAAATATTGCTGATGGACTTTTAAATCTTAGAAGATAGTAGAATTCTTTCTCTACTTGACTCTTCTAATGGTTTGCTGTTTCCGCTGCAATTGTTGATCTAAAACTTGTTGTCTATTGTATTCTATTAGATGTTTCCCTGTTGAAGACTAACGATAATTTGTTCTGTATTATCTTAGTCATAATGTTCTTTACTGGACTAGTTGAGCTCACCCTTTTCCTTTTTGTTCTATTTTTCTCAGGAGGCGAGAATGTAGCGAGTACTAGTCGGGGTATGGAATGATGGTTCTAGAAGTTACTTTAGTAGTCCTCACCATTTTTGTGAAATAATGTATCAATACTTGTAATGAGGACTTATTTGAGTGTGGATATTGTCTAAATGACAATATTTGTATTTAAACTCACAGTTCTTGTGTTGTAATAATAAAGATGTAGTTGTTTCTGTACCATGTATTTTGGCGACTCAGAATGGGTGTTGTATACCTATTTTGGGGGCGTCACAGTCATGGTTTGCTTAGCCGTGTCACAATATGTAAATACATAACCTGTTTGTGATCTTCCATTGCGTGGATCTGATAAATATCCTGCATCGGCATACCCAACCAATTGCGACGTTGAATTTCTTGGATAAAATAACCCAAGATCAATACTTCGACGAAGGTATCTCAAAATGTGTTTGATCTCATCCCAATGTCTCTTAGTATGAGAAGGACTGTATCTTGCTAACAAATTAACAGCAAAAGTAATATCAGGTCGTGTACAGTTTGCAAGATACATAAGAGCACCTATTGCACTTAGGTATGGAACTTCATGTCCAAGAACTTCTTCCCCACTTTCTAGAGACCGAAATGGATCTTTATCAACTTCTAAAGATCGAACAACCATCGGGGTAGTCAAAGGATGAGCTTTATCCATATGAAAACGACTGAGAATCTTTTCAGCATATGTGGATTGATGAACAAAAATTCCAGATGCTAAATGCTCTACTTGTATTCCCAAACAGAATTTTGTCTTTCCAAGATCTTTCATTTCAAATTCATCCTTTAAATAAGTAGCAGTTCTTGTGAGTTCTTCAGGAGTACCTACAAGATTCAAATCATCCACATATACAACAATGATGGAAAATCCACTTTGCGATTTCTTAATAAAAACACATGGACATACTTGATCATTTATATATCCATCTTTTATTAAATAATCACTAAGTCGATTATACCACATACGACCAGACTGTTTCAACCCATACAACGAGCGTTGTAACTTGATTGAATATATGTGACGTGGCCTTTGTGATTCAGCCATTTTCAATCCTTCAGGGATTCTCATATAAATCTCACTGTCAAGTGAGCTATATAGGTATGCAGTTACAACATCCATCAGACGTGTTTCCAAACCTTCCATGGTTGCCATACCTATCAGAAAGCGAAAAGTAACTCCATCCATTACTGGAGAGTATGTATCCTGATAATCAATACCAGGTTTTTGTGAAAATCCTTGAGCTACAAGTCGGGCTTTGTATCTCATAATTTTATTTTTCTCATTTCGCTTTCGTACAAATACCCATTTATTTCCAACCGGGATTACACCTAGCGGTGTTTGGACTACTGGTCCAAATACTTCTCTTTTTAATAGAGATTGTAGCTCATTTTGAATAGCATCTTTTCATTTTGGCCAATCTTTTCTTTTCTGACATTCTTCCACGTTTTGTGGTTCAGGATCCGTGTCAGGAATTAAAGTAATATCTGATGCTATAGAGAAAGCAAATATGTCATCAATCATGACTTTGCTTCGATCCCATATTTTGTCATCATGTACATAATTTATTGAGATCTCTTGGTGTTCATCTCTTATCCCTTCACTGAGATTTTGAACATCTTCTGGGGCTATTCCCACTCTTGAAATATGTGATGCTTCTAGAGCGGTTTGTACCTCTTCTGGGGCTATTTTTACTCTTGAAATAAGTGCTACTTCTGGAGCGGGTATTCCTTCTGGGATTCCTTTATTTACTTTTGATTTTCGTGGTACAGTGTCTTTTGCACCAATCGGTCTTCCACGCTTCTAGCGTGGTTTAGATTCTTCTATTACCTTATTCGTCAATTCTCCAGGAATTGATTTTTCAATAGACATTTCTATCCTTGCTGGAGTATTCACTGCAGGTGTATGTGACTTTATCACTTTTTTAGCATAATTAAATGCATCTGGCATTTGATTTGTAATATTTTGTAAATGAATAATTCTTTGATCTTCAATTTCACATTGTCCTGTACGAGGATCAAGTGAATTTAAATCTGATACATTCCATGATATTTCAGAGGGTTTTTTATTTAAAATTTTCCCTCCTCCTAATGTTGGAAATACAGATTCATCAAAATGACAATCTACATAACGTGCAGTAAAAACATCACCAGTTAAAGGTTCTAGATATCTGATAATAGAAGGAGAATCAAAACCAACATAAATATCTATTCTTCGTTGGGCTCCCATTTTAGTTCTTTGTGGAGGTGCAATTGGAACATATACCGCACTTCCAAAAACTCGAAAGTGTGATATGTTGGATATTTGTCCAAGAACTAACTGTAAAGGAGAAAATTTATGAAGAGCCGTTGGTCTTACTCGAATGATGGCTGCAGCATGAAGAATTGCATGACCCCAAACTGAGGTAGGTAAGTTAGCCCTTAACATTAATGGTCGCACAATAAGTTGAAGTCTTTTTATTAAAGATTCAGCTAAATCATTTTGTGTATGAATATGAGGAATGGAATGCTCAATGGAAATTCCAATAGTCATACAAAAATCATTAAAAGTCATTGATGAAAATTCAGCTGCGTTATCAAGTCGAATTGACTTGATTGGATGATCCGGGAACTGAGCCCGTAACTTGATCATTTGAGCAAGAAGTTTTGAGAAGGCAAAATTTCGAGAAGCGAGAAGACAAACATGAGACCATCTAGTTGAAGCATCTATTAAAACCATGAAATATCGAAATGGGCCAGACAATGGTTGAATAGGTCCACAAATGTCTCCTTGAATTCTCTCTAGAAATTTTGGGGCTTCTTTATAAACTTTTACTGGTGATGGTCGAACAATTAATTTTCCTCGAGAACACGCAGCACAAGAAAATTCACTACTAGGAAAAACTTTTTTATTTTCGAGAGGATGACCAGTAGAATTTTCAATAATACGACGCATCATAGAAGTACCTGGATGACCAAGTCTTTCATGCCAAAGCATAAAGGATTTGAGATTTATGATTTTTGGAATTATAACAGTATGAGACTCAATTGCTCTAATTTTCATAGTATATAATCCAGAAGAAATTGAATGAAGTTTTTCTAAGATATTCTTTTTTCCAGAAATAGTAGAAGTAATGAGAAGATATTCATTATCATTCTCATTGGTTGTTTCAATATGAAAACTATTTAGTCGAATATCTTTAAAACTAAGCAAATTTCTTCTTGATTTACTAGAATATAAAGTATTTTTGATAAAAACTTGTGTCTCATTTGGTAGCAAGAAACTAGCTTTTCTAAATCCCTCGATTAAATTTGATGTGCCAGAGATAGTTCCTACATTTCCCTTAGCTTTGATTAATTGTGAAAAATATTTCTCACTTTGAAGGATTGTATGAGTTGTTGCACTGTCTGCTAAACATATATCCTCCATATCCATTAAAGATGGTCTGACACATATAAAAACATAAATAAGAAAAGTTACATTTCAAATATAATTTTATTCATGAGAAACACATATCACATATAGAATGAAAACTAATAACATTATACATGCAGGATGTTTAATTAAAACAAAAAATTAAACAATATCCCAAAAGATACTTTCAGAAGGTTCAGTAATATCATCAACCTTTTCCTCATTGTTGGTCATTGGTGAATCATCAACAATATTCAATTGATGATTAACAAAGTTTGTTTCTGCCTCCATTACTTTGTTCTTTTGAGACTCCTGGAATAAATTAGCCAGATGCCTCGGCGTACGACAGGTACGCGACCAATGCCCTTTCATCCCATACCTAAAACAAACATCTGGTTTGTTCTTTATCGGTGCTGCATTTTCTTTATTTTTACCCGACCCAGACACTTGCCACTTCTGGTGGCCTGAATTGTCGCGGTTCTGGATTTTGTTGTTACGATGGCCTCGTTTATTCTTTCGTCCCCAAGGCTTCTTATTATATGACCATCTATTATCACATTTATTCTGCTGGAATGACGTGCTGTTAATATCCGACAATGGGGTAGCACCCGTTGGCCGTACTTGATGGGTTTTTAATAACAATTCATTATTCTTTTCTGCAACCAGGAGGATAGACAATAAGTCACTAATTTTGTGAACTTACTCTGTCTATATTGTTGTGACAAAATCATGTTGGTGGGATGAAAAGTTGAGAGCGTTTTCTCTAACATTTGGGATTCAGAAACTGGATCTCCGCACAAAGCCAAAGTAGAGTTTATTCTATAAACATTGGAACTATATTCCGTAATTGATTTGTAATCTTGTAGCCTTAAATTAAGCCACCCAAATTTGGCATTAGGGAGAACAACCAATTTTTGGTGATCAAATCTTTCCTTAAGTTGTGTCCATAAAGATAAAGGATCTTCGACTGTTAAATACTCAGTCTTTAATCCTTCATCAATATGGTGACGAAGAAAAATTATGGCTTTTGCATTTTGTGCCGAAGTAGCTGTATTTCCTGATTCAATGGTCTTTTCTAACTCATTTGCACTAAGGTGCAATTCTGCATCAAGTGCCCAAGCCAAATAATTGTCTCCAGAGATTTTCAAAATAGAAAAATCTATTTTTGCCAAGTTTGTCATCTATTCTGGGTTAAAACACAATTTTATTATTTATTAAAACAATAAATAATTGCATGTATGAAATATGAAAAATAAACTACGTCACGATCTCAAGTGGTGATAAAATGCAAATATAAATATTCTTATATTTATGTTATTAGCATAATGCAAATGGATCTTCACCCGGCATGCGGTAGTTCGCATAAACATATTATTCCAACATAATAATAAATAATGGAATAACAGAAGAATTTCACCATGCATGCGATAGACCGACCGCACAGACAGGTTATTCCCAACAGAATAATAAATGCGGAATAATAAATAATGGAACCAGGTCAGGTGAAATTCACACCGACAGGATATTCCGACAGAATATTAAATGCGGAATAATAAATAAAAAAGTTCCCACCAAGTCTTGTAAGATTAACAAGGATAGATGGTACCATTGTAAATAACAAAATTTAATGACAATTATAAGAATAAAATTATATTATTGGTGGTATAGCCAAACCAGTAATATAATAATAAATTGCAAGAATTTAATTTTACCGTCTCAGTTGGTTAGAGCCTCGTGCTGATAACGTGTTATAAAACTTTAGCAAAAATGTATAAAAATACTCTTATAATTGCTTTAATAATATTTAGAGAGAAGCAAGAGAGAAAGAAAAAAAATAAAACTTCAGAGGATTTTCTCTCCTCTTTTCATTTAGCAGCTTTCCTTTATATAGAGGAGAAAGCAGAAAGGGATTCACGGATGGGAGAAGTATAGGAGAAGGAAGAGTAGGAGAAGTGTAGGAGAAGGAAGAGTAGGAAATCATTTCATAATAGTTTTCCCAATATTTCACTCATATTTATTTGATATTTTACTCTATTTATTTGATATTTTTCACAATATTTCACTCATACGAGGAGAGTATTGAAACAGTCATTTTGGAGTTTAATTTGGTTTTAATTTAGAGAGCAAAAAAAAAAAGTGAAAGCAGCTATGGACTATGACAGTAGCAACAATAAAGCCCTTGGTGCGATCCTAAATCAGCAATTCATTAATTATCCAGATTGGTATATTCACTGCCCTCCCCATGATTGTGGAGAACTCGTTAGAGCGTGGGTTTCTGCCAGCAATCAGCTGGGATTTTTTAACAATGCAGTTACAGCTTGCTTCAATCTTTTACACTTTCTCGATGGGAACTCGTACACATTTCTTTGGGGCAAAGTATAGAGCCACGGGACGTGGTTTTGTAGTGCAACACAAAAGTTTTGCCGAGAACTATAGACTACATGCTCGCAGCCATTTTATGAAGGCAACTGAACTGGGTGTGATTCTGATTGTTTATGCTGCAGAACACAAGTATTGCTGTTTACTTGCTGTCTTGGATCTGCGTGGTTGTGGCTGTTGGGGGTTTATATAATTATAGCATATGCTCAAGACAAATATGCTGCAAAGGACCACATTTACTATCGTCTGGTTCAACTGCCTTCGACCTAATTGATCTTCTCACAAGCTTGTTGGCATTCCTCCCCACGGGATGGGGTATCATACTTATTGCCTAGGTGCTCAGGCCTTTTCTGCAATCCACTGTGGCCTAACAAATACTATTGTATCCTTGGCTCGGGTGTATGGTCTGCTGCTTGGGTTAATCGTTATGGCACCTCTAGCATTAATTTCTTTTATGGATGCCTGGATTTCAGGCGATGCAGACAAGGATCTTATTTAATGAAGCTTTTAGCAGGAGGCTCCAGATGGAGTATCTCGTATTCTTACTGGCGAAAAGTTTAACTTTGACGTGTGATTTGAGGTAAAATTCTTTCTCAGCGTATTTTAACCGTCTCCGATTGCTTATTATCTTAACTTATTTACTAGAGATGTGAAATTTAACTTTATTAGCAGATGAGATTCATACATAACAGCTAGCGGCTGGTGTATGGCCTTTTGGTTTCTTAGCGAAAACAAAAATATAATAAAGAGGGATGCTTAGTATAGTACCCATACTCCAAACTCAGACAAAGAACAAGGAGGTTATGAAGCACTTCTGAGCAGCAGATCATACCTCCACTCGTGTCTTTTCGACAAACATATAATTCTTTGAATTGCAAATTCTGGTATTGTAGTCTGAATTTCAATCCCAATGTCTTTCGGCTCAATTGTTTGGGCAGTGGAATGCGATTCTTAAGAGATGCTCTGGAAAATGAATACTAATTAATTAGTTGTTTGTGTGGGTTGTCTCGATTCTTAGCTATTAGGCTAAGGGCGGTTCTTGTTGTGACCTAATTTAGCTGACTCTACCTCAGCCAGGCACATTAATTGTTACATGTTTAAATTATTGTTAATGAAAAGATATGTTAATCAATAAGTTTATTACTATCACATAAAACCAGTCACGTACCACTCACATACACTCATATGCATATTTTGATGGCTCACGTGCAGAGCAAATCACGTGAACCATCAAAATATGCACGATATGTAACTGATTTTATGTGATAGTAGACTTACTCTTTGCTGTGAAGAAACATAATTGACATAAATGTGGGGACCATTAGAGTAAAGTTCCTCACAAAGTCTACTTACAGTATGAGAATAATATGTATATAGAGAGATCTGAAACAAAGAACCCAGAACAAAAGCATACCAACATTCTATACGATTGACCAACAATATTTGACAAATACTTTTCACCATACAACCGACGTACTTATCAAATCACATAATGAAATGCTAAGCACCCAATAAATTTTAGAAAGTAACCATGTTCTTGTTGAGCACAAAAGAGCTGCAAGGAGAAGAAAGAATATGCAATAGTAGTAGTATAAAGATATCCCAAATATCTTTGAAAATTACTAGGTGCTAGTTACAGGCACTTTCTCATACACAGAACTCTCTCTATATCTCTGGGGAAGAAAGCAACGGCCACCAAACCGTTGCTGTAAGTAAATGATGAAAACAAATAGCAGACCACCGCAAGTAATAATGATATCCCACACAGTTGAATAATAATCCATTCTAGGATTGGCATATATGTAACTAAAAGACCAGGTAGAACTATGAGCCCTGTAAAGATCATATGCATGTGGCAACAGGCGCACAAGTGTCGTCCCAAGATAGAAGGAAGGGGAAAGAGCCTTCACTCTGGAGTCGCAGAATAAGTTGAAAACTATCTGAGGAAGTAAAAAGGCATCCAGAACCAAGCCAGCATAAGACTTAAGTTCCCCCCAAAGAGATATCTGATTGTAAGTAAAATCGTACCCTAGAAGTAGTGGGCTCTGGTAGGGCTTACTCAACAGATGGACAAACCAAGCTATCAATCCACCACCAATGTACAATGGTAAAGACAAATAAAGGACCTTTTTATCAGAAACCCAGAGATTTTTTAGGCTTTCATCTCCAACTCTTGCAGACCAGGTCAATTGGAGAAGACGGAACTCCAGAAGGAAAGCTATCATTGTTATCACCCTTACTAACACCTCATTTACCTCAAGCCATCCATCAGTCCCAGAAAAAAGGGTCTGCCGCTTACGGTTTGACAAGAACATGGCTTCAAAATTCAACAACAGCGGAATCATATGTGCCAGAGTGAGAATAATAAGCATCATGACCGAAGTGAAAGGAAGCGCATCTGGATGCTTATTCACATAAAATAACTGCAGACCAACAAAGATACATGCAAGTGTATTGGAAATTAGAACCATGGTGATCTCCAGATCCATTCTCCATATGGATTCTTTGGCTTGGCCAGCGTAAATAGAATTTGAATGAATCTCAAGACGGTCAAAGAAATGAGGGTCTGTCTTGCTTCGAGTGCTTTCAATGAATCCCTTCACATTGCCTCCGCCTTTTGCATTCAGTGGAGGGTATTCGGCATTGATAACAATTTCACAATCTAAATTATCATTTTTCTGTATCTTGTAGGGTAATGCAAGACGCCTACAGCCTATCATGCAAAGGACTCCAGTTTTAGCATCATATATTCCTTCAGCAGAAATTTCTACAAACTTCATAGGAGGAACTCCACCACCCAGTTTCAATTTAGGATTATTTTTAAAGCTTATAACATAACTGATATTCAGCATACTGCTCTTACTGTGATTCCCATCAGTCACAGATTCAGTTGGCTTACTAAAAACCAGAGGGGGCTTATAAAATTTATCACCCACAGATAAAGGAGATGAATAACCCCATGATGTATCCCCTTTCTTATTTCTCACTGTCATATCGAATCTCATGTCAGACGAATAACCATCAGGGTATGCTGTCCCCTTGTTTTTAGGTTTTATCCTTTTCGCACAAGATTTCCCCACATTATCGTATTCGGCATATTCATATTTCAGGGCTTCAAATCTTGGATGTTTATTTTCTGTGCTCCGTAAGGCAACTCTACCAAAGTAGCTAGAATCATTAAAGCTTTTGTTACTCCACATCTGCCCAACAATAGTACTCCTGTATCTAAGTGAAAAGGTAGTAGGCACTCTCAAGCTCAATCTAATCGAGCAATCCCCAACTGCACCCTTACTTAAAGACTCTGTCACATTAATAATCGGACAAGCAACCAAGCTCAAGTGCTTCTTCATGCCATCCCACTCACCTTCAGCAATCAGCGATGTACTCGGATCAAAAGGTAAACGGAAACCATTACGACTATAGTTCGAAAACCTTAACAAATACCTTACTCTCCCATTCTCCAAACACTCAACCTCATTGAATGACATAAAAATAGGCACAAGACCACTGCCCCAACTAAGAAAGTTGCAATTAACAGCACCACAATCATCTAAATAGACCAATTCAACCCTACCAGCATTTCTAATCACCGAACATACCTCCTGACCCATCTCAAAACCAAGAGACACATTTTCCAATTTATCATAAGCACTAAAACCCCCACTTTGATTTTCTCTCTCTATCAATATAAAATTATACCTCCTTAAAGAAACACCCAATATTTCAATAGGTTTGAAATAATTAAGGGCACCCTCATGATCCAAATTTTGCAATGTTCCATTAACAAAACTAGTAAAAATATTCGACGAATCAGGATAATTAAGCTTTAAAACAACATTGACAGAGCGTAAATTACTCGCACCTGAACCAACCATACACAGCATCCCTGAAGCAGATGACCAAAACCCATGTAGCCGAAACCTAGCTTGGTTTGGCCGTACGGGGATTCTCGGCCGCCGGTAGCTAACGAGCCGTAATAGCCTCCGATGAGTCGAATTAAAAACAATATTGCTCGGACCCTGAAAATTTAAACGTCCTTCAAGCTTGAAAATCCGATCGTTTTCAGTATTATATACCTTTTGGGTACGAAGAAAAACGGAACCCGGCGGAATATAGCCAAATTGGGGGTAATTTTGATGCCGTAAAATTTCACCACCGCCGCTGAAAATGGCATTGGATAACTGGAGAGTAAAGTTACTGGGATTTGCAATAGGGGATTCCGGGACGACGTTTCCGCAGTGTTTGGAGTACGGGATTTGGAGGAATCTAGGTTGAATTGACCTTAAGGTTGTTGAACCAACGCTGGGATTGATAACGAGGAAGATCAGAAGAAGAACGAATGAGAATTTGTGGGTTTGTAAAGGGTTTATCGGACGAACCCTAACCCTAGATTTTGCCAACGGAGGTGGAGATGAAGCGGAACTCTCCATTGCTGATTGTGAGTCGAAGTTGGATCTTCGACTTATACAGTATAAGTCGACAATATCATGTGATTTTATATGTTGGGATATCTTATGCAGGGGTCTTTCTTCCGTACATCACTAGTAGTTTGGATGCATGTACATCACTTTCAATAATATCCTTTAGATTATTTTAGGGAAAAAGTATAATCTATTGTGGTTGTCCAAGTTCAAGTATTTTCTTTTCAAGTTTAAAAAAAAATTGATACACTGATCATTTTAAAAATTATTAATTAGTTTATTCTGTCTATTTCGACGGAATAGTTCAATTAAAAACTTTTAAAAAGTTTAGCAATTGTAGCAGTTTAAAGAACTGAAAAATTAAAAAACAAGGGTTTAACTTTTTTACCAAAATTGTAGATAATAAAATTGGAAAAATTAAGATTTTTCCTTGGTAATTGCTAGTGAGGTTAGTGCGAACCTGTCGTGCATCTTAGATGACTTTATCACGATCTAGATCTTTATCAACCATTGATGCAGACATGCACATGTGTTTTTGTAATGTTCCAACTCAAATTTATGTTTTCAAGAAGGTTATGTCAAGAGGAAGACGGTTTTATGACTATCGTAAATATGTGGTTAGTTTCCTCCTAATATTTTTAAACTTTGTTCGTCCCTCTCTCTGTTAAATTATATATGCATGTTCTATATTTGACTCTATTTTCTCCTTGTGATACCAATTTTGATAGGAAGCTAGGAGATATTGTGGATATTTTGAATGGGTTGAATTGCCTCCCAATGAAAATGAAACAACGAGTGCGATGAATAGGTTCAAGTGAGCTTACTACTGATGGATCAAAATACAAAACTTAAGGAGAAGTTGAAAATTTTGAGAAAGGCTTAAAAAAGGAAATGGAAGTTAACAGACTTAAAGAGGGAAACTCAAAATTCATTATATGTAGTGTATTGTCATGAACTGTCACTTTGGTTGTAATTTTTCCATGAATTTACATGATGTAATGGTAGTTAATTGATTGTAATGGGTGATGTTTTAAGAAAATTGATCAATTATGCATTTTTATTATCATGGATTGTAATTGGCGATGTTGATAAGAAGATTGAAATTCAGAATATGGTCATGTTTTGAAAATATGTCATGGTTAAAATATTTTCAATGAGCTCTACGATCGTAGATGAGTTATGTGATCTCATCTACGATCGTAAAGCTGTCTTAAAACCAAAAATCTCACGCAAGCCATCACAAATAAATTACAAAACCGAATAAAGAAGAAATGAAAAACTTTGTGGATGTTTTTCAATCAGTCTAAATTCCTTGTGATGCTCTGCAACCTTCAATCCTTTTTACCAATAAGTTCTCTCCCTTTTTATAGCTTTTTAATCCTCTCCTACGTCAGCTTTCAATAAAATCCTTCATCAAATAGGAATTGGCCTTTTTCCTCCTAACTTTACAACAAATTCGTCCAAGCATCCCTGATGCTCAGCGCCCCCGCGTTGGGTTTATACTCTGAAGTAGGGCCCCAATGCTGTGGTCTTGCAGGAAATTATGGATTTGCCATTAATGATGCCCAAAAGTTCTATTTTGCCCCTTTTGTTGCCAAAAACTCCCACTTTGCCCTTCAGCTGCATTAACCTACAAAATAGAATATTAAACAAGTAAAATGTCCTAAATACTTAAGAACTAACAAGAAATCAAGTCTAAAAATACTCAATTCATGGGTATCTTACCCACTCATCATTTACACTTAGTTTATCAGGTCGTGGTTGTAGTGCAGATTGATGTGGGGTAGGTTGTGTCGTCACTTGTTCTAGAGTAGGTTGTGGTTCACTCCTTGTTTGTTCTCTCCTTGCTTGTTCAACTGGTGTCTTCTTATAACTTGTTATGCTCATACTCATTTCGCCTAGAGCACATAACAGGTGTTTCTTTCTTAGATGACTTAGTCTTACTTTTAGGCTCTTCATTAGGATCATTCCACCTATATTTATCAATTTCACATTCCCAACAACATCAATACAATCTCTTAAATCCTTATCACTTTTTTTTCATCAATATCCTCATCTGCCATTTCATATTGCTCATGATCATCTTCCTTCACTCGATCATCACTATCATCACTTGAATCTTCATCCTCTATATGCATTGGTGCATCCACAGTGACATCAAGTACATCCCTTACTAATTCTTTATGTTGTGCATTCACATTGTTAAAGTCTTCATTATCCTCGTAATCACAATATATCCATCGTCCTAGTTTTTAGTACTTCTTCAACTAGCAGTCTTACACTATTATTGTGACGCCCCCAAAATAGGTATACAACACCCATTCTGAGTCGCCAAATACATGGTACAGAAAGCAAACTACAACTTCAATAATACAATTGTCGTGCAAAATACGACAACACATACTGTGAGTTTAAATACAAATATTGTCTTCTGGACAATATCCACACTCAAATAAATCCTCATTACAATTATTCAAACACTATTTTACAGAAATAGTGAGGACTGCTAAAACATCTTTCTAGAACCATCACTCCATACCCCGACTAGATCCTGCTATGTTCTCACCTCCTGAGAAGAAAAATGGAACAAAAAAAAGGGTGAGCTCAACTAGCCCAGTAAAGAATATTATGACTAAGATAATATACAACAAATTATCGTTAGCCTTCAACAGGGAAAAATCTGATAGAATATAATCGACAACAAGTTTTAGATCAACAACTGCAGCGGAAACAGCAACCCATTAGAAGAGTCAAGTAGAGAAAGAATTCTACTATCTTCTAAGATTTAAAAGTCCATCATCACTATTTTATCCCTGTAACATCAATTAATAATCATCTTTATCCAAATATTCATATTTGCACTACAGGCCAAAGATATTCATTTGTATCACCTGTCAGTCATGTTCATCTCAACACCTGTTCATCTTTGCACTACAGGCCAAAGATATTCATCAAGTAATCATACATCTTTGCACTACAGGCCAAAGATATTCAGTAATATCATCATTTAGGATTGAGGATGATGAAAAATATCTTAAAGAGAACGAATCTAGTGAGACAGAAGGACAAATATTAGGGATTCGTATAACAGTTTATCCAAGATCAATAATACTTCATAATAATCAATTGTGAAGCAGAATTCAAAAATAAAGATCAAAACATGGATACAATCAAAGATAGTAACCATAATAGACATCTTGGACAAAAAGAGAAAATTTTATTTTTCGGTGAATAGTGCCGTATTCGTGAATAGTACCGTATACGTGAATAGTGCCGTATACGTGAATAGTAACCCCGACACAAAAAGTTCTAAATTTGATAAAAACTCATATCAATATTTCAGTATAATGATATTGAAGAAAATAATATCATTAAGAAGGAAATAATGTCCCTTACCTCAAAATATCAGTACTTCTGGTCGGAATACCGGTATAAGGCTGAAAGAAACTTGCTCTGATGAATAGAAACTCTCAAAGTATCTAAATACTCACAAAATACACTCAATAATCTAGAGATAGAAAGAGAGAAAACTTGTTTCTGGTGTGATTTTCAATTCTAACTTAGCCCTCTATTTATAGAAAAATTTTAGTAGGCTTGACCTGCAACCTGATGGCTTTACCTGCTACTATTCTTACCCACCACATTTGAAATATAATTCAGCACATTTCTTCACCAACCACAAGTGGGGCCCACCAATTCTAGAATTTTCCATCAAAATGATAAACTTCGAAAATTCAACAATTTATGAACCAGTCATCTCGTAAAATTCATAATAAATCATACGTTCATTTTTAACGGTTCAAAATTTGTGGACATATACTCAACTTATATATGTATAACATATCCAAAAATTACCACGATCCAACGGTCGGATTAAAAATTATAACCCCCGCAAAATATCTCAAAAACCCTGATTTTTAATACCTTCATTTTTAACCACAAAAATATATCCCTCATTTATATCCACATAAAATAAATATTTCCTTATCATATGAATCAATAATTAATTATTCACAAATAATATTACAAAATCACATTTATGACAACCATGCCGTTCCCAAGAAAGAGGGGGCTTTCCAATAAGGATTTCTCCTTATTGGCGCGCAATTAGATGACCAAACCTCTCCTTAGACAGAACTTTCTAGACATTGCCAATAATATTATCTAATAATATTATTCAAATAATATGAATTATTGATCTGATAATGGAAAATACTGTGCAGCAACAATTATTGAAACAACAATAATATAAAATATCAACGCAGCAATTATTGAATCAATAAAATAAAATATTGAACAATAACTACTGTAACAATTATTCAGTAGTGCCTTCTTACGTAAGAATCAATAATTGGTGCAATACCGTGTGCTACTGTATTTTAACCACCGGGTATTCCAACAGTATTATCGGTAACAACTACGCCGTTATTTATAAACAACTTATACTTGTCGTTTTCTTCATCCAATCGCTTTCCGTTATGAGGCCCATACAAGGCTGCGCCGTCGTACGAATATTCCCCGACAGCAAGAATATTCCACGACCAAACGAATATTCCCCGACAAAATGAATATTTTATAACCACTTGCTTATTTTGCAAAATTTGCATATTTCACCCATAACCAAAGTATTATATCAAATTAATCCCTTATTATTCACAATAATATTTAGAGAAAAATTGATTTTATTCATTAATAAGTTGGGGTCTTACAATTATCACCATAAATAAGTTATATATCATCATTCAAATTATATCCTGCCATTTTGAAGTACAAAACAAACTCATTTTTATACCCCTAGCTTCATAGGTAAGTTCCTCAACTTATTAACATTAATGTAGTATACATTCACCCCCATCATAAAAATTTTTCCTTCCACCCTCATAAACATATTATTAGGAACAAACTGACCTCCATGGTACAATTCACTTGTAAAGAAGTTCATGTTGGATAAAATATAATGCACACTATCAGCACCATGACCATTAACTCAATTAACAAAATAATCACAAAAATTGATCAATCAGCCTCAGCCCCACTCTTAATTAAAAAATTAATCAGTCAGCCATACTCTCAGTAAATAAATGAATACATTAATCAAATTAATCTGTCAACCCCACTCTCAATAAACAAATGTATACATTAAAAAAATTACAGAGTCTTCCAATGAACACAAAAAACACAAAAATCAGTATTCCCACTTTTTAAATATATAAACCCCTCATACATTTTGTTTAAACCACTTCCTAAGGAATCATTTCACTTGCATCACTATTAAATCGACGAAATACATTTTGTTTCATATTTTAAACTACGTTAATATTAGTTTAAACCAGTGAAAGTACAAATTTTGTAGGAATACCCCACCATAACTTCTCTTTTAACAAAAAGACAGACAAAAATCAAGCTTTGTTTCATATTTTAAACCACAATAATATTAATTTAAATCATTTCAGATAACAACATTAAACAAAGATTTCAAACATAAATGATTTGTAGAAGATCCAAATCAAGCTTTTGCAAACAAACCCTCACCGTTTTCTGTCGCCTGACCATCACCTTCTTTGTCGTTTTCTTCTCAGACAAAAGTACACTTTTGAGCCCTAATCCACTCGATATGTCTCTTTCTTCCTCGCATGTCTAATTATTATTTCATTTCTCCCGCCCAATCCACGTTGGAAGCCAACTTAGACATATCAACTGTGACGCCCGCAAAACAGGTATACAACACCTATTCTGAGTCGTCAATAACATGGTACAGAAACAACTACAACTTTATTAATACAACATAAAAACTGTGAGTGTAAATACAAATATTATCATCTAGACAATATCCACACTCAAATAAGTCCTCATTACAATTATTGGAACAATATTTTACTAAAAAATGGTGAGGACTACTAAAACAACTTCCTAGAACCTTCATTCCATACCCCGACTAGTACCTGCTACATTCTCGCCTCCTGAGAAGAAAATAGAACAACAAGGAAAAGGGTGAGCTCAACTAGCCCAGTAAAGAATATTATGACTAAGATAATATACAACAAATTATCGTTAGTCTTCAACAGGGAAAAATTTAATAGAATACAATAGACAACAAGTTTTAATTCAATATTCGCAGCGGAAAATAATAATTCATAGAGAAGTTACGTAGAGAATGAAATCTACGATTATCTATGAATTTAAAAGCCCATCATCAACATTTTATCCCTGTAACAACAATCAATAAATATCTTGAATCAAATAGTCATCTTTGCACTACAGACCAAAGATATCCATCAGTTGGTCATGTTCACCTCAACACATGTTCATCTTTGCACTACGGGCCAAAGATATTCATCAAAAATTATTCATCTTTGCACTACAGGCCAAAGATATTCAGTTATATCATCATTTAAGACTGAGGATGATGAAAAATATTTTAAAGAAAACGAATCCAGTGAAGCAAAATAACAAATATTAAGGATTCATATTTCGATTTATCCATGTCCAAAAATACCTTATCATAGTGAAGTAAAATTCAAGAATAATCAAAACATGGATACAATCAAAGCTAGTATCCAGAATAGATATTTGGACGAAAAGAAGGAAATTTCATTTTTCGGTGAATAGTAACTCGTGAATAGTAACTCATGAATAGTAACCCCGACATGAAAAGTTCTAAATTTGATAAAAATTCAGATCAATACTTCGGCATAATGATATTGAAGAAAATAATATCATTTAAGAAGAAATAACATCCCTTACCTCGGAAAGACGGTACTTCTGACTGGAATACTAGATATAGTGCTGAAGGAAACTTGCACCGTAAAGCAACACTCAAAGTATCAAATACTCACAAGAATACGCTCGATATAGAGAGAGAAATAGAGAGAAACTTGTGTTTCTGGTGTGATTTTCAATTCTAACCTAAGCACCCTATTTATAGGAAAATGCTTAGAACACCAAAGCAGAAAATTTAATATAATAATAATATATTTATCAAATTTTCCTTAGCCCACCTCTAGACATCTGATCTCAGCCCATTTATATCACATGTTAGCCCACTTAAATGCAAAAAAAAAACGTTTTTCTTCAAAATAATAAATAAAACTTTCAAAAATCAATTATTTCGGAACTTCAGAACTTCAATAATTCATAATAAATAGCCCTTTATTCAGAAAATTCAAATCTCGCGAGTTTTTATAGGAAATTCAATTCTCTAGAACTTTGCAGAAGAAAGTTTTTCCAAATTCCAAATAGAAATTGACCGAAATCCACAAACGGACGATTTTACAGTCAATAATAAATTTTTGGTCAAGAATTGTGTCCACCAACACACAAAACATGTGTTAATCATTTAATGCCACAAAAATACTCTTCCTCCTCATATACTCATATATCCCATATTTATTGTAAAAATATCATCATCAATATATTATTAAAATAATATATTTAAATGAATTATTTTATCAGAAAAAGATAAAAAATTAATTTTCAACAATTGTCACATTAAAAATTTTCTCCATCTATATCCACATAAAATCAATATTTTCCTCATCATATAAATCAATAATTAATTATACACAAATAATATTACAGAACCACAGTACTAGCAACCAGGCCGTTCCCAGGAAAGAGGGGGCTTTCCAATAAGGATTTCTCCTTACTGGCGCGCAATTAGATGACCAAACCTCTCATTAGACAGAATTTTCTAGACTTTGCCAATAATGTTATCTAATAATATTATTCAGATAATATGAATTATTGCTCCGATAATAAAAAATACTGCGTAGTGACAATTATTGAAACAACAGTAATATAAAATATTAACGCAGCAATTATTGAATCAATAAAATACAATATTGAACAGTAATTACTGTAACAATTATTGAGTAGTGCCTTCTTACGTAAGAATCAATAATTGGTGCAATACCGTGTGCTACTGTGCAACAACGCGTATTACTGTGTTTTAACCACCGGGTATTCCAACAGTATTAACGGTAACAACTATGCCGTTATTTATAAACAACTTATTTTTGTCGTTTTCTTCATCCAATCGCTTTCCGTTATGGGGCCCACACAAGGCTGCGCCGTCGTACGAATATTCCCCGACAACAAGAATATTCCACGACCAAACAAATATTTCCCGACAATAATGAATATTTTAGGACCACTTGCTTATTTAAAATATTTGCGCATTTTACCCATAACTAACCACATTAATCAAATCAACCCTTACTATTTCAAAATAATAAATAGAGGAATTAAATTTCATTTATTAATAATTTGGGGTCTTACAACCTCCCCTCCTTATGAAATTTCGTCCTCGAAATTGACATACGTACCTGGTGTTTCGAAAAGATGAGGATACCTCGCTTTCATTTCCGTTTCCAACTCCCAGGTCATTTCCTCAATAGCATGGTTTCTCCACAAAACTTTAACTTGTGGTATGACCTTCGTGCGTAGGACATGCTCCTTCTTATCCATGATCTTGACAGGTACCTCCTCGTACGTTAAGTCTTCGGTTATCTCGTCTGGTTCTAACTCAATAATGTGGTTCGGGTCTTTCACATATTTACGAAGCATAGATATGTGAAAAACGTTATGAACACGAGACATACTTGGAGGTAACGCAAGTCTATAGGCCACATTTCCTACTCGGTCAAGAATCTGAAATGGACCAATAAATCGTGGATTGAGCTTTCCTCTCTTCCCAAATCTTGTAACTCCTTTTCATGGAGCTACACGTAATAATACATGATCCCCAATGTCAAACTCCACGTCCTTTCGATGAAGATCCACATAACTCTTTTGTCGATCCTGTGCCGTTTGTATACGTTGTCGAATCGTTTGGATCTTCTCTGTAGTCATTCGTACCAACTCTGGTCCCAACAACGTTGCTTCTCCCACCTCATCCCAACATACTGGAGAGCGACACTTTCGTCCATACAATGCTTCAAAGGGAGCCACACCTATACTTGCCTGATAACTGTTGTTGTAGGAGAATTCCACCAATGGTAGGTACTTATCCCAACTTCCTTTGAAATCGAGGACACAAAGTCTTAATAGATCTTCAAGAGTTTGAATAGTCCTCTCTGATTGTCCGTCCGTTTGAGGATGGTATGTCGAACTGAACCGTAAATCCGTGCCCATAGCTTTCTGCAAGCTAAGCCAAAATCTTGAAGTGAATCTTGGGTCACGATCCGAAACTATGGATACTGGCCCATGCAACCTTACAATCTCATTCACGTACATACTAGCAAGACGTTCAAGGGAATAAGTCTCTCGTATCGGCAAGAAATGAGCAGACTTGGTTAATCTATCAACTATAACCCAAATAGCATTTATGCCTTGAGAAACCGTAGGAAGACCCGTAACGAAATCCATGGTAATGTGTTACCACTTCCATTTCAGAATCTCAAGTGGTTGCAATAGACCCTTTGGTACTTGATGCTCCGCCTTTACACGTTGACAAGTTAAACACCTCGAGATAAACTTTGCAATCTCTCTCTTTATATTGTTCCACGAAAATGTATGTCGAAGATCACGATACATTTTAGTACTTCCAGGATGGATCACAAATGGTGTATTGTGTGCCTCCATCATAATCTTGTACTTCAAATCAGAATCGTTAGAAATACAAAGTCTGGAGTGGACTCGAAGTATTCCTTCTTCATCGATTCTTGCTTCCGGAATAGCACCTTCTTGTACTTTCTTCTTAATACGCATCAGCTCCCGGTCTGTGGCTTAAGCAACTTTAACTTTATCGATTAAAGTTGATTATACGCGTATACTTGACATCATCGCACTCTTTCCTGCATATGATCTTCTACTCAATGCGTCAGCTACCGCGTTCGTTTTTTTTTTTCAGGATAGTATGATCGAAATCTTTCAACAGCTCGAGCCAACGTCGGTGTCGCATGTTGAATTCTTGGAAGCTCTTCTCGCATTCCTCGGTCCATTCAAAGTTCGTATCTTTTCGAGTCAGCTGAGTTAATGGAGTATCGATTCGAGAAATCCTTTCACGAATCTCCGATAGTAACCAGCTAAGCCTAGAAAGCTACGTATTTCGATTACTGACTTAGGTTTGCTCTCAACTGTGACTCATATCCCAATCTTGGATAGCACGTCACAATGACACCTATCAGTTTACTACCGCACGAATATGGTGTCCCCTACAGAGAGTCTGGCTTCAGTACATTCCACAAAGGAAGTCACCAGATAGAGGCTCGGGTACAAACTTCTACAGTTAGGTTTTTAACTCCTGAAGTTCAATAGGAGCCATTCGATATGAGATTTTAGAAGTGAGTTTTGTACCAGATTCAAAGATGATACAAAATTCAATATCACGCGTAGGCCAAGAAATTCTTCAGGAAATACGTCAGGGATTTTACTAACAATAGAAATATCATTCAATTCTGACGTATTTTTGTTCAAGTCCATTCAATGGTTTGGTTGCTTAAATTTGAATAACAGGTTGCTTAGGAATATGAAAACTAACAACCTTACAAAATCAATCAATTTGGCATAATGAGTAGTTAACCAATCAATTCCTAAAATCACGTCAAATGCAAGTATCTTTAAAGAGATAAGGTCAACAGGTAAGGTGATGGTACCAACTTGGATCAAACAAGATTTATAAACAGTGGATGTAACGAAAGTTTCTCCTAACGGAGTTTTCACAGATAGGTCAAAGTCTAATTTCTTCGGAGTCAAGTTTAAACGTTGAACGCAAGCAAGAGAGATAAAAGAATGGGTAGAACCGGTATCTAATAAGGTATAAACTTCGCAAGAATTTATAATTAACTAACCCGTGCTAACTTCGTTCGGGTTCCTCGCATTCTGACCAGTCATGAAAAACGCTCTTCCAGGAACCGTTGACTTTGACTTTTCTGGGACAGCCTTTTGAGTCACCATCCCCGCTGGACTTGGTTTCGCTACAGTGCAATCTCGAGCGATATGTCCTTCCTTTCCACAATTATAGCATACCTTGAACTGTTGTGGGCAGTTTGGGCTGATATGTCCTTCTTTTCTGCACTTATAGCATATAACCAGTGGTCGTTCTCCTCCCTTGGAACCAGTTGCTGCTGGTGCTGACGTCTTCGTATTGTCATTGTTGAATTTCCTCTTTTTAAAATCTCCTCCCGACTCGCTTCTTCTATTTTCATGGCCACGATTACCACTAGAGTGGTTGCCGCTCTTGTCCGTATTTTTCTTTCTCCACTGGTTATCGTTGTTCTGATGACTGTTGTCACCGGTATGATCCTGGTTGTGGTCCCTCGATTGACCGTACTCGTTATCTCGCTCTAATAATTGAGCCCTGTTGACAACATCTGAATAGAGAAAAAATTTATGAGAAATGAGATATTGACGTATGCCGGGTTTCAAACCTCTCAGAAACATCCGCGCCATACGTTCCTCATTCTCCACCAAATGAGGTGCAAACCTGGACAACTCCCCAAACTTCGCCTCGTACTGGGACACCGTCATGTTATTCTGCTCCAGTCTAATAAACTCTACCTCCTTCATATGACGAATACTTTCAGGAAAGTACTTGTCATTGAATAGTTTCTAAAATGTCTCCCAAGACATGCTGAGTGCGACTGGATGGGTACGCTTCACAGATTCCCACCAGTAGTCTGCCTCGCCACGGAACATAAAGGTAGCGAATGGAACCTTCTGTTCCTTCGTGCATCCCAAGACATCAAATATCTTGGTAATTTGCTTAACCCATGTCTCCGCCTTAATCGGATCCGGCTTTCCCCAGAATTCTAGTGGTCCCAACTCTTTGAACTGCTTGGCTGTGACCAGCTGTGCGTTGCCATTGTTTCTTCCTATATTTTGAACAGGAATCTCCTTCGTCTGGTTTTGCATGAATCGCAAAAAGCTTCTAAACATCTCATCGTTCACCGTCTGCTCAGTGGTGTTGTTCACAGGAGGAACATTGCCAGCCTGTTGCACGTTCTCCTCGTTGGTGAGTACAGGTGTCTCCACGGTTTCATTTACTCCACTGTTAACATTCTCAGTCAACATTCTCAAATACTGCCATAAAACAAGGGTTAATTTAACAAATTAACAAATCACATAATATCCCTATATTATGACCGACCAACAAATAAGCTTAGGTAGGACACACTAACGAAGGATTTACTCGTCTCTCTCCTCCTAGTCCTATTCCCCGATCTCCGCCAGAGATCATATCCCTAAGCTCTGATACCAACTGTGACGCCCGCAAAACAGGTATACAACACCTATTCTGAGTCGTCAATAACATGGTACAGAAACAACTATAACTTTATTAATACAACATAAAAACTGTGAGTGTAAATACAAATATTGTCATCTAGACAATATCCACACTCAAATAAGTCCTCATTACAATTATTGGAATAATATTTTACAAAAAAATGGTGAGGACTACTAAAACAACTTCCTAGAACCTTCATTGCATACCCCGACTAGTACCTGCTACATTCTCGCCTCCTGAGAAGAAAATAGAACAACAAGGAAAAGGGTGAGCTCAACTAGCCCAGTAAAGAATATTATGACTAAGATAATATACAACAAATTATCGTTAGTCTTCAACAGGGAAAAATTTAATAGAATACAATAGACAACAAGTTTTAATTCAATATTCGCAGCGGAAAATAATAATTCATAGAGAAGTTACGTAGAGAATGAAATCTACGATTATCTATGAATTTAAAAGCCCATCATCAACATTTTATCCCTGTAACAACAATCAATAAATATCTTGAATCAAATAGTCATCTTTGCACTACAGGCCAAAGATATCCATCAGTTGGTCATATTCACCTCAACACCTGTTCATCTTTGCACTACGGGCCAAAGATATTCATCAGAAATTATTCATCTTTGCACTACAGGCCAAAGATATTCAGTTATATCATCATTTAAGAATGAGGATGATGAAAAATATTTTAAAGAAAACGAATCCAGTGAAGCAAAATAACAAATATTAAGGATTCGTATTTCGATTTATCCATGTCCAAAAATACCTTATCATAGTGAAGTAAAATTCAAGAATAATCAAAACATGGATACAATCAAAGCTAGTATCCAGAATAGATATTTGGACGAAAAGAAGGAAATTTCATTTTTCGGTGAATAGTAACTCGTGAATAGTAACTCATGAATAGTAACTTATGAATAGTAACCCCGACATGAAAAGTTTTAAATTTGATAAAAATTTATATCAATACTTCGGCATAATGATATTGAAGAAAATAATATCATTTAAGAAGAAATAACATCTCTTACCTCGGAAAGACGGTACTTCTGACTGGAATACTAGATATAGTGCTGAAGGAAACTTGCACCGTAAAGCAACACTCAAAGTATCAAATACTCACAAGAATACGCTCGATATAGAGAGAGAAATAGAGAGAAACTTGTGTTTCTGGTATGATTTTCAATTCTAACCTAAGCACCCTATTTATAAGAAAATGCTTAGAACACCAAAGCAGAAAATTTAATATAATAATAATATATTTATCAAATTTTCTTTAGCCCACCTCTAGACATCTGATCTCAGCCCATTTATATCACATGTTAGCCCACTTATAGGAAATTCAATTCTCTACAACTTTGCAGAAGAAAGTTTTTCCAAATTCCAAACAGAAATTGACCGAAATCCACAAACGGGCAATTTTACAGTCAATAATAAATTTTTGGTCAAGAATTGTGTCCACCAACACACAAAACATGTGTTAATCATTTAATGCCACAAAAATACTCTTCCTCCTCATATACTCATATATCCCACATTCATTGTAAAAATATCATCATCAATATATTATTAAAATAATATATTTAAATGAATTATTTTATCAAAAAAAGATAAAATATTAATTTTCAACAATTGTCACATTAAAAATTTTCTCCATCTATATCCACATAAAATCAATATTTTCCTCATCATATAAATCAATAATTAATTATACACAAATAATATTACAGAACCACAGTACTGGCAACCAGGCCGTTCCCAGGAAAGAGGGGGCTTTCCAATAAGGATTTCTCCTTACTGGCGCGCAATTAGATGACCAAACCTCTCCTTAGACAGAACTTTCTAAACTTTGCCAATAATGTTATCTAATAATATTATTCAGATAATATGAATTATTGCTCCGATAATAAAAAATACTGCGTAGTGACAATTATTGAAACAACAGTAATATAAAATATCAACGCAGCAATTATTGAATCAATAAAATATAATATTGAACAGTAATTACTGTAACAATTATTGAGTAGTGTCTTCTTACGTAAGAATCAATAATTGGTGCAATACCGTGTGCTACTGTGCAACAACGCGTATTACTGTGTTTTAACCACCGGGTATTCCAACAGTATTAACGGTAACAATTATGTCGTTATTTATAAACAACTTATTTTTGTCGTTTTCTTCATCCAATCGCTTTCCGTTATGGGGCCCACACAAGGCTGCGCCGTCGTACGAATATTCCCCGACAACAAGAATATTCCACGACCAAACAAATATTTCCCGACAATAATGAATATTTTAGGACCACTTGCTTATTTAAAATATTTGCGCATTTTACCCATAACTAACCACATTAATCAAATCAACCTTACTATTTCAAAATAATAAATAGAGGAATTAAATTTCATTTATTAATAATTTGGGGTCTTACATCAACATTTAATTGCCTTTTCCTTTTGTTAAAATTTGAACCAAATTTAAAGTGAGTTTCATTGATAATTTAAAATAAATTCACATATCAATGTGTTCTACTCCATGAGTAAATTAAAATTAAGTATTTGTAAGCTCAAATATATAGATTAATGAATGATAAATTAACTCCAAAAAATCACCATTGAAAAAGATAGTAAATATTTGTGGGAAGTTAAGTCCCACAACAGCTAAGAACTAAAGTTTGAATAATTTTATATACAATAAAGTTGCTATTTGATTTAGGCCCCAAGGGACACCCCACTTTTGTGAAAGGAAAAGGACCTAGCCAAGCCTTGGTTTGAATTCACACGCGCCGCCAACCAATCGATCTGGTCGTACCGAGCTCGAGACTCGAGGCTCTGGGTTATTCATGTATATATTTTTGGGCAAAATTTATTTAATTTTTTGTTTTATTTAGTTATATTATCAAAAGTGTGTCGTTTTGACAACGTTATTTATTACCATACTATGTTGTTTTAGGAAACGTCATTTGCCCGAACAGAAACTCTAACACTATGTTATTTTTGTGACGCCCCCAAAATAGGTATACAACACCCATTCTGAGTCGCCAAATACATGGTACAGAAACAACTACAACTTTATTAATACAATTGTCGTACAAAATATTGTCATCTAGACAATATCCACACTCAAATAAGTTCTCATTACAATTATTGATACACTATTTTATAAAATAGTGAGGACTACTAAAACAACTTCTAGAACCATCATTCCACACCCCGACTAGTACTCGCTACATTCTCGCCTCCTGAGAAGAAAAATTGAACAAAAAGGAAAAGGGTGAGCTCAACTAGCCCAGTAAAGAATATTATGACTAAGATAATTAGAGCAAATTATCGTTAGTCTTCAACAGAAAAAAATCTAATAGAATATAATAGACAACAAATTTTAGATTAACAACTGCAGCGGAAACAACAATCCATTAGAAGAGTTAAGTAGAGAATGAATTATACTATCTTCTAAGATTTAAAAGTTCATCATCAATATTTTATCCCTGTAACATCAATCAATATTCATCTTGAATCAAATATTTATCTTTGCACTACAGGCTAAAGATATTCATTTGTATCACCAGTTGGTCATGTTCATCTAAACACCTGTTCATCTTTGCACTACGGACTAAAGATATTCATCAGTTAATCATTCATCTTTGCACTACAGGCCAAAGATATTAAGTTATATCATCATTTAGGACTGAGGATGATGAAAAATATTTTTAAAAAAATGAATCCAGTGAAACAAAAGAACAAATATTAAGGATTCGTACGTTAAACAATCAAAGATCAAATATATTTCATAAATAACCATAGTGGAGTAAAATTCAAGAATGAAGATCAAAACATGGATACAATCAAAGCTAGTATCCATACTAGATATCTTGGACAAAAAATAAAATTTTAATTTTTTGTGAATAGTGTCGTATTCGTGAATAGTGCCATATACGTGAATAGTAATCCCGACACTAAAAGATAAGAATTTCATAAGAAAAATCTTACCAATATTTTGGCATAATGATATTGAAAGAATAATATCATTTATAAAAGAAAATAATATCCCTTACCTCAAAAGAATAGTACTTATGACTAGAATACTGGATATAGTACTGAAGGAACTTGCACCGTATAGCAACACTCAAAGTATCAAAATACTCCCAAAAATACGCTCGATAATATAGACAGAGAAAACTTTAGTTTCTGGTATGATTTTCAATTCTAACCTAAGCACCTTATTTATAGGAAAATGCTTAGAAAACCAAAGCAGAAAATTTAATAAAATATAAATATATTAAAAAAAAAATCACGCCCACCTCTTGACATCTGAAATTAGCATGTTTACAATATTTATGGGGCCCACCAAAACAATAAAAATGTTTTTCTTAAGAAAAATAACTAAAACTTTAAAAATTAATTATTCTAGAACTTCAATAATTCATAATAAATAGCCCTTTTATCAGAAAAATTCGAATCTTATGTCCATTCCATAGGAAATTCAATTCTCTACAACTTTGAAAGTTTAAGTTTATCCAAATTTCAAGCAGAAATTAACCGAAATCCATATACGGACGATTTTACAAGATATATTCAAATTTCAGTCAAGAAATGGGGTCCACAAATATGAAAAACATGTTGTAACGACCCCGAAATAGGTTCATTCCACCCAACCCATTCTGAGTCGCCAAATACATGGTACAGAAAACAACTACAACTTTATTACAACAATTGTCGTGCAAAATACAACAACACATATGCTGTGAGTTTGGATACAAATATATACCAAATGTGACTCATGTTCCAACCGTGGACATCACCTCACAATAACACCTTACATAAAGGTATAGTCAAAAACTGTTTTAGAAATTAGAATCTTTGGGAAGTGCTCAAGGAAACCTTCGTACATGGGAGGCCACGCGTCTAGGTTATGATAGATATCATATGGCCACAGAATTATCCTTGGTTGACCCAATAGACCCCAAAGAAAAACGAGAAGATTACTATCATATTCTTCCCAATGGTGAGTCTTCTCTTGACATATCATTATCTCCACTGTCTCTAATTGAGAATTATACTTTAAACAAACACCAAGATTATATAGGTAGTGCTCGTATATATACTCAGCAAGTGGATGAGCACATCCCTGTCTTATGATGACACGAGGTTGTATGTCGTTAGACATCTTGTATGATAGTGGCAAACCACCCTTCCAACGTTGGGTACACCTTACCCTATTGGATTCACCAAATATAACTACTAAATGAACTTTTCTATACTGCTTCGGGAGAACATCCACAGCTAGAGACCACTGTTCTATTTCCCCGTTACCCTCGCTCGACCCAGCTACACTCTTATTACCTGAAAGGAATTGTGAAGCAAAAGGGTGAGCACAACTAGCCCAGTAAAGAATATCATGACTAAAGATAATTAAATTATCAATAGCCTTCATCAATAATAAATCAGAGATTTAGAACATATGGTAAATGATAAAAATTTCAACCATAGTTGCAGCGGAACGAGCAATCCATTAGAAGAGTCAAATAGACTATAAAGTCTATTATCTTCTCCATGTTAAAAATCCATCAACAATGTTTTATCCCTGTAACATCAATCAACAGTTCCTTTCCACAATCATATGAATAACTCATAATCATAATTGTGATTCTAAATTTTTCTTCGCACCCAGGACGAAGAATATTTTCATCACATGTCTTTACCTGAAACATCAAAGATCATGGTTATACCAAATCACAGTTCCTGTTCATAATCATACTAATAAATCCATCTTTGCACTACGACCAAAGATATTCAACAACAGTTTATCTTTGCACTACGGGCCAAAGATATTCATCAACAGACCATCTTTGCACTACAGGCCAAAGATATTCATCTACAATTCATCTTTGCACTACAGGCCAAAGATATTCCTCAACCGTTCATCTTTGCATTACTGGCCAAAGATATTCAACAACAGGTCATCTTTGCACTACGGGCCAAAGATATTCATCTACAATTCATCTTTGCACTACAGGCCAAAGATATTCCTCAACAATTCATATTTGCACTACATGCCAAATATATTAATACCTCAAAGAATATATAATCATTTAAGAATTTATATAAACAATAATTATAACCATGTTGATCATTTCACCTTTGCACTTAAGCTAAAGATATTCAATTACAAATTCAATGGTCATGATCATACCAGTCAACAATTCAACTTTGCACTACTGGCCAAAGAGAACCCATAGTCATGATCATACCAATAATCTACCCATCTTTACACTCAAGCGAAAGAGAATTTCAACATCAAGGTTATAAAAATGTTATATATGATTATAAAAATAATATGGTCAAAACATGGATTTAATTTCAAGAGCAATATTCATAAATCAACTATAATTTGGTTAGAAAAAGAAACCAATTTTGTCATGAATCGTAACTCATGAATAGTAACCTCGACTCAAAAAGGTAGAAATTCAACAATAAAATCTATACCAATATTTCGGTATAATGATATTGAAAGAATAACATTTCTTAAGCTTATAAACAATTTATTTAAATTGTTTACACTTTACTAATTAATGCATTTAATCATCATAAAATGCCAACTCTTAAGATTTCATCATCAATAGCCAAAACCCTCATAAAAAATCTGCATATACCTCATATAGGATTCTCAAGCCATAAAATCCTATTTTCCAATTTTCTTTCCTCACAAAACATATTTAATTCATTTACTCATAACTAGACCATTTTCATGAAAAATACCAAATCAGTTCCAAAAATATTTCTTTTCTGGGATTTAGCATAATATAGTCCCATAGTGAACATATATTTTTCTCAAATTTTTAAAAGTCATTTACTATTTTTCATATGGCCAAAATAGCCGAATATTTAGACATTTATCAAAAATTGTACTTTTGTCTAAAAATTCTGAAATTTACAGAGTATACTTCTATCATATACATGTACTCCCAATAAAAATTTCATCAATTTTGGAGTTAACCACAAGGAATTATAAGCTGTTACTTTTAAAATAGTCTTTTCTCATAAAATTCATAACTCTCAATCTATACATCCAAAAATCACCATTTTTGGACACAATCAAGAAAACTCATCAAAATATCATTTCAAATTTTTCCAGAATTTTTGAAGATCAGAAAAATTACGAAACTGAAAATCATAACAACCCTTAAAATCCCTTAATATCCCCTTACTATCCCTTACAATCCCTTACAACCCTTACTATCCCTTACAATCCCTACTACTTACTCGGCAGTACTTCTGATCGTAAAGGCTGAAGGAAACTTGCACTGATGAATAGCAACTCACCAAGTATCTAAATACTCACAAAATACACTCAATAATCTAGAGAGAGAAAGAGAGAAAGCTTATGTTTCTGGTGTGATTTTCAATTCTAACTTAGCCCTCTATTTATAGGAAAATTTTGGTAGGTTTGACCTGCAACCTGATGGCTTTACCTGCTACTATTCCCACCCACCACATTTGAAATATAATTCAGCACATTTCTTCACCAACCACAAGTGGGGCCCACCAATTCTAGAATTTTCCACCAAAATGATAAACTCCGAAAATTCAACAATTTCTGAACCAGTCATCTCGTAAAATTCATAACAAATCATACGTTCATTTTTAACGGTTCAAAATTTGTGGACATATACTCAACTTATATATGTATAACATATCCAAAAATTACCACGATCCAACGGTCGGATTAAAAATTATAACCCCCGCAAAATATCTCAAAAACCCTGATTTTTAATACCTCCATTCCGACAAAAATACTGATAAAAACCTCAACATTAACTCCTTCATTTTTAACCACAAAAATATATCCCTCATTTATATCCACATAAAATAAATATTTTCTTATCATATGAATCAATAATTAATTATTCACAAATAATATTACAGAATCACATTTATGACAACCAGGCCGTTCCCAGGAAAGAGGGGGCTTTCCAATAAGGATTTCTCCTTACTGGCGCGCAATTAGATGACCAAACCTCTCCTTAGACAGAACTTTCTAGACATTGCCAATAATGCTATCTAATAATATTATTCAAATAATATGAATTATTGATCTGATAATGGAAAATACTGTGCAGCAACAATTATTGAACAACAATAATATAAAATTTCAACGTAGCAATTATTGAATCAATAAAATAAAATATTGAACAGTAATTACTGTAACAATTATTGAGTAGTGCCTTCTTACGTAAGAATCAATAATTTCAAAAATACTGTGCAATACCGTGTGCTACTGTGCAATAACGCGTATTACTGTATTTTAACCACCGGGTATTCCAACAGTGTTAACGGTAACAACTACGCCGTTATTTGTAAAAACTCAAATTTGTCGTTTTTCTTCACCCGACAGTTATTCGTTATGGGGCCCACAAATAGCTGCGCCGTCGTACGAATATTCTCCGACAGAAAGAATATTCCACGACCAAACGAATATTCCCCGACAACAATGATTATTTTATAACCACTTGCTTATTTTGAAAAAAAATTCATATTTCACCCATAACTTTAAACTTTTATCAATTTAACCATTTACTGAATAGTAATTATAAGAAAAATTGAATACTTTTATTTCATAAAATTCGGGGTCTTACAATCTCCCCTCCTTATGAAATTTCGTCCCCGAAATTTACGTACCTGGTATTTCGAAGAGTTGAGAATACCTTGCTTCCATTTCAGATTCTATCTCTCAGATCATCATGATTTCTCCATTGCTCATCTCCCATGATAACTTCATTTGGGTTCTCATTTGTTGGGAAGTCATGACAACCGCCATCCCTCGAACTACTCGGCTTTGACTTGTCTGGAGCAGCATTTGGCGTCATCATTACCGTTGGAATATACCTTTCTATAGGACATATTCCTCCCTCAACTGCCTCTTCGTACTCCTCATTCATGATCTGAATCATCAATCTTCGATCCATATCGGATTCAGGTTGACCGCTATGTACAGGGTAATTCAAAACTCGATGTTGGGTTCTCCCAATTGCTTTCCAAAAAGAGAAATTCATATCATCTATTTTAGCCTTCTTAGATCGAACATCTCTTTTCACAATATCCACGTGTCGTGCGGCTTTTGCCCATGCATCACTTATTCTCACTCGTTCAATTTTTTCTTCTTTCAGCTCAGATTCCATTTTTATCATCTTATACTCTGCCAAAGAATGCTTCTGTTCAAGCATCACATATCGGGTAACACAAGCTTGAATTGTTGCATCCTTTTGTTCCACGACCGCCTGTCGTTCTTCTGCCTGCTCTTCTAACTCATGAATACGATTTTGAAATTCTACATTTTGATCATATAATACCTCTAATAAACTCTCCTCTGGTACTTCTTCTTCCTCAGTCTCAGCTGTTACCTCTGCGACTATCTCGGGTGCAACTATCAATTCTTCACTCACCACATAGATATCTCTAATTCCTTCTTCGTCTGACATCACATTATCATGGTTAGTGATTAGAGGTATCCCCACAGTCTCATTCACTCCATTGTTAGCATTCTCAGCTGCCATTCTCAAATACTGCCATAAAATAAGGGTTAATTAAACAAATTAACATATCACATAATATCCCAATATTATGACTAACCAACAAATAAGCTTAGGTAGGACACACTAGCGAAGGATTTACTCATCTCTCCCCTCCTAGTTATATTCCCCGATCTCCACCAGAGATCATATCCCTAAGCTCTGATACCAACTGTAACGACCCCAAAATAGGTTCATTCCACCCAACCCATTCTGAGTCGTCAAATACATGGTACAGAAAACAACTACAACTTTATTACAACAATTGTCGTGCAAAATACAACAACACATATGCTGTGAGTTTGGATACAAATATATACCAAATGTGACTCATGTTCCAACCGTGGACATCACCTCACAATAACACCTTACATAAAGGTATAGTCAAAAACTGTTTTAGAAATTAGAATCTTTGGGAAGTGCTCAAGGAAACCTTCGTACATGGGAGGCCACGCGTCTAGGTTATGATAGATATCATATGGCCACAGAATTATCCTTGGTTGACCCAATAGACCCCAAAGAAAAACGAGAAGATTACTATCATATTCTTCCCAATGGTGAGTCTTCTCTTGACATATCATTATCTCCACTGTCTCTAATTGAGAATTATACTTTAAACAAACACCAAGATTATATAGGTAGTGCTCGTATATATACTCAGCAAGTGGATGAGCACATCCCTGTCTTATGATGACACGAGGTTGTATGTCGTTAGACATCTTGTATGATAGTGGCAAACCACCCTTCCAACGTTGGGTACACCTTACCCTATTGGATTCACCAAATATAACTACTAAATGAACTTTTCTATACTGCTTCGGGAGAACATCCACAGCTAGAGACCACTGTTCTATTTCCCCGTTACCCTCGCTCGACCCAGCTACACTCTTATTACCTGAAAGGAATTGTGAAGCAAAAGGGTGAGCACAACTAGCCCAGTAAAGAATATCATGACTAAAGATAATTAAATTATCAATAGCCTTCATCAATAATAAATCAGAGATTTAGAACATATGGTAAATGATAAAAATTTCAACCATAGTTGCAGCGGAACGAGCAATCCATTAGAAGAGTCAAATAGACTATAAAGTCTATTATCTTCTCCATGTTAAAAATCCATCAACAATGTTTTATTATCCCTGTAACATCAATCAACAGTTCCTTTCCACAATCATATGAATAACTCATAATCATAATTGTGATTCTAAATTTTTCTTCGCACCCAGGACGAAGAATATTTTCATCACATGTCTTTACCTGAAACATCAAAGATCATGGTTATACCAAATCACAGTTCCTGTTCATAATCATACTAATAAATCCATCTTTGCACTACGACCAAAGATATTCAACAACAGTTTATCTTTGCACTACGGGCCAAAGATATTCATCAACAGACCATCTTTGCACTACAGGCCAAAGATATTCATCTACAATTCATCTTTGCACTACAGGCCAAAGATATTCCTCAACCGTTCATCTTTGCATTACAGGCCAAAGATATTCAACAACAGGTCATCTTTGCACTACGGGCCAAAGATATTCATCTACAATTCATCTTTGCACTACAGGCCAAAGATATTCCTCAACAATTCATATTTGCACTACATGCCAAATATATAATACCTCAAAGAATATATAATCATTTAAGAATTTATATAAACAATAATTATAACCATGTTGATCATTTCACCTTTGCACTTAAGCTAAAGATATTCAATTATAAATTCAATGGTCATGATCATACCAGTCAACAATTCAACTTTGCACTACTGGCCAAAGAGAACCCATAGTCATGATCATACCAATAATTTACCCATCTTTACACTCAGCGAAAGAGAATTTCAACATCAAGGTTATAAAAATGTTATATATGATTATAAAAATAATATGGTCAAACATGGATTTAATCTCAAGAGTATATTCATAAATCAACTATAATTTGGTTAGAAAAAGAAACCAATTTTGTCGTGAATAGTAACTCATGAATAGTAACCTCGACTCAAAAAGGTAGAAATTCAACAATAAAATCTATACCAATATTTCGGTATAATGATATTGAAAGAATAACATTTCTTAAGCTTATAAACAATTTATTTAAATTGTTTACACTTTACTAATTAATGCATTTAATCATCATAAAATGTCAACTCTTAAGATTTCATCATCAATAGCCAAAACCCTCATCAAAAATCTGCATATACCTCATATAGGATTCTCAAGCCATAAAATCCTATTTTCCCATTTTCTTTCCTTCACAAAACATATTTAATTCATTTACTCATAACTAGACCATTTTCATAAAAAATACCAAATCAGTTCCAAAAATATTTCTTTTTCTGGGATTTAGCATAATATAGTCCCATAGTGAACATATATTTTTCTCAGAATTTTTAAAAGTCATTTACTATTTTTCATATGGCCAAAATAGCCGAATATTTAGACATTTATCAAAAATTGTACTTTTGTCTAAAAATTCTGAATTTTACAGAGTATACTTCTATCATATACATGTACTCCCAATAAAAATTTCATCAATTTTGGAGTTAACCACAAGGAATTATAAGCTGTTACTTTTAAAATAGTCTTTTCTCATAAAATTCATAACTCTCAATCTATACATCCAAAAATCACCATTTTTGGACACAATCAAGAAAACTCATCAAAATATCATTTCAAAT
The DNA here is from genome assembly GCA_016801055.1 of Panax notoginseng. Classification (NCBI taxonomy): domain Eukaryota; kingdom Viridiplantae; phylum Streptophyta; class Magnoliopsida; order Apiales; family Araliaceae; genus Panax; species Panax notoginseng. The sequence continues at coordinate 141,016,026 of CM029014.1, read as the reverse complement.
TTTTCCAGAATTTTTGAAGATCAGAAAAATTACGAAACTGAAAATCATAACAACCCTTAAAATCCCTTAATATCCCTACTATCCCTTACTATCCCTTACAATCCCTTACAATCCCTTATACCAAAAACGACTGCAGTACTTCTGATCGGTATAAGGCTGAAGGAAACTTGCACTGATGAATAGCAACTCACCAAGTATCTAAAAACTCACAAATACACTCAATAATCTAGAGAGAGAAAGAGAGAAAGCTTATGTTTCTGGTGTGATTTTCAATTCTAACTTAGCCCTCTATTTATAGGAAAATTTTGGTAGGTTTGACCTGCAACCTGATGGCTTTACCTGCTACTATTCCCACCCACCACATTTGAAATATAATTCAGCACATTCTTCACCAACCACAAGTGGGGCCCACCAATTCTAGAATTTTCCACCAAAATGATAAACTCCGAAAATTCAACAATTTCTGAACCAGTCATCTCGTAAAATTCATAACAAATCATACGTTCATTTTTAACGGTTCAAAATTTGTGGACATATACTCAACTTATATATGTATAACATATCCAAAATATCCACGATCCAACGGTCGGATTAAAAAATATAACCCCCGCAAAATATCTCAAAAACCCTGATTTTAATACCTCCATTCCGACAAAAATACTGATAAAAACCTCAACATTAACTCCTTCATTTTTAACCACAAAAAATATATCCCTCATTTATATCCACATAAAATAAATATTTCTTATCATATGAATCAATAATTAATTATTCACAAATAATATTACAGAATCACATTTATGACAACCAGGCCGTTCCCAGGAAAGAGGGGGCTTTCAATAAGGATTTCTCCTTACTGGCGCGCAATTAGATGACCAAACCTCTCCTTAGACAGAACTTTCTAGACATTGCCAATAATGCTATCTAATAATATTATTCAAATAATATGAATTATTGATCTGATAATGGAAAATACTGTGCAACAACAATTATTGAACAACAATAATATAAAATTTCAACGTAGCAATTATTGAATCAATAAAATAAAATATTGAACAGTAATTACTGTAACAATTATTGAGTAGTGCCTCTTTACGTAAGAATCAATAATTTCAAAAATACTGTGCAATACCGTGTGCTACTGTGCAATAACGCGTATTACTGTATTTAAACCACCGGTATTCCAACAGTATTAACGTAACAACTACGCCGTTATTTGTAAAAACTCAAATTTGTCGTTTTTCTTCACCCGACAGTTATTCGTTATGGGCCCCACAAATAGCTGCGCCGTCGTACGAATATTCTCCGACAGAAAGAATATTCCACGACCAAACGAATATTCCCCGACAACAATGATTATTTTATAACCACTTGCTTATTTTGAAAAAAAAATCATATTTCACCCAACCCATACTTTAAACTTTTATCAATTTAACCATTTACTGAATAGTATTATAAGAAAAATTGAATACTTTTATTTCATAAAAATCGGGTCTTACACATGTTTT
>CM029014.1:140766543-141014418 GCA_016801055.1 Panax notoginseng | reverse complement strand
AAAGATATTCATCAAAAATTATTCATCTTTGCACTACAGGCCAAAGATATTCGTTATATCATCATTTAAGACTGAGGATGATGAAAAATATTTTAAGAAAACGAAATCCAGTGAAGCAAAATAACAAATATTAAGGATTCATATTTCGATTTATCCATGTCCAAAAATACCTTATCATAGTGAAGTAAAATTCAGAATAATCAAAACATGGATACAATCAAAGCTAGTATCCAGAATAGATATTTGGACGAAAAGAAGGAATTTCATTTTTCGGTGAATAGTAACTCGTGAATAGTAATCATGATAGTAACCCGACATGAAAAGTTTCTAAATTTGATAAAAATTCAGATCAATACTTCGGCATAATGATATTGAGAAAAATAATATCATTTAAGAAGAAATAACATCCCTTACCTCGGAAAGACGGTACTTCTGACTGGAATACTAGATATAGTGCTGAAGGAAACTTGCACCGTAAAGCAACACTCAAAGTATCAAATACTCACAAGAATACGCTCGATATAGAGAGAGAAATAGAGAGAAACTTGTGTTTCTGGTGTGATTTTCAATTCTAACCTAAGCACCCTATTTATAGGAAAATTGCTTAGAACACCAAAGCAGAAAATTTAATATAATAATAATATATTTATCAAATTTTCCTTAGCCCACCTCTAGACATCTGATCTCAGCCCATTTATATCACATGTTATGCCACTTAAATTGCAAAAAAACGTTTTTCTTCAAAATAATAAATAAAACTTTCAAAATTCAATATTTCGGAACTTCAGAACTTCAATAATTCATAATAAATAGCCCTTTATTCAGAAAATTCAAAATCTCGCGAGTTTTTATAGGAAATTCAATTCTCTAGAACTTTGCAGAAGAAAGTTTTTCCAAATTCCAAATAGAAATTGACCGAAATCCACAAACGGACGATTTTACAGTCAATAATAAATTTTGGTCAAGAATTGTGTCCACCAACACACAAAACATGTGTTAATCATTTAATGCCACAAAAATACTCTTCCTCCTCATATATCATATATTCCCATATTTATTGTAAAAAATATCATCATCAATATATTATTAATAATAATATATTTAAATGAATTATTTTATCAGAAAAAGATAAAAAATTAATTTTCAACAATTGTCACATTAAAAATTTTCTCCATCTATATCCACATAAAATCAATATTTTCCTCATCATATAAATCAATAATTAATTATACACAAATAATATTACAGAACCACAGTACTAGCAACCAGGCCGTTCCCAGGAAGAGGGGGCTTTCCAATAAGGATTTCTCCTTACTGGCGAGCAATTAGATGACACAAACCTCTCATTAGACAGAATTTTCTAGACTTTGCCAATAATGTTATCTAATAATATTATTCAGATAATATGAATTATTGCTCCGATAATAAAAAATACTGCGTTAGTGACAATTATTGAAACAACAGTAATATAAATATTAACGCAGAGCAATTATTGAATCAATAAAATACAATATTGAACAGTAATTACTGTAACAATTATTGAGTAGTGCCTTCTTACGTAAGAATCAATAATTGGTGCAATACCGTGTGCTACTGTGCAACAAAGCGTATTACTGTGTTTTAAACCACCGGGTATTCCAACAGTATTAACGGTAACAACTATGCCGTTATTTATAAACAACTTATTTTTGTCGTTTTCTTCATCCAATCGCTTTCCGTTATGGGGCCCACACAAGGCTGCGCCGTCGTACGAATATTCCCGACAACAAGAATATTCCACGACCAAACAATATTTCCCGACAATAATGAATATTTTAGGACCACTTGCTTATTAAAATATTTGCGCATTTTACCCATAACTAACCCATTAATCAAATCAACCCTTACTATTTCAAAATAATAAATAGAGGAATTAAATTTCATTTATTAATAATTTGGGGTCTTACAACCTCCCCTCCTTATGAAATTTCGTCCTCGAAATTGACATACGTACCTGGTGTTTCGAAAAGATGAGGATACCTCGCTTTCATTTCCGTTTCCAACTCCCAGGTCATTTCCTCAATAGCATGGTTTCTCCACAAAAACTTTAAAATTGTGGTATGACCTTCGTGCGTAGGACATGCTCCTTCTTATCCATGATCTTGACAGGTACCTCCTCGTACGTTAAGTCTTCGGTATATCTCGTCTGGTTCTAACTCAATAATGTGGTTCGGGTCTTTCACATATTTACGAAGCATAGATAGATATGTGAAAAACGTTATGAACACGAGACATACTGGAGGTAAACGCAAGTCTATAGGCCACATTTCCTACTCGGTCAAGAATCTGAAATGGACCAATAAATCGTGGATTGAGCTTTCTCTCTTCCCAAATCTTGTAACTCCTTTTCATGGAGCTACACGTAATAATACATGATCCCCAATGTCAAACTCCACGTCCTTTCGATGAAGATCCACATAACTCTTTTGTCGATCCTGTGCCGTTTGTATACGTTGTCGAATCGTTTGGATCTTCTCTGTAGTCATTCGTACCAACTCTGGTCCCAACAACGTTGCTTCTCCCACCTCATCCCAACATACTGGAGAGCGACACTTTCGTCCATACAATGCTTCAAAGGGAGCCACACCTATACTTGCCTGATAACTGTTGTTGTAGGAGAATTCCACCAATGGTAGGTACTTATCCCAACTTCCTTTGAAATCGAGGACACAAAGTCTTAATAGATCTTCAAGAGTTTGAATAGTCCTCTCTGATTGTCCGTCCGTTTGAGGATGGTATGTCGAACTGAACCGTAAATCCGTGCCCATAGCTTTCTGCAAGCTAAGCCAAAATCTTGAAGTGAATCTTGGGTCACGATCCGAAACTATGGATACTGGCCCATGCAACCTTACAATCTCATTCACGTACATACTAGCAAGACGTTCAAGGGAATAAGTCTCTCGTATCGGCAAGAAATGAGCAGACTTGGTTAATCTATCAACTATAACCCAAATAGCATTTATGCCTTGAGAACCGTAGGAAGACCCGTAACGAAATCCATGGTAATGTGTTACCACTTCCATTTCAGAATCTCAAGTGGTTGCAATAGACCCTTTGGTACTTGATGCTCCGCCTTTACACGTTGACAAGTTAAACACCTCGAGATAAACTTTGCAATCTCTCTCTTTATATTGTTCACGAAAATGTATGTCGAAGATCACGATACATTTTAGTACTTCCAGGATGGATCACAAATGGTGTATTGTGTGCCTCCATCATAATCTTGTACTTCAAATCAGAATCGTTAGAAATACAAGTCTGGAGTGGACTCGAAGTATTCCTTCTTCATCGATTCTTGCTTCCGGAATAGCACCTTCTTGTACTTTCTTCTTAATACGCATCAGCTCCCGGTCTGTGGCTTAAGCAACTTTAACTTATCGATTAAAGTTGATTATACGCGTATACTTGACATCATCGCACTCTTTCCTGCATATGATCTTCTACTCAATGCGTCAGCTACGCGTTCGTTTTTTTTTTCAGGATAGTATGATCGAAATCTTTCAACAGCTCGAGCCAACGTCGGTGTCGCATGTTGAATTCTTGGAAGCTCTTCTCGCATTCCTCGGTCCATTCAAAGTTCGTATCTTTTCGAGTCAGCTGAGTTAATGGAGTATCGATTCGAGAAATCCTTTCACGAATCTCCGATAGTAACCAGCTAAGCCTAGAAAGCTACGTATTTCGATTACTGACTTAGGTTTTTGCTCTCAACTGTGACTCATATCCCAATCTTGGATAGCACGTCACAATGACACCTATCAGTTTACTACCGCACGAATATGGTGTCCCCTACAGAGAGTCTGGCTTCAGTACATTCCACAAAGGAAGTCACCAGATAGAGGCTCGGGTACAAACTTCTACAGTTAGTTTTTTAACTCCTGAAGTTCATTAGGAGCCATTCGATATGAGATTTTAGAAGTGAGTTTTGTACCAGATTCAAAGATGATACAAAATTCAATATCACGCGTGGCCAAGAAATTCTTCAGGAAATACGTCAGGGATTTTACTAACAATAGAAATATCATTCAATTCTGACGTTTATTTTGTTCAAGTCCATTCAATGGTTTGGTTGCTTAAATTGAATAACAGGTTGCTTAGGAATATGAAAAACTAACAACCTTACAAAATCAATCAATTTGGCATAATGAGTAGTTAACCAATCAATTCCTAAAATCACGTCAAATGCAAGTATCTTTAAAGAGATAAGGTCAACAGGTAAGGTGATGGTACACTTGGATCAAACAAGATTTATAAACAGTGGATGTAACGAAAGTTTCTCCTAACGGAGTTTTCACAGATAGGTCAAAGTCTAATTTCTTCGGAGTCAAGTTTAAACGTTGAACGCAAGAAGAGAGATAAAAGAATGGGTAGAACCGGTATCTAATAAGGTATAAACTTCGCAAGAATTTATAATTAACTAACCCGTGATAACTTCGTTCGGGTTCCTCGCATTCTGACCAGTCATGAAAAACGCTCTTCCAGGAACCGTTGACTTTGACTTTTCTGGGACAGCCTTTTGAGTCACCATCCCCGCTGGACTTGGTTTCGCTACAAGTGCAATCTCGAGCGATATGTCCTTCCTTTCCACAATTATAGCATACCTTGAACTGTTGTGGGCAGTTTGGGCTGATATGTCCTTCTTTTCTGCACTTATAGCATATAACCAGTGGTCGTTCTCCTCCCTTGGAACCAGTTGCTGCTGGTGCTGACGTCTTCGTATTGTCATTGTTGAATTTCCTCTTTTTAAAATCTCCTCCCGACTCGCTTCTTCTATTTTCATGGCCACGATTACCACTAGAGTGGTTGCCGCTCTTGTCCGTATTTTTCTTTCTCCACTGGTTATCGTTGTTCTGATGACTGTTGTCACCGGTATGATCCTGGTTGTGGTCCCTCGATTGACCGTACTCGTTATCTCGCTCTAATAATTGAGCCCTGTTGACAACATCTGAATAGAGAAAAAATTTATGAGAAATGAGATATTGACGTATGCCGGGTTTCAAACCTCTCAGAAACATCCGCGCCATACGTTCCTCATTCTCCACCAAATGAGGTGCAAACCTGGACAACTCCCCAAACTTCGCCTCGTACTGGGACACCGTCATGTTATTCTGCTCCAGTCTAATAAACTCTACCTCCTTCATATGACGAATACTTTCAGGAAAGTACTTGTCATTGAATAGTTTCTAAAATGTCTCCCAAGACATGCTGAGTGCGACTGGATGGGTACGCTTCACAGATTCCCACCAGTAGTCTGCCTCGCCACGGAACTAAAAGGTAGCGAATGGAACCTTCTGTTCCTTCGTGCATCCAAGACATCAAATATCTTGGTAATTTGCTTAACCCATGTCTCCGCCTTAATCGGATCCGGCTTTCCCCAGAATTCTAGTGGTCCCAACTCTTTGAACTGCTTGGCTGTGACCAGCTGTGCGTTGCCATTGTTTCTTCCTATATTTTGAACAGGAATCTCCTTCGTCTGGTTTTGCATGAATCGCAAAAAGCTTCTAAAATCTCATCGTTCACCGTCTGCTCAGTGGTGTTGTTCACAGGAGGAACATTGCCAGCCTGTTGCAACGTTCTCCTCGTTGGTGAGTACAGGTGTCTCCACGGTTTCATTTACTCCACTGTTAACATTCTCAGTCAACATTCTCAAATACTGCCATAAAACAAGGGTTAATTTAACAAATTAACAAAATCACATAATATCCCTATATTATGACCGACCAACAAATAAGCTTAGGTAGGACACACTAACGAAGGATTTACTCGTCTCTCTCCTCCTAGTCCTATTCCCCGATCTCCGCCAGAGATCATATCCCTAAGCTCTGATACCAACTGTGAGCCCGCAAAACAGGTATACAACACTATTCTGAGTCGTCAATAACATGGTACAGAAACAACTATAACTTTATTAATAAACATAAAAACTGTGTGAGTGTAAATACAAATATTGTCATCTAGACAATATCCACACTCAAATAAGTCCTCATTACAATTATTGGAATAATATTTTACAAAAAAAATGGTGAGGACTACTAAAACAACTTCCTAGAACCTTCATTGCATACCCCGACTAGTACCTGCTACATTCTCGCCTCCTGAGAAGAAAATAGAACAACAAGGAAAGGGTGAGCTCAACTAGCCCAGTAAAGAATATTATGACTAAGATAATATACAACAAATTATCGTTAGTCTTCAACAGGGAAAAAATTTAATAGAATACAATAGACAACAAGTTTTAATTCAATATTCGCAGCGGAAAATAATAATTCATAGAGAAGTTACGTAGAGAATGAAATCTACGATTATCTATGAATTTAAAAGCCATCATCAACATTTTATCCCTGTAACAACAATCAATAAATATCTTGAATCAAATAGTCATCTTTGCACTACAGGCCAAAGATATCCATCAGTTGGTCATATTCACCTCAACACCTGTTCATCTTTGCACTACGGGCCAAAGATATTCATCAGAAATTATTCATCTTTGCACTACAGGCCAAAGATATTCAGTTATATCATCATTTAAGAATGAGGATGATGAAAAATATTTTAAAGAAAACGAATCCAGTGAAGCAAAATAACAAATATTAAGGATTCGTATTTCGATTTATCCATGTCCAAAAATACTTATCATAGTGAAGTAAAATTCAAGAATAATCAAAACATGGATACAATCAAAGCTAGTATCCAGAATAGATATTTGGACGAAAAAGAAGGAAATTTCATTTTTCGTGTGAATAGTAACTCGTGAATAGTAACTCATGAATAGTAACTTATGAATAGTAACCCCGACATGAAAAGTTTTAAATTTGATAAAAATTTATATCAATACTTCGGCATAATGATATTGAAGAAAATAATATCATTTAAGAAGAAATAACATCTCTTACCTCGGAAAGACGGTACTTCTGACTGGAATACTAGATATAGTGCTGAAGGAAACTTGCACCGTAAAGCAACACTCAAAGTATCAAATACTCACAAGAATACGCTCGATATAGAGAGAGAATAGAGAGAAACTTGTGTTTCTGGTATGATTTTCAATTCTAACCTAAGCACCCTATTTATAAGAAAATGCTTAGAACACCAAAGCAGAAAATTTAATATAATAATAATATATTTATCAAATTTTCTTTTAGCCCACCTCTAGACATCTGATCTCAGCCCATTTATATCACATGTTAGCCCACTTATAGGAAATTCAATTCTCTACAACTTTGCAGAAGAAAGTTTTTCCAAATTCAAACAGAAATTGACCGAAATCCACAAACGGGCAATTTTACAGTCAATAATAAATTTTTGGTCAAGAATTGTGTCCACCAACACACAAAACATGTGTTAATCATTTAATGCCACAAAAATACTCTTCCTCCTCATATACTCATATATCCACATTCATTGTAAAAATATCATCATCAATATATTATTAAAATAATATATTTAAATGAATTATTTTATCAAAAAAAGATAAAATATTAATTTTCAACAATTGTCACATTAAAAATTTTCTCCATCTATATCCACATAAAATCAAATTTTCTTCATCATATAAATCAATAATTAATTATACACAAATAATATTACAGAACCACAGTACTGGCAACCAGGCCGTTCCCAGGAAAGAGGGGGCTTTCCAATAAGGATTTCTCCTTACTGGCGCGCAATTAGATGACCAAACCTCTCCTTAGACAGAACTTTCTAAACTTTGCCAATAATGTTATCTAATAATATTATTCAGATAATATGAATTATTGCTCCGATAATAAAAAAATACTGCGTAGTGACAATTATTGAAACAACAGTAATATAAAATATCAACGCAGCAATTATTGAATCAATAAAATATAATATTGAACAGTAATTACTGTAACAATTATTGAGTAGTGTCTTCTTACGTAAGAATCAAAATTGGTGCAATACGTGTGCTACTGTGCAACAACGCGTATTACTGTGTTTTTTAACCACGGGTATTCCAACAGTATTAACGGTAACAATTATGTCGTTATTTATAAACAACTTATTTTTGTCGTTTTCTTCATCCAATCGCTTTCCGTTATGGGGCCCACACAAGGCTGCGCCGTCGTACGAATATTCCCGACAACAAGAATATTCCACGACCAAACAAATATTTCCCGACAATAATGAATATTTTAGGACCACTTGTTATTTAAAATATTTGCGCATTTTACCCATAACTAACCACATTAATCAAATCAACCTTACTATTTCAAAATAATAAATAGAGGAATTAAATTTCATTTATTAATAATTTGGGGTCTTACATCAACATTTAATTGCCTTTTCTTTTGTTAAAATTTGAACCAAATTTAAAGTGAGTTTCATTGATAATTTAAAAATAAATTCACATATCAATGTGTTCTACTCCATGAGTAAATTAAAATTAAGTATTTGTAAGCTCAAATATATAGATTAATGAATGATAAATTAACTCCAAAAAAATCACATTGAAAAAGATAGTAAATATTTGTGGGAAGTTAAGTCCCACAACAGCTAAGAACTAAAGTTTGAATAATTTTATATACAATAAAGTTGCTATTTGATTTAGGCCCCAAGGGACACCACACTTTTGTGAAAGGAAAAGGACCTAGCCAAGCCTTGGTTTGAATTCACACGCGCGCCAACCAATCGATCTGGTCGTACCGAGCTCGAGACTCGAGGCTCTGGGTTATTCATGTATATATTTTGGGCAAAATTTATTTAATTTTTTGTTTTATTTAGTTATATTATCAAAAGTGTGTCGTTTTGACAACGTTATTTATTACCATACTATGTTGTTTTTAGGAAACGTCATTTGCCCGAACAGAAACTCTAAACACTATGTTATTTTTGTGACGCCCCCAAAATAGGTATACAACACCCATTCTGAGTCGCCAAATACATGGTACAGAAACAACTACAACTTTATTAATACAATTGTCGTACAAAATATTGTCATCTAGACAATATCCACACTAAATAAGTTCTCATTACAATTATTGATACACTATTTTATAAAATAGTGAGGACTACTAAAACAACTTCTAGAACCATTCATTCCACTCCCGACTAGTACTCGCTACATTCTCGCTCCTGAGAAGAAAATTGAACAAAAAGGAAAAGGGTGAGCTCAACTAGCCCAGTAAAGAATATTATGACTAAGATAATTAGAGCAAATTATCGTTAGTCTTCAACAGAAAAAAATCTAATAGAATATAATAGACAACAAATTTTAGATTAACAACTGCAGCGGAAACAACAATCCATTAGAAGAGTTAAGTAGAGAATGAATTATACTATCTTCTAAGATTTAAAAGTTCATCATCAATATTTTATCCCTGTAACATCAATCAATATTCATATGAATCAAATATTTATCTGCTGCACTAAGGCTAAAGATATTCATTTGTATCACCAGTTGGTCATGTTCATCTAAACACCGTTCATTTTGCACTACGGACTAAAGATATTCATCAGTTAATCATTCATCTTGCACTACAGGCCAAAGATATTAAGTTATATCATCATTTGGACTGAGGATGATGAAAAATATTTTTAAAAAAATGAATCAGTGAAACAAAAGAACAAATATTAAGGATTCGTACGTTAAACAATCAAAGATCAAATATATTTCATAAATAACCATAGTGGAGTAAAATTCAAGAATGAAGATCAAAACATGGATACAATCAAAGCTAGTATCCATACTAGATATCTTGGACAAAAAATAAAATTTTAATTTTTTGTGAATAGTGTCGTATTCGTGAATAGTGCCATATACGTGAATAGTAATCCCGACACTAAAAGATAAGAATTTCATAAGAAAAATCTTACCAATATTTGGCATAATGATATTGAAAGAATAATATCATTTATAAAAGAAAATAATATCCCTTACCTCAAAAGAATAGTACTTATGACTAGAATACTGGATATAGTACTGAAGGAACTTGCACCGTATAGCAACACTCAAAGTATCAAAATACTCCCAAAAATACGCTCGATAATATAGACAGAGAAAACTTTAGTTTCTGGTATGATTTTCAATTCTAACCTAAGCACCTTATTTATAGGAAAATGCTTAGAAAACCAAAGCAGAAAATTTAATAAAATATAAATATATTAAAAAAAAAATCACGCCCACCTCTTGACATCTGAAATTAGCATGTTTACAATATTTATGGGGCCACCAAAACAATAAAAATGTTTTTCTTAAGAAAAAATAACTAAAACTTTAAAAATTAATTATTCTAGAACTTCAATAATTCATAATAAATAGCCCTTTTATCAGAAAAATTCGAATCTTATGTCCATTCCATAGGAAATTCAATTCTCTACAACTTTGAAAGTTTAAGTTTATCCAAATTTCAAGCAGAAATTAACCGAAATCCATATACGGACGATTTTACAAGATATATTCAAATTTCAGTCAAGAAATGGGGTCCACAAATATGAAAAAACATGTTGTAACGACCCGAAATAGGTTCATTCCACCAACCCATTCTGAGTCGCCAAATACATGGTACAGAAAACAACTACAACTTTATTACAACAATTGTCGTGCAAAATACAACAACACATATGCTGTGAGTTTGGATACAAATATATACCAAATGTGACTCATGTTCCAACCGTGGACATCACCTCACAATAACACCTTACATAAAGGTATAGTCAAAAACTGTTTTAGAAATTAGAATCTTTGGGAAGTGCTCAAGGAAACCTTCGTACATGGGAGGCCACGCGTCTAGGTTATGATAGATATCATATGGCCACAGAATTATCCTTGGTTGACCCAATAGACCCCAAAGAAAAACGAGAAGATTACTATCATATTCTTCCCAATGGTGAGTCTTCTCTTGACATATCATTATCTCCACTGTCTCTAATTGAGAATTATACTTTAAACAAACACCAAGATTATATAGGTAGTGCTCGTATATATACTCAGCAAGTGGATGAGCACATCCCTGTCTTATGATGACACGAGGTTGTATGTCGTTAGACATCTTGTATGATAGTGGCAAACCACCCTTCCAACGTTGGGTACACCTTACCCTATTGGATTCACCAAATATAACTACTAAATGAACTTTTCTATACTGCTTCGGGAGAACATCCACAGCTAGAGACCACTGTTCTATTTCCCGTTACCCTCGCTCGACCCAGCTACACTCTTATTACCTGAAAGGAATTGTGAAGCAAAAGGGTAAGCACAACTAGCCCAGTAAAGAATATCATGACTAAAGATAATTAAATTATCAGTAGCCTTCATCAATAATAAATCAGAGATTTAGAACATATGGTAAATGATAAAAATTTCAACCATAGTTGCAGCGGAACGAGCAATCCATTAGAAGAGTCAAATAGACTATAAAGTCTATTATCTTCTCCATGTTAAAAATCCATCAACAATGTTTTATCCCTGTAACATCAATCAACAGTTCCTTTCCACAATCATATGAATAACTCATAATCATAATTGTGATTCTAAATTTTTCTTCGCACCCAGGACGAAGAATATTTTCATCACATGTCTTTACCTGAAACATCAAAGATCATGGTTATACCAAATCACAGTTCCTGTTCATAATCATACTAATAAATCCATCTTTGCACTACGACCAAAGATATTCAACAACAGTTTATCTTTGCACTACGGGCCAAAGATATTCATCAACAGACCATCTTTGCACTACAGGCCAAAGATATTCATCTACAATTCATCTTTGCACTACAGGCCAAAGATATTCCTCAACCGTTCATCTTTGCATTACTGGCCAAAGATATTCAACAACAGGTCATCTTTGCACTACGGGCCAAAGATATTCATCTACAATTCATCTTTGCACTACAGGCCAAAGATATTCCTCAACAATTCATATTTGCACTACATGCCAAATATATTAATACCTCAAAGAATATATAATCATTTAAGAATTTATATAAACAATAATTATAACCATGTTGATCATTTCACCTTTGCACTTAAGCTAAAGATATTCAATTACAAATTCAATGGTCATGATCATACCAGTCAACAATTCAACTTTGCACTACTGGCCAAAGAGAACCCATAGTCATGATCATACCAATAATTTACCCATCTTTACACTCAAGCGAAAGAGAATTTCAACATCAAGGTTATAAAAATGTTATATATGATTATAAAAATAATATGGTCAAAACATGGATTTAATTTCAAGAGCAATATTCATAAATCAACTATAATTTGGTTAGAAAAAGAAACCAATTTTGTCATGAATCGTAACTCATGAATAGTAACCTCGACTCAAAAAGGTAGAAATTCAACAATAAAATCTATACCAATATTTTGGTATAATGATATTGAAAGAATAACATTTCTTAAGCTTATAAACAATTTATTTAAATTGTTTACACTTTACTAATTAATGCATTTAATCATCATAAAATGTCAACTCTTAAGATTTCATCATCAATAGCCAAAACCCTCATAAAAAATCTGCATATACCTCATATAGGATTCTCAAGCCATAAAATCCTATTTTCCAATTTTCTTTCCTCACAAAACATATTTAATTCATTTACTCATAACTAGACCATTTTCATAAAAAATACCAAATCAGTTCCAAAAATATTTCTTTTCTGGGATTTATCATAGTATAGTCCCATAGTGAACATATATTTTTCTCAAAATTTTTAAAAGTCATTTACTATTTTTCATATGGCCAAAATAGCCGAATATTTAGACATTTATCAAAAATTGTACTTTTGTCTAAAAATTCTGAAATTTACAGAGTATACTTCTATCATATACATGTACTCCCAATAAAAATTTCATCAATTTTGGAGTTAACCACAAGGAATTATAAGCTGTTACTTTTAAAATAGTCTTTTCTCATAAAATTCATTATTCTCAATCTATACATCCAAAAATCACCATTTTTGGACACAATCAAGAAAACTCATCAAAATATCATTTCAAATTTTTCCAGAATTTTTGAAGATCAGAAAAATTACGAAACTGAAAATCATAACAACCCTTAAAATCCCTTAATATCCCTTACTATCCCTTACTATCCCTTACAATCCCTTACAATCCCTTACTATCCCTTACTATCCCTTACAATCCCTTACTATCCCTTACCTCAAAAGAGCAGTACTTCTGATCGGTATAAGGCTGAAGGAAACTTGCACTGATGAATAGCAACTCACCAATATCTAAATACTCACAAAATACACTCAATAATCTAGAGAGAGAAAGAGAGAAAGCTTATGTTTCTGGTGTGATTTTCAATTCTAACTTAGCCCTCTATTTATAGGAAAATTTTGGTAGGTTTGACCTGCAACCTGATGGCTTTACCTGCTACTATTTCCACCCACCACATTTGAAATATAATTCAGCACATTTCTTCACCAACCACAAGTGGGGCCCACCAATTCTAGAATTTTCCACCAAAATGATAAACTCCGAAAATTCAACAATTTCTGAACCAGTCATCTCGTAAAATTCATAACAAATCATACATTCATTTTTAACGGTTCAAAATTTGTGGACATATACTCAACTTATATATGTATAACATATCCAAATATTACTACGATCCAACGGTCGGATTAAAAATTATAACCCCCGTAAAATATCTCAAAAACCCTAATTTTTAATACCTCCATTCCGACAAAAATACTGATAAAAACCTCAACATTAACTCCTTCATTTTAACCACAAAAATATATCCCTCATTTATATTCACATAAAATAAATATTTTCTTATCATATAAATCAATAATTAATTATTCACAAATAATATTACAGAATCACATTTATGACAACCAGGCCGTTCCCAGGAAAGAGGGGGCTTTCCAATAAGGATTTCTCCTTACTAGCGCGCAATTAGATGACCAAACCTCTCCTTAGACAGAACTTTCTAGACATTGCCAATAATGCTATCTAATAATACTATTCAAATAATATGAATTATTGATCTGATAATGGAAAATACTGTGCAACAACAATTATTGAACAACAATAATATAAAATTTCAACGTAGCAATTATTGAATCAATAAAATAAAATATTGAACAGTAATTACTGTAACAATTATTGAGTAGTGCCTTCTTACGTAAGAATCAATAATTTCAAAAATAATGTGCAATACCGTGTGCTACTGTGCAATAACGCGTATTACTGTATTTTAACCACCGGGTATTTCAACAGTATTAACGATAACAACTACGCCGTTATTTGTAAAAACTCAAATTTGTCGTTTTTCTTCACCCGACAGTTATTCGTTATGGGGCCCACAAATAGCTGCGCCGTCGTACGAATATTCTCCGACAGAAAGAATATTCCACGACCAAACGAATATTCCCCGACAACAATGATTATTTTATAACCACTTGCTTATTTTGAAAAAAAATTCAAATTTCACCCATAACTTTAAACTTTTATCAATTTAACCATTTACTGAATAGTAATTATAAGAAAAATTGAATACTTTTATTTCATAAAATTCGGGGTCTTACAATCTCCCCTCCTTATGAAATTTCGTCCCCGAAATTTACGTACCTGGTATTTCGAAGAGTTGAGAATACCTTGCTTCCATTTCAGATTCTATCTCTCAGATCATCATGATTTCTCCATTGCTCATCTCCCATGATAACTTCATTTGGGTTTCTCATTTGTTGGGAAGTCATGACAACCGCCATCCCTCGAACTACTCGGCTTTGACTTGTCTGGAGCAGCATTTGGCGTCATCATTACCGTTGGAATATACCTTTCTATAGGACATATTCCTCCCTCAACTGCCTCTTCGTACTCCTCATTCATGATCTGAATCATCAATCTTCGATCCATATCGGATTCAGGTTGACCGCTATGTACAGGGTAATTCAAAACTCGATGTTGGGTTCTCCCAATTGCTTTCCAAAAAGAGAAATTCATATCATCTATTTTAGCCTTCTTAGATCGAGCATCTCTTTTCACAATATCCACGTGTCGTGCGGCTTTTGCCCATGCATCACTTATTCTCACTCGTTCAATTTTTTCTTCTTTCAGCTCAGATTCCATTTTTATCATCTTATACTCTGCCAAAGAATGCTTCTGTTCAAGCATCACATATCGGGTAACACAAGCTTGAATTGTTGCATCCTTTTGTTCCACGACCGCCTGTCGTTCTTCTGCCTGCTCTTCTAACTCATGAATACGATTTTGAAATTCTACATTTTGATCATATAATACCTCTAATAAACTCTCCTCTGGTACTTCTTCTTCCTCAGTCTCAGCTGTTACCTCTGCGACTATCTCGGGTGCAACTATCAATTCTTCACTCACCACATAGATATCTCTAATTCCTTCTTCGTCTGACATCACATTATCATGGTTAGTGATTAGAGGTATCCCCACAGTCTCATTCACTCCATTGTTAGCATTCTCAGCTGCCATTCTCAAATACTGCCATAAAATAAGGGTTAATTAAACAAATTAACATATCACATAATATCCCAATATTATGACTAACCAACAAATAAGCTTAGGTAGGACACACTAGCGAAGGATTTACGCATCTCTCCCCTCCTAGTTATATTCCCCGATCTCCACCAGAGATCATATCCCTAAGCTCTGATACCAACTGTAACGACCCCGAAATAGGTTCATTCCACCCAACCCATTCTGAGTCGCCAAATACATGGTACAGAAAACAACTACAACTTTATTACAACAATTGTCGTGCAAAATACAACAACACATATGCTGTGAGTTTGGATACAAATATATACCAAATGTGACTCATGTTCCAACCGTGGACATCACCTCACAATAACACCTTACATAAAGGTATAGTCAAAAACTGTTTTAGAAATTAGAATCTTTGGGAAGTGCTCAAGGAAACCTTCGTACATGGGAGGCCACGCGTCTAGGTTATGATAGATATCATATGGCCAC
The DNA here is from genome assembly GCA_016801055.1 of Panax notoginseng. Taxonomy (NCBI): domain Eukaryota; kingdom Viridiplantae; phylum Streptophyta; class Magnoliopsida; order Apiales; family Araliaceae; genus Panax; species Panax notoginseng. The sequence goes on along the minus strand of CM029014.1, from coordinate 140,998,454 downwards.
AGAATTATCCTTGGTTGACCCAATAGACCCCAAAGAAAAACGAGAAGATTACTATCATATTCTTCCCAATGGTGAGTCTTCTCTTGACATATCATTATCTCCACTGTCTCTAATTGAGAATTATACTTTAAACAAACACCAAGATTATATAGGTAGTGCTCGTATATATACTCAGCAAGTGGATGAGCACATCCCTGTCTTATGATGACACGAGGTTGTATGTCGTTAGACATCTTGTATGATAGTGGCAAACCACCCTTCCAACGTTGGGTACACCTTACCCTATTGGATTCACCAAATATAACTACTAAATGAACTTTTCTATACTGCTTCGGGAGAACATCCACAGCTAGAGACCACTGTTCTATTTCCCCGTTACCCTCGCTCGACCCAGCTACACTCTTATTACCTGAAAGGAATTGTGAAGCAAAAGGGTGAGCACAACTAGCCCAGTAAAGAATATCATGACTAAAGATAATTAAATTATCAGTAGCCTTCATCAATAATAAATCAGAGATTTAGAACATATGGTAAATGATAAAAATTTCAACCATAGTTGCAGCGGAACGAGCAATCCATTAGAAGAGTCAAATAGACTATAAAGTCTATTATCTTCTCCATGTTAAAAATCCATCAACAATGTTTTATCCCTGTAACATCAATCAACAGTTCCTTTCCACAATCATATGAATAACTCATAATCATAATTGTGATTCTAAATTTTCTTCGCACCCAGGACGAAGAATATTTTCATCACATGTCTTTACCTGAAACATCAAAGATCATGGTTATACCAAATCACAGTTCCTGTTCATAATCATACTAATAAATCCATCTTTGCACTACGACCAAAGATATTCAACAACAGTTTATCTTTGCACTACGGGCCAAAGATATTCATCAACAGACCATCTTTGCACTACAGGCCAAAGATATTCATCTACAATTCATCTTTGCACTACAGGCAAAGATATTCCTCAACCGTTCATCTTTGCATTACTGGCCAAAGATATTCAACAACAGGTCATCTTTGCACTACGGGCCAAAGATATTCATCTACAATTCATCTTTGCACTACAGGCCAAAGATATTCCTCAACAATTCATATTTGCACTACATGCCAAATATATTAATACCTCAAAGAATATATAATCATTTAAGAATTTATATAAACAATAATTATAACCATGTTGATCATTTCACCTTTGCACTTAAGCTAAAGATATTCAATTACAAATTCAATGGTCATGATCATACCAGTCAACAATTCAACTTTGCACTACTGGCCAAAGAGAACCCATAGTCATGATCATACCAATAATTTACCCATCTTTACACTCAAGCGAAAGAGAATTTCAACATCAAGGTTATAAAAATGTTATATATGATTATAAAAATAATATGGTCAAAACATGGATTTAATTTCAAGAGCAATATTCATAAATCAACTATAATTTGGTTAGAAAAAGAAACCAATTTTGTCGTGAATCGTAACTCATGAATAGTAACCTCGACTCAAAAAGGTAGAAATTCAACAATAAAATCTATACCAATATTTTGGTATAATGATATTGAAAGAATAACATTTCTTAAGCTTATAAACAATTTATTTAAATTGTTTACACTTTACTAATTAATGCATTTAATCATCATAAAATGTCAACTCTTAAGATTTCATCATCAATAGCCAAAACCCTCATCAAAAATCTGCATATACCTCATATAGGATTCTCAAGCCATAAAATCCTATTTTCCAATTTTCTTTCCTCACAAAACATATTTAATTCATTTACTCATAACTAGACTATTTTCATAAAAAATACCAAATCAGTTCCAAAAATATTTCTTTTCTGGGATTTAGCATAATATAGTCCCATAGTGAACATATATTTTTCTCAAAATTTTTAAAAGTCATTTACTATTTTTCATATGGCCAAAATAGCCGAATATTTAGACATTTATCAAAAATTGTACTTTTGTCTAAAAATTTTGAAATTTACAGAGTATACTTCTATCATATACATGTACTCCCAATAAAAATTTCATCAATTTTGGAGTTAACCACAAGGAATTATAAGCTGTTACTTTTAAAATAGTCTTTTCTCATAAAATTCATTACTCTCAATCTATACATCCAAAAATCACCATTTTTGGACACAATCAAGAAAACTCATCAAAATATCATTTCAAATTTTTCCAGAATTTTTGAAGATCAGAAAAATTACGAAACTGAAAATCATAACAACCCTTAAAATCCCTTAATATCCCTTACTATCCCTTACTATCCCTTACAATCCCTTACAATCCCTTACTATCCCTTACAATCCCTTACTATCCCTTACCTCAAAAGAGCAGTACTTCTGATCGGTATAAGGCTGAAGGAAACTTGCACTGATGAATAGCAACTCACCAAGTATCTAAATACTCACAAAATACACTCAATAATCTAGAGAGAGAAAGAGAGAAAGCTTATGTTTCTGGTGTGATTTTCAATTCTAACTTAGCCCTCTATTTATAGGAAAATTTTGGTAGGTTTGACCTGCAACCTGATGGCTTTACCTGCTACTATTCCCACCCACCACATTTGAAATATAATTCAGCACATTTCTTCACCAACCACAAGTGGGGCCCACCAATTCTAGAATTTTCCACCAAAATGATAAACTCCGAAAATTCAACAATTTCTGAACCAGTCATCTCGTAAAATTCATAACAAATCATACATTCATTTTTAACGGTTCAAAATTTGTGGACATATACTCAACTTATATATGTATAACATATCCAAATATTACTACGATCCAACGGTCGGATTAAAAATTATAACCCCCGTAAAATATCTCAAAAACCCTAATTTTTAATACCTCCATTCCGACAAAAATACTGATAAAAACCTCAACATTAACTCCTTCATTTTAACCACAAAAATATATCCCTCATTTATATCCACATAAAATAAATATTTTCTTATCATATAAATCAATAATTAATTATTCACAAATAATATTACAGAATCACATTTATGACAACCAGGCCGTTCCCAGGAAAGAGGGGGCTTTCCAATAAGGATTTCTCCTTACTAGCGCGCAATTAGATGACCAAACCTCTCCTTAGACAGAACTTTCTAGACATTGCCAATAATGCTATCTAATAATACTATTCAAATAATATGAATTATTGATCTGATAATGGAAAATACTGTGCAACAACAATTATTGAACAACAATAATATAAAATTTCAACGTAGCAATTATTGAATCAATAAAATAAAATATTGAACAGTAATTACTGTAACAATTATTGAGTAGTGCCTTCTTACGTAAGAATCAATAATTTCAAAAATAATGTGCAATACCGTGTGCTACTGTGCAATAACGCGTATTACTGTATTTTAACCACCGGGTATTTCAACAGTATTAACGATAACAACTACGCCGTTATTTGTAAAAACTCAAATTTGTCGTTTTTCTTCACCCGACAGTTATTCGTTATGGGGCCCACAAATAGCTGCGCCGTCGTACGAATATTCTCCGACAGAAAGAATATTCCACGACCAAACGAATATTCCCCGACAACAATGATTATTTTATAACCACTTGCTTATTTTGAAAAAAAATTCAAATTTCACCCATAACTTTAAACTTTTATCAATTTAACCATTTACTGAATAGTAATTATAAGAAAAATTGAATACTTTTATTTCATAAAATTCGGGGTCTTACACATGTTTTAAATATTTTTAGTAACAAAAATACTCTTCCTCCTCATTTATTCATATATCCCACATTCATTATAAAAATATCACCATTATTATATTATTATAATATAATGACATATTTAATTGAATTATTTTATCAGAAAAGATAAAATATCAATTTTCAACAATTGTCACATTAAAAATTTTCTCCATCTATATCCACATAAAATAAATATTTTCCTTATCATATAAATCAATAATTAATTATTCACTGATAATATTACAGAATCATAATACTGACAACCAGACCGTTCCCAGGAAAGAGGGGGCTTTCCAATAAGGATTTCTCCTTACTGACGAGCAATTATGTGACCAAACCTCTCTTTAGACAGAACTTTCTAGACATTGCCAATAATGTTATCTAATAATATTATTCAAATAATATGAATTATTGATCTGATAATGGAAAATACTGTGTAGTGACAATTATTGAAACAACAATAATATAAAATATCAAAGTAGCAATTATTGAATCAATAAAATAAAATATTGAACAGTAATTACTGTAACAATTATTGAGTAGTGCCTTCTTACGTAAGAATCAATAATTGGTGCAATACCGTGTGTAACACCGTGTATTACTGTGTTTTAACCACCAGGTATTTCGACAGTGTTAACGGTAACAACTACGCCGTTATTTATAAAAAAAACTCATACTTGTCGTTTTCTTCATCTAATCTCTTTCCGTTATGGGACCCACACAAGACTGCGCCGTCATACGAATATTCCCCGACAGTAAGAATATTTCACGACCAAACGAATATTCCCCGACAACAAGAATATTTTATAATCACTGGCTTATTTAAGATATTTGCGCATTTTACTCATAACTTACCACATTAATCAAATCAACCCTTACTATTTCAAAATAAAAAATAGAGGAAATTTAATTTCATTTATGAAAAGTTGGGGTCTTACAATTTTGGGAAACGCCTTCCCAAACGAAAGCGCCTTTTCTGGCAAGCCTAGAACTACGTCGTTTTTGGCTAAACGTACTTGTGACGCCCCCAAAATAGGTATACAACACCCATTCTGAGTCGCCAAAATACATGGTACAAAAACAACTACATCTTTATTATTACAACACAAGAACTGTGAGTTTAAATACAAATATTGTCATTTAGACAATATCCACACTCAAATAAGCCCTCATTACAATTATTGATACATTATTTCACAAAAATAGTGAGGACTACTAAAGTAACTTCTAGAACCATCATTCCATACCCCGACTAGTACTCGCTACATTCTCGCCTCCTGAGAAAAATGGAACAAAAAGGAAAAGGGTGAGCTCAACTAGCCCAGTAAAGAACATTATGACTAAGATAATACAGAACAAATTATCGTTAGTCTTCAACAGGGAAAAATCTAATAGAATACAATAGACAACAAGTTTTAAATCAATAACTGCAGCGGAAACAGCAAACCATTAGAAGAGTCAAGTAGAGAATGAGTTCTACTATCTTCTAAGATTTAAAAGTCCATCATCAATATTTTATCCCTGTAACAACAATCAATAACCATCTTTAATCAAATATTCATCTTTGCACTACAGGCCAAAGATATTCATTTGTATCACCAGTCGGTCATGTTCATCTCAACACCTGTTCATCTTTGCACTACGGGCCAAAGATATTCATCAGTTAATCATTCATCTTTGCACTACGGCCAAAGATATTCAGTAATATCATCATTTAGGACTGAGGATGATGAAAAATATATTAAAGAAAACGAATCCAGTGAAACAAAATAACAAATATTAAGGATTCGTATTTCGATTTATCCATGTCCAAAAATACCTTATAATTATTCATAGTGAAGTAGAATTCAAGAATGATCAAAACATGGATACAATCAAAGCTAGTACCCAGAATAGATATTTTGGACGAAAAGAAGAAAATTTTATTTTTCGGTGAATAGTAACTCGTGAATAGTAACTCGTGAATAGTAACTCATGAATAGTAACCCCGACGTAAAAAGTTCCAAATTTGATAAAAATTTCCAACCAATATTTCGGCATAATGATATTGAAGAAATAATATCATTTTTGAATAAAATAACATCCCTTACCTCGTACAGACAGTACTTCTGGTCGGAATACCGGTATAAGGCTGAAAGACACTTGCTCTGATGAATAGAAACTCTCAAAGTATCTAAATACTCACAAAATACACTCAATAATCTAGAGAGAGAAAGAGAGAAAACTTGTTTCTGGTGTGATTTTCAATTCTAACTTAGCCCTCTATTTATAGGAAAATGTTAGCACGCCGAAGCAGACTTAACCTGCAACCTGATGGCTTTACCTGCTACTATTCCCACCCACCACATTTGAATAAAAATCTCAGCACATTTCTTCACCAACCAAGAGTGGGGCCCACCAATTCTAGAATTTTCTACCAAAATGATTAACTCCGAAAATTCAACAATTTCTGAACCAGTCATCTCGTAAAATTCATAATAAATCATACGTTCATTTTTAACGGTTCAAAATTTGTGGACATATACTCAACTTATATATGTATAACATATCCAAAAATTACCACGATCCAACGGTCGGATTAAAAATTATAACTCCCGCAAAATATCTCAAAAACCCTGATTTTTAATACCTCCATTCCGACAAAAATACTGATAAAAACCTCAACATTAACTCCTTCATTTTTAACCACAAAAATATATCCCTCATTTATATCCACAAAAATAAATATTTCCTTATCATATGAATCAATAATTAATTATTTACAAATAATATTACAGAATCACATTTATGACAACCAGGCCGTTCCCAGGAAAGAGGGGGCTTTCCAATAAGGATTTCTCCTTACTGGCGCGCAATTAGATGACCAAACCTCTCCTTAGACAGAACTTTCTAGACATTGCCAATAATGTTATCTAATAATATTATTCAAATAATATGAATTATTGATCTGATAATGGGAAATACTGTGTAGTGACAATTATTGAAACAACAGTAATATAAAATATCAACGCAGCAATTATTGAATCAATAAAATAAAATACTGAACAGTAATTACTGTAACCATTATTGAGTAGTGCCTTCTTACGTAAGAATCAATAATTGGTGCAATACAGTGTGCTACTGTGTAACAACGCGTATTACTGTGTTTTAACCACCGGGTATTCCAACAGTATTAACGGTAACAACTACGCCGTTATTAATAAAAAACATATACTTGTCGTTTTCTTCATCCAATCGCTTTCCGTTATGGGGCCCACAAAAGACTGCGCCGTCGTACGAATATTCCCCGACAGGAAGAATATTCCACGACCAAACGAATATTCCCCGACAACAATGAATATTTTATAACCACTTGCTTATTTAAAATATTTACGCATTTTACCCATAACTAACCTCATTAATCAATTTAACACTTACTATTTCAAAATAATAAATAGAGGGAATTTAAATTTCATTTATTAATAATTTGGGGTCTTACAACCTCCCCTCCTTATGAAATTTCGTCCTCGAAATTGACGTACGTACCTGGTGTTTCGAAAAGATGAGGATACCTCGCTTTCATTTCCGTTTCCAACTCCCAGGTCATTTCCTCAATAGCATGGTTTCTCCACAAAACTTTAACTTGTGGTATGACCTTCGTGCGTAGGACATGCTCCTTTCTATCCAAGATCTTGACAGGTACCTCTTCGTACGTTAAGTCTTCAGCTATCTCGTCCGGTTCTAACTCAATAACGTGGTCTGGGTCTTTCACATATTTACGTAACACAGATATATGAAAAACATTATGAACACGAGACATACTTGGAGGTAACGCAAGTCTATAGGCCACATTTCCTACTCGGTCAAGAATCTGAAATGGACCAATAAATCGTGGATTGAGCTTTCCTCTCTTCCCAAATCTTGTAACTCCTTTCCATGGAGCCACACGCAACAATACATGATCCCCAATGTCAAATTCCACGTCCTTCCGATGAAGATCCGCATAACTCTTTTGTCGATCCTGTGCCGTTTGTATACGTTGTCGAATCGTTTGGATCTTCTCTGTAGTCATGCGTACCAACTCTGGTCCCAACAATGTTGCTTCACCCACCTCGTCCCAGCATACTGGAGAGCGACACTTTCGTCCATATAATGCTTCAAATGGGGCCACACCTATACTTGCCTGATAACTGTTATTGTAAGAGAATTCCACCAATGGTAGGTACTTATCCCAACTCCCTTTGAAATCTAGGACACAAAGTCTTAATAGATCTTCAAGAGTTTGAATAGTCCTCTCTGATTGTCCGTCCGTTTGAGGATGGTATGCCGAACTAAATCGTAAATCTGTGCCCATAGCTTTTTGCAAGCTAACCCAAAATCTTGAAGTGAATCTTGGGTCACGATCCGAAACTATGGATACTGGCATGCCATGCAGTCTCACAATCTCATCTACGTATATACGAGCAAGACGTTCAAGGGAATAAGTCTCCCGTATCGGCAAGAAATGAGCAGACTTGGTTAATCTATCAACAATAACCCAAATAGCATTTATGCCTTGAGAAACCGTGGGAAGACCCGTAACGAAATCCATGGTAATGTGTTCCCACTTCCATTTCGGAATCTCAAGTGGTTGCAATGGACCCTTTGGTACTTGATGTTCCGCCTTTACACGTTGACAAGTTAAACACCTCGAGATAAACTTTGCAATCTCTCTCTTCATATTATTCCACCAAAATGTATGTCGTAGATCACGATACATTTTGGTACTTCCAGGATGGATTGCAAATGGTGTATTGTGTGCTTCCATCATGATCTTGTACTTCAAATCAGAATTGTTAGGAACACAGAGTCTAGAGTGAACTCGAAGTATTCCTTCTTCATCGATTCTTGCTTCTGGAATAGAACCTTCTTGCACTTTCTTCTTCATACGCATCAGCTCTATGTCCGTAGCTTGAGCAGCTTTAACTTTATCGATTAAAGTCGGTTCTACTCGTATATTTGATATCATCATGTGGGTACTTGGAGCCTTCATCTCTATCTCCATCCTTTGCAAGTCATACAAAATGGGCCTTTGTGTTAACAACATTGCACTCGTACCCGCATATGATCTTCTACTCAATGCGTCAGCTACTACGTTTGCTTTTCCAAGATGATATTGGATGGTATGATCGTAATCTTTCAACAGCTCGAGCCAACGTCGCTGCCGCATGTTGAGTTCCTTTTGGGTGAAGAAATATTTGAGGCTTTTATGATCTGTATAGATCTCCACTTTCTCCCCATACAGGTAGTGTCTCCAGATCTTCAACGCGAAAACTACTGCTGCCAACTCCAAATCATGAGTAGGATAATTCCTCTCATATTCTTTGAGTTGTCGCGAGGCATAGGCTATGACTTTCCCATGTTGCATGAGAACACATCCTAACCCTTTGCCTGAAGCATCACTGTAGATAACAAATCCATCCGAACCAGATGGTATTGTCAGAACAGGTGCCGAAATGAGTCTCCTCTTAAGCTCTTGAAAACTCTTCTCGCATTCCTCGCTCCATACGAATTTGATATCTTTCCGAGTCAGCTGAGTTAACGGGGTAGCGATTCGAGAAAACCCTTCCACGAATCTTCGATAATAACCAGCTAAGCCTAGAAAGCTACGTACTTCGGTCACCGTCTTTGGTTGCTCCCAACTTTGTATTGCTTCAATCTTCGCCGGGTCAACAGATACTCCATGTTTTGACACCACGTGCCCTAGGAAAGCTACTTCCTCAAGCCAGAACTCGCATTTCTTCAACTTGGCATATAACTTATTTTCACGCAGCCTTTGGAGTACCAGCTTCAAATGATGCTCATGATCTTCACGGCTTTTGGAATATATGAGGATGTCATCAATAAAGACAACAACGAACTGATCCAAATAATCCTTAAATACTCGGTTCATCATATCCATGAAAGCCGCAGGAGCATTAGTCAATCCAAAAGACATAACTAGGAACTCATAATGCCCGTACCGAGTTCTGAAGGCAGTCTTTGGAATATCCTCAGTTTTAACCTTCAGCTGATGATATCCAGAACGAAGATCGATCTTTGAAAAGAACTGTGCTCCTTGTAACTGGTCAAACAGGTCATCAATACGAGGTAGCGGATACCTATTCTTAATAGTGACATGGTTTAATTCCCGGTAATCAATACAAAGTCGCATACTCCCGTCTTTCTTCTTTACAAATAAAACAGGAGCACCCCAAGGAGATGTACTAGGACGAATGAAACCGATGTCCAACAACTCTTGTAGTTGGACTTTTAACTCCTGAAGTTCAATAGGAGCCATTCGATATGGGGTTTTAGAAATGGGCTTTGTACCAGGTTCAAGATCAATAAAGAATTCAATTTCTCGTTCCGGGGGTAGACCGGGAAGTTCTTCAGGAAATACGTCAGGAAAGTCAATAACAACAGGAATATTATTCAAATTTGACGTGTCTTTATTCAAATCCATAACATGGGCTAAGAAAGCTTGACATCCGTTTTTTAATAAACGAATGGCTTTATGGCTTGATATAACAGTGATTGATTTTAATGGCTTAGTTGTTTGAATTCGTACAACAGGTTGGTTAGGAATATGAAAACTAACAACCTTACGAAAACAATCAATTTTGGCATGATGAGTAGTTAGCCAATCAATCCCTAAAATCACATCAAAAGCAAGTATCTTTAAAGAGATAAGGTCAACAGGTAAGGTGATGGTACCAACTTGGATCACACAAGATTTATAAACAGTGGATGTGATGAAAGTTTCTCCTAACGGAGTCTCCACAGATAAATCAAAGTCTAACTTCTCCGGAGTCAAGTTTAAACGTTGAGCACAAGCAGGAGAGATAAAAGAATGGGTAGAACCGGTATCTAATAAGGTATAAACTTCGCATGAATTTATGATTAGCTTACCCGTGATCACCTCGTTTGGGTTCCTCGCATGTTGACCAGTCACGACAAACGCTCTTCCAGGAACCGTTGACTTTATCTTTTCTGGGACAGCTTTTTGAGTCACCATCCCCGCTGAACTTGGTTTTGCTACAGTGCAATCTCGAGCGATATGTCCTTCCTTTCCACAATTATAACATACCTTAAACTGTTGTGGGCAGTTTGGGCTGATATGTCCTTCTTTTCCGCACTTATAGCATATAACCGGTGGTCGTTCTCCTCCCTTGGAACCAATTGCTGTTGGTGCTGACGTCTTCGTATTGTCATTGTTGAATCTCCTCTTTTTAAAATCTCCTCCCGACTCGCTTCTTCTATTTTCATAGCCACGATTACCACCAGAGTGGTTGCCGTTCTTGTCTGTATTTTTCTTTCTCCTCTGGTTATCATTGTTCTGATGACTGCTGTCACCGATATGATCCTGGTTGTGATCCCTCAGTTGACCGTACTCATTATCTCGCTCTAATAATTGAGCCCTGTTGACAACATCTGAATAGAGAGAAAATTTATGAGAAATGAGATATTGACGTATGCCGGGTTTCAAACCTCTCAGAAACATCCTCGTCATACGTTCCTCATTCTCCACCAAATGAGGTGCAAACCTGGACAACTCTGCAAACTTTGCCTCGTACTGAGATACCGTCATATTATTCTGCTCTAGTCTAATAAACTCTACCTCCTTCATATGACGAATACTTTCAGGAAAGTACTTGTCATTGAACAGTTTTTGAAATGTCTCCCAAGACATGCTGAGTGCGGTTGGATGGGTACGCTTCACAGACTCCCACCAGTAATCTGCCTCGCCACGGAACATAAAGGTGGCGAATGGAACCTTCTGTTCCTCCGTGCATCCCAAGACATCGAATATCTTGGTAATTTGCTTGACCCACGTTTCCGCCATGATCGGATCCGGCTTTCCCTTAAATTCTGGTGGTCCCAATTCTTTGAACTGTTTGGCTGTGACAAACCGTGAATTGCTATCATTTCCTCCTGTATTTTGAACACGAGTCTCCCTTGTCTGGTTTTGCATGAATTGCAAAAAACTTCTAAACATTCCATCGTTCATCATCTGCTCAATGGTGTTGTTCACAGGAGGAACATTGCCAGCCTGTTGCACGTTCTCCTCGTTGGTAAGCACCGGTGTCTCCACGGTCTCATTTACTCCACTATTAACATTCTCAGTCGACATTCTCAAATACTGCCATAAAACAAGGGTTAATTAAATAAATTAACAAATCACATAATACCCCTATATTATGACTGACCAATAAATAAGCTTAGGTAGGACACACTAGCGAAGGATTCGTCTCTCCCCTCCTAGTTCTATTCCCCGATCTCCGCCAGAGATCATATCCCTAAGCTCTGATACCAACTGTGACGCCCCCAAAATAGGTATACAACACCCATTCTGAGTCGCCAAAATACATGGTACAAAAACAACTACATCTTTATTATTACAACACAAGAACTATGAGTTTAAATACAAATATTGTCATTTAGACAATATCCACACTCAAATAAGCCCTCATTACAATTATTGATACATTATTTCACAAAAATAGTGAGGACTACTAAAGTAACTTCTAGAACCATCATTCCATACCCCGACTAGTACTCGCTACATTCTCGCCTCCTGAGAAAAATGGAACAAAAAGGAAAAGGGTGAGCTCAACTAGCCCAGTAAAGAACATTATGACTAAGATAATACAGAACAAATTATCGTTAGTCTTCAACAGGGAAAAATCTAATAGAATACAATAGACAACAAGTTTTAAATCAGTAACTGCAGCGGAAACAGCAAACCATTAGAAGAGTCAAGTAGAGAATGAGTTCTACTATCTTCTAAGATTTAAAAGTCCATCATCAATATTTTATCCCTGTAACAACAATCAATAACCATCTTTAATCAAATATTCATCTTTGCACTACAGGCCAAAGATATTTATTTGTATCACCAGTCGGTCATGTTCATCTCAACACCTGTTCATCTTTGCACTACGGGCCAAAGATATTCATCAGTTAATCATTCATCTTTGCACTTGCACTACGGCCAAAGATATTCAGTAATATCATCATTTAGGACTGAGGATGATGAAAAATATATTAAAGAAAACGAATCCAGTGAAACAAAATAACAAATATTAAGGATTCGTATTTCGATTTATCCATGTCCAAAAATACCTTATAATTATTCATAGTGAAGTAGAATTCAAGAATGATCAAAACATGGATACAATCAAAGTTAGTACCCAGAATAGATATTTTGGACGAAAAGAAGAAAATTTTATTTTTCGGTGAATAGTAACTTGTGAATAGTAACTCGTGAATAGTAACTCATGAATAGTAACCCCGACGTGAAAAGTTCTAAATTTGATAAAAATTTCCAACCAATATTTCGGCATAATGATATTGAAGAAATAATATCATTTTTGAATAAAATAACATCCCTTACCTCGTACAGACAGTACTTCTGGTCGGAATACCGGTATAAGGCTGAAAGACACTTGCTCTGATGAATAGAAACTCTCAAAGTATCTAAATACTCACAAAATACACTCAATAATCTAGAGAGAGAAAGAGAGAAAACTTGTTTCTGGTGTGATTTTCAATTCTAACTTAGCCCTCTATTTATAGGAAAATGTTAGCACGCCGAAGCAGACTTAACCTGCAACCTGATGGCTTTACCTGCTACTATTCCCACCCACCACATTTGAATAAAAATCTCAGCACATTTCTTCACCAACCAAGAGTGGGGCCCACCAATTCTAGAATTTTCTACCAAAATGATTAACTCCGAAAATTCAACAATTTCTGAACCAGTCATCTCGTAAAATTCATAATAAATCATACGTTCATTTTTAACGGTTCAAAATTTGTGGACATATACTCAACTTATATATGTATAACATATCCATAAATTACCACGATCCAACGGTCGGATTAAAAATTATAACTCCCGCAAAATATCTCAAAAACCCTGATTTTTAATACCTCCATTCCGACAAAAATACTGATCAAAACCTCAACATTAACTCCTTCATTTTTAACCACAAAAATATATCCCTCATTTATATCCACAAAAATAAATATTTCCTTATCATATGAATCAATAATTAATTATTTATAAATAATATTACAGAATCACATTTATGACAACCAGGCCGTTCCCAGGAAAGAGGGGGCTTTCCAATAAGGATTTCTTCTTACTGGCGCGCAATTAGATGACCAAACCTCTCCTTAGACAGAACTTTCTAGACATTGCCAATAATGTTATCTAATAATATTATTCAAATAATATGAATTATTGATCTGATAATGGGAAATACTGTGTAGTGATAATTATTGAAACAACAGTAATATAAAATATCAACGCAGCAATTATTGAATCAATAAAATAAAATACTGAACAGTAATTACTGTAACCATTATTGAGTAGTGCCTTCTTACGTAAGAATCAATAATTGGTGCAATACAGTGTGCTACTGTGTAACAACGCGTATTACTGTGTTTTAACCACCGGGTATTCCAACAGTATTAACGGTAGCAACTACGCCGTTATTAATAAAAAACATATACTTGTCGTTTTCTTCATCCAATCGCTTTCCGTTATGGGGCCCACAAAAGACTGCGCCGTCGTACGAATATTCCCCGACAGGAAGAATATTCCACGACCAAACGAATATTCCCCGACAACAATGAATATTTTATAACCACTTGCTTATTTAAAATATTTACGCATTTTACCCATAACTAACCTCATTAATCAATTTAACACTTACTATTTCAAAATAATAAATAGAGGGAATTTAAATTTCATTTATTAATAATTTGGGGTCTTACAGTACTTTTTCAAGGGGTTGTGTCCCTTCTGATGGGTCACTAATCCCTCTTATAAATAGGTTAGGGGCAGTTGTGACGTACCCGAAACCCGGGTCTATCTTTAAAATCGGATTTCAGCACTCCATAATGCTAACCTTTCATTATAAGCTTAAGACGTGAATGTAATTACTACATTATTACAACATATCTGTGACAACCCCAAACTAGGTCCATTCCATCCAACCTATTCTGAGTCGCCAAATACATGGTACAGAAAATAACTACAACTTTATTACAACAATTGTCGTGCAAAATACAACAACATATATGCTGTGAGTTTGGATACAAATATATACCAAATGTGACTCATGTCCCAACTGTAGACAGCACCTCACAATGACACCTTACATAAACGTATAGTCAAAAACTGTTTTAGAAATTACAATCTTTGGGAAGTGCTCAAGGAAACCTTCGTACATGGGAGGCCATGCATCTAGGTTATGATAGATATCATATGGCCACAGAATTATCCTTGGTTGACCCAATAGACCCCAAAGTAAAACGAGAAGATTACTATCATATTCTTCCCAATGGTGAGTCTTCTCTTGACTTATCATTATCTCCACTGTCTTTAATCGTGAATTATAGTTCAAACAAACACCAAGATTATATAGGTAGTGTTCGTAGATATACTCAGCAAGTGGATGAGCACAACCCTGTCTTATGATGACACGAGGTTGTATGTCATTAGATATCTTGTATGATAGTGACAAAACACCCTTTCAACGTTGGGTTTGCCTCACCTTATTTTCTTCACCAAATATAACTACTAAATGATGACCACCGTTCTATTCCCTTGTTACCCCCGCTCAACCCAGCTACACTCTTATTACCTGAAAGGAATTGTGAAAAAAGGGTGAGCACAACTAGCCCAATAAATAATATCATTACTTAAGATAAATAAATTATCAATAGTCTTCATCAGTAATAAATCAGAGATTTAGAACATATGGTAGATGATAAAACTTTTCAACCATAGTTACAGCGGAACGAGCAATCCATTAGAAGAGTCAAATAGACTATAAAGTCTATTATCTTCTCCATGTTAAAAATCCACCAACAATATTTTATCCCTGTAACATCACTCAACAGTTCCTTTCCACAATCATATGAATAACTCATAATCATAATTGTGATTCTAAATTTTTCTTCGCACCCAGGACGAAGGATATTTTCATCACCTGTCTTTATTTGAAACATCAAAGATCATGGTTATACCAAATCACAGTTTCTGTTCATAATCATGCTAATAAATCCATCTTCGCACTACGGCCAAAGATATTCATCAACAAACCATCTTTGTGCTACGGGCCAAAGATATTCAATAACAGTTCATCTTCGCACTACAGGCCAAAGATATTCATCAATAATTCATCTTTGCACTACAGACCAAAGATATTCTTCAACAGTTCATATTTGCACTATAGGCCAAATATATTAATATCTCAAAGAAATATATAATAATTTCAGAATTTATATAAACAATAATTATAACCATATTGATCAATTCACCTTTGAACTTAAGCTAAAGATATTCAATTATAAATTCAATGGTCATTATCATACTAGTCAACAATTTAACTTTACACTACTGGCCAAAGGGAACCCATAGTCATGATCATACCAAAAATTTACCCATCTTTACACTCAAGTCAAAGAGAAATATCATCATTAGGGTTATAAAAATGTTATATATGATAATAAAATCAATATAATGAACATATAGATTTAATCTCAAGAGTAATATTCATAAATCAACTATAATTTGGTCAGAAAAAGAAACCAATTTTATCGTGAATAGTAACTCGTGAATAGTAACTCGACATGATAAAGGTAAAAATTCTACAATAAAATCCATACTAATATTTCGGTATAATGATATTAAAAGAATAATATTTCTTAAGCTTATAAATAATTTATTTTAATTGTTTACACTTTACTAAATAATGCATTTAATCATCCTAAAAAGCCAAACTCATAAGATTTCATTACCAATAACCAAAACCCTCATCAAAAATCTGCATATACCTCATATAGGATTCTCAAGCCATAAAATCCTATTTTCCAATTTTCTTACTTCACATAACATATTTAATTCATTTACTCATAACTAGTCTATTTTTATGAAAAATACCAAATCAGTTCCAAAAATATTTCTTTTCTGGGATTTAGCAGAATATAGTCCCATATTGAACATATATTTTTCTCAGAATTTTTAAAAATCATTTACTATTTTTCATATGGTCCAAACAGCCGAATATTTAGATATTTATCAAAAAGTGTACTTTTATCCAAAAATTCCGAAATTTACAGAGTATACTTCTATCATATACATTTACTCCCAATAAAAATTTCACTAATTTTGGAGTTAACCACAAGGAGTTATAAGGGTTTTCTTTTAAAATAGTCTTTTCTCATAAAATCCATAACTCCTAATCTATACATCCAAAAATCGCCATTTTTGGACACAATCAACAAAACTCATCAAATTATCATTTCAAATTTTTTCAGAATTTTTTAAGGTCAGAAGAATTACGAACTGAAAAACATAATAACCCTTAAAATCCCTTACTATCCCTTACCTCAAAAGTGCAATATTTCTGACTGGAATGCAAAGCCAAAGGAAACTTGCACTGAATAGTAACTCTCAAAGTATCTAAATATTCACAAAATATGCTTCATAATATAGAGAGAGAAAGAGAAAAAGCTTATGCTTCTGGTGTAATTTTCAATTCTAACTTAGCCCTCTATTTATAGGAAAATGTTAGCACGCCGAAGCAGATTTAACCTGCAACCTGATGGCTTTACCTGCTACTATTCCCACTCACCACATTTGAATAAAAATCTCAACATATTTCTTCACTAACCAAGAGTGGGGCCTACCAATTCTAGAATTTTCTACCAAAATGATAAATTTCGAAACTTCAATAATTTCTAAACCAGTCATCTCTTAAAATTCATAACAAATCATACGTTCATTTTTAACGGTTCAAAATTTGTGGACATATACTCAACTTATATATGTATAACATATCCAAAAATTACAACGATCCAACGGTCGGATTAAAAATTATAACCCCCGCAATATATCTCAAAAATCCTGATTGATTTTTAATACCTTCATTCCGACAAAAATACTGATAAATCATTATCATATAAATCAATAATTAATTATTCATAAATAATATTACAGAATCACAATTATGACAACCAGGCCGTTCCCAGGAAAGAGAGGGCTTTCCAATAAGGATTTCTTCTTATTGGCGCGCAATTAGATGACCAAACCTCTCCTTAGACATAACTTTCTAGACATTGCCAAATTATCTAATAATATTATTCAAATAATATGAATTATTGATCTGATAATGGAGATGATGTGCAGCAATAATTATTGAAACAACAATAATATAAAATATCGACGCAGCAATTATTGAATCAATAAAATAAAATATTGAATAATAACTACTGTAACAATTATTGAGTAGTGCCTTCTTACGTAAGAATCAATAATTGGTGCAATACCGTGTGCTACTGTACTTTAACCACCGGGTATTCCAACAGTATTAACGGTAACAACTACGCCGTTATTTATAAACAACTTATACTTGTCGTTTTCTTCATCCAATCGCTTTCTGTTATGGGGCCCACACAAGGCTGCGCCGTCGTACGAATATTCCCCGACAGTAAGAATATTCCACGACCAAATGAATATTCCCCGACAACAATGATTATTTTTTAACCACTTGTTTATTTTGAAAAATTTTCATATTTCACCCATAACTTTAACTTTTTATCAATTTAACCATTTACTGAATTGTAATTATAAGAAAAATTAAATACTTTTATTTCATAAAATTCGGGGTCTTACAATATCACTTCTAGTCCCAGGTTCTATTACCTTTACATCTTCAAATCATAATATTAACGAATATTACATCATTCAAATATTACAATTTTAAGCTGTTATTACAATACAACCTACAATACTACACATTTGAAACCAATAATTAATGAATTCCTTTCATTAAACATTATTTGGTTACTCAAGTTCGTCTGCTATAGCTGGAAAAGGTTTATAGTTTACAAGAGTAAGCATTTAATTGCCCAACAAGTTAAAACAGTTGAATGAACAACAGAATCAAGAATCAAATAAATATTCTTTGAAAAGTTCATCAACAAATTAATAGTTAAGAAGTAGCTCGAATAAACAGGAATAACGTAAATTCCTATTGTCCTCAATCATCATTCTTCTTAATTATCTGATACTGAAGATCCTCACTCAATATCATTTCCTATATAATGCACCTCAACATTAACATGTCTCTACTCTCATCTAATACTCAACATAGCTTAATCATCACATAGTTCATGAATAAATCAGAACTTTAATAATTTAAACAGTTCAATAATAGAAAATGCTTTCACAGAAGCACATAAGTGCATTTATTGGTAAACAACGACAATTCATAGCTAAGCACATTGTACAATTATAATACAATTGCACAAAAACATGAAACTTGCATTCGATTCAACAATTTGAATGAAATTAAAAAACTTGCTCAATAAAATTTGAGAAAGTTCAAGAAACTTGCATTGCGCTTCCTTTATCGTTTATGTTACATAACTCTCCGAATAACTTACATATATTAATAATGTAGAACATAATAATTAGTCACTTAATGACGCTCAAATTGGTTTATATTAATTCTTATTTTATACTTTTCGTGCATTATAATTTAATTAACGCGATTAACTCCAAAATATCTCTCGTTGTCGCGTCGTTCGACAACGTTGCAACCCTCATAATCATCCATATTTATTGGTTTATATTAACCCCATTCCATATTTTATAATTTTTATTTCATTTGAATTAAAACACTTTTAAGTTCACTAACACTTGACATGACGTTTCGGCGTTCGTATGCCACACGTTTGATTCGCCTCCTTTGCGTATACTTAGCATGCTCATAAAACTTGTTTAATACTCCATTGATTAATATTAAGTATCATTATATAATGTTCAATTTTTATAACTTAGAACAACATCTTTTATCGTCGGAAGCATCCACATTGCATACACATGCTCGACGCCCTCCGATTGCCTCCGAATGCACATCAGTCCCAAAAATAAACATTTTATCCCCTGTTCCTGACCTCAAATCTCAAAACTTAAATAGTGAAATTTGTAGGTCTACTTCTTATCTTTTTAAATCATTCTGAATCACCTCAATCGGAGTTCATATGAAAAAGTTAGGCCCGTTTTACCAAAGGATGTCCAAACTTTCTAACCTTCTGCAGAATCAGCGCTGCCGGCTCTCAATTTAGCCAATTTTCAGAGCCGACGGCTCTGAAGCCTCTGTAATTTTACCCTTCTGTGGATCCAGAGCTATCGGCTCTTCAATAAGCCTATTTCAGAGTCGACGGATCTAAAACCCCTGAACCTCTTTTTCAAACTTAGTCAAATTTTCGATTTCGCATAGTTTGAACGCACTTACTTTGACGCATCATAACTTAGTCGTCCGATATCGGAATGAGCTCGTTCTTGCGTCTATTTCTTCCTTGTAACATCCTATACACATCCACTAGGACAAAATTATTTTTAAGGTTATTTAATTAGCCTAAAAATTGGCTCAAAAGTCCCCCGAGATTAAGGTTTTCATCATTTTACATCTTTTACAAAGAAATTTGTCATGTCTTCATTGGAATTCGTTTTTAGTCTGTTCTAATAGGATTATTTCCATAACTTTCTTATCTATAAATTCTTCATACCGGATTTCACAAATAACTCCATCAATAACACTTTTACAAGTTCGATTTAAGTCCTCTACGTAGTTTTTGTTCATCCTCAAGCATAGGCTTATGATTTTTGATCTTAGATTAGATTATAACATGGATTAAACATAAAATCTATATCATATCCTTCCTTATTACTTCGTATCCATCATGATCCCCAATTAACCAACCACCAACAACTATCTAAGCTAAAAGAAATAAAATTAAAGAGATAAAAAAGTTAGGGTTTTTGGGTTACCTCTTGTGTTCTTCTTCTCCTTCTTGTTTATGATGATCAAAGCTTCCATGCTTGATTCTTATTTCACCTTTCTTCCTATCTCATACATCCACTCTCTCTTTCTCTTTCTATTTCACTCTTGTTCTCCCAAAACTTAGCAAATAAAATGAAAAGTGAATAAAGTATACTTATGATTTTTGCTTATATAAAAGCTATTTTCTAATCTTACAAGTTGGTCATCCAACTTAAGTCTTCTATGGTATTACTCCTCATCTATTAAACCTTACTAACTCTCCCCTAGGTTAACTTAATCAAACCACAATTAAGCTAACCAAAGGTAGACAAAAGCTAGGTATCAAGCTCTTATTAGATAATACATATTAATGGGAGAGACCAAACATTAAATACCTTATCCCTTTGTCCCCTTTACTTAACCATTAAGTTAATGACTCGCCACCTTATCCCCTACTAAAGTGGCCCGGTACTCCCCCTCTTTCCTTCTCATTTTTTCTATCTCATTTATCCCACGTGTTAAACTCCAATAGGTGACACATGGTCTCCTATTCTTTGGGTCCAAGTTTGCTATATTTATGGCTCCAAGCCACAAGCCATGACTTTACCCTAGTCAAATCATCTTAAATCCTTGGCTCAACCCTAGCCAAGTCATCTTAACCCTAGTCAAGCCCATTTTTAAAACCTAGGCTCCAACTTGGCTCGGTTACCTTTCAAACTTAGTTTCGTTTCTAGTTTCTTTCTAGTTAACTTTCATAATTCATTTAGTTTATAATTGTTTTTTCTCAAATTTTTTTACATTCTCTCAAAACCTCCTAACACTCGTACTTAATCACATAACACGTAAGATAGGTCATTAATCGGCTTAAATCACCTTATACATAACAATATCAATAAAATTTCATTTTTTAGATATTATTCTCGAAAAACCTAATTTCAAAGTTATCCGAAATCTCGTTCTGTCACAACAGCCATTTAATTCATTTAATTCACAAGCATTCAAACATTCTTAGTCATTCAAGTCTTCATCTTTTCATAAATAATTCATAGTCATTTTTTGAGAGGGAGTTCAGAGCATTTTATTTGGTTCGTTGTGTATGTTATTTGTAGTATTGCTATAACATACGTTGTCATTGTATCTTGGGAAACAAATGCTATTAACTTTGAGCACCATAAAGAAGACTACCATAAATAAGACATAATTGTCTTAAGGATATAGTACCAAGTACCTTGACAAATTTACTTCTTGCAATTTGGTTTACTTGAGATAGAGTTATATATATATATATATATATATATATATATATATATATATATATATATATATATATATATATATATAGCCCTTGTCCATTCAATTTTCATAATACCTTTTTCTTTGAAAAACCATGTATGAAAATAGGATAAGGGATTTGACGTCGGTCCCATAAATTGAACTAAATGGTCCAATTAACAACTTTTAAAAAGTTTAGTGTGTCAATTCTATTTTTTTAAAATTTAGTGGGGTAATGCTTAAAGTTGGACAACAACAGTGGAGTATTTCCCCTTTTTGTCATTTTATTTTTTATAAAAGTTATTTACTAATATTGATTCTCATGAACCTAAATTAAAACACATACGGATCATTATTAATATATTTAACAATCATAAATCATATAGTAACAAATTACTCTACTATTATATTATACTTATCCACAAACTAAAATATTAAAACATAAGTAAGTTATATATTAAGTTGGAGCAATTTAAATTAGTATTTACAACATAAACGAAATAATTATTATAATATAATTATACTAAAATATACAATCGTAATAATTAACTAGGATTAAAAGACACATAATGATAATGTTTTATGAGTGCTTAGTATTTTAGTTTTTTTTAAAGAATGTAAAACACATATTTATTTTATACATCACATTATTTTTAATATTTTAATTTTTTATATATGATGTTTATAAAAAAAAAATTTAAAAAGTAACTTACTATTAGCATTGAAATAAATACAACATTTATTTTAAAAATATATAAAATATATCTAATTGTCTACTATAATTAATATTATATTATTTTATGAAGCTCTTCTTGCATATGCCCAAAAAAAACAAAGACTAAAAGACAATGTGCACCCTAAATTTACACCCTTGTTGACTTTTGCACTCAAAACTGAAAAAGATGTCTAAGTACACCCCAAACTTCAATTGAACGTAACAAAAAGCACACTTTCATCAGTTAATCGGTCAAAAATGACCGGCTAAGGCTGTAATTTGGATCTGGAGGGGTAGTTAAGTCATTTTCTTTTTATCTTCTCCAACATCTGGTCTTCCCACTGCAATCCACCCCCAAACTCCCACCACCAAAAGAACCCTCTCTATCACCACCTGCTCCTCCACCGCAATCCACCCCCAAACTCCCACCGCCGCCACCACCTCCCAAAATTGCGTCTCAATTTCGCGGCCGGCCCTGCCACTCTCCCCGAAAACGTCCTTAAGAAAGCCGAATCTGAACTTTACATATGGCAGGGCTCCGATATGAGTGTAATGGAAATGAGCCACCACGACAAAGACTTCCTCTCCATTATCCAGAAGGCTGAATTAGATCTACGCGCCCTTCTGAACATACCGGCTGATTACTCCGTCCTCTTCCTTCAAGGAAGTGCGACCACCCAATTCGTCGCCATCCCTCTCAACATCTGCAATCCCCAATATTTCGCCGATTTCATCGTAACTGGATCTTGGGGCTACAAGGCATTAAAAAAGGCTGCCAAGTACTGCAAACCCAATTTGATTTGGTCCGAAAAATCTGAGAAATATACAAAGATCCCGTCTTTTGATGGCCTGGAGCAAAGCCCAGGTACAAGGTATTTGCATATTAGTGCCAATGAAACTATTCACGAGGTTGAGTTCAAAACGTATCCAATTCAGGCAAATAAAAATACAATTTTGGTTGCTGATATGTCTTCTAATTTTTGCTCAAAGCCTTGTTGAAAAATTTTACAGGATGAAGGGAAAGAAATCCATAGAGCGCAGAGAGGAAGCAAGGGAATTGGAGCAGAGCATTCATATGGTCAAGGTTTCCAGATTGTGAATTAAAGTTTTAGTATATAAGTCTATTTTCTGTATTTTATTCTCACGGGGTATGTTGCCAGAGCTAAAGCCAGATGTGATGCGATTGTCATCTAGGGTAAGGTTTTCATTCCTCCCAGAGATTGAACAGCTCAATTCTTTGCCAGGACCAAAAGAGAGCCCCTGGTCAACATTAGTAGCCCCTACCGAAGAACATATACCATCTTGACTGGTTCTCCTACCTACTTCATGTCTGCACTGACCAAGGAGATCTTTACTTCCTGAAGTAGAACAAATTTGTTCTTTGCTGGCTGAGACATCAGATTCTTTGTGCTGCACTTTCATTCCAGAAGGTGAAGAAAGTTGTTCTTTACTGGCAGAGATAGCAGGTTCTTTGTGCTTTTGCAAGGGCATCCAAATCCTAATAATATTCCCTGCTTGATACAATCAGGGAATAATTTAGCAAATAATTATTTGTATCATATAGAAAAAGATAATTTCCCAACTGATAAAACAATTAGAAACTCACCATGCCCACAACTGTCATTGACATCAATGATTAAAATTTGTCATCTTCTTACTTACATGGATACATAGAGCTGAAAAATTACATGATCTTAAAAAGGAACAGAGCATGCACCAGTTTGATGGGTGATGGTTAGTTCTGAACATGGCCATGAACTAACTTGAACAACAGCCCCACTAACATCAGAACACTTCCAAGGAGGGTTTCTTGGTCCAGTGGTACCATGAAGGTGAATGTAAGACCCCGAATTTTTTTTTCAAAATAAAATAGAATTTCCTTTATTTATTATTTTGATATAGTAAATGTTTATTTGATTAATGTGGTTAGTTGTGGGTAAAATACGCAAATATTTTAAATAAGTAAGTGGTTATAAAATATTCATTGTTGTCGGGGAATATTCATTTGGTCGTGGAATATTCTTGCTGTCGGGGAATATTCGTATGACGGCGCAACCTTTTGTGGGCCCCATAACAGAAAGCGATTGGATGAAGAAAACGACAAGTATAAGTTGTTTATAAATAACGGCGTAGTTGTTACCATTAATACTGTTGGAATACCCGGTGGTTAAAATACAGTAAGACGCGATGTTGAACAGTAGCACACGGTATTGCACCAATTATTGATTCTTATGTAAGAAGACACCACTCAATAATTGTTATAGTAATTACTGTTCAATATTTTATTTTATTGATTCAATAATTGCTACGTTGATATTTTATATTATTGTTGTTTCAATAATTGTCACTACACAATATTTTTATTATCGGATCAATAATTCATATTATTTGAATAATATTATTAGATAGCAATATTGGCAATGTCTAAAAAGTTCTGTCTAAGGAGAGATTTGGTCACCTAATTGCCCGCCAGTGAGGAGAAATCCTTATTGGAAAGCCCCCTCTTTCCTAGGAACGGCCTGGTTGTCAGTATTGTGATTCTGTAATATTATTTGTGAATAATTAATTATTAATTTATATGATAAGAAAAATATTCATTTTATGTGGATATAGATGGAGAAAATTTTAAAGTGACAATTGTTGAAAAATTGATATTTTATCTTTTCTGATAAATAATTCATTTAAATATATTATTATATTTTAATAATATAATAATAGTGATATTTTTACAATGAATGTGGAATATATGAGTATATGAGGAGGAGGAGTATTTTTGTTACTAAAAATATTTAAAACATATTTTTCATGTTTGTGGACCCCATTTCTTGACTGAAATTTGATTATAGCCTGTAAAATCGTCTGTATATGGATTTCGGTCAATTTCTGTTTGGAATTTTGAAAAACTTAAACTTACAAAGTTGTAGATAATGGAATTTACTATGAAAAAGACACAAGGTTCGAATTTTTCTGACAAAAGGGCTATTTATTATGAATTATTGAAGTTCCGAAGTTCCGAAATAATTGATTTTTGGAAGTTTTAATTATGTTTATTAAGAAAAACATTTTTTTTGTTTTGTGGGCTACACTAACATGTGCATAATGAGCTAAGATCAGTTGTCTGCTTTGGTGTTCTAAGCATTTCCCTATAAATAGGGCGCTTAGGTTAGAATTGAAAATCACACCAGAAACTAAAGTTTTCTCTCTCTTTCTCTCTCGATATATTGAGCGTATTCTTGTGAGTATTTTGATACTTTGAGTGTTGTAATACGGTGCAAATTTCCTTCAGCATTATATCCAGTATTCCAACTAGAAGTACTGTCTTTTTGGAGGTAAGGGATGTTATTTTTTTTTATAAATGGTATTATTTCTTTCAATATCATTATACCGGAATATTGGTAAGATTTTTCTTGTGAAATTCCGTTCTTTTCATGTCGGAGTTACTATTCACGAGTTACTAGTCACGAGTTACTATTCATGAGTTACTATTTATGAGTTACTATTCACGAAGTATGATAATTTTTCTTGTGGACTTTCTACCTTTTAGTGTCGGAGTTACTATTCACGTATACAGTATTATTCACGTATACGACACTATTCACGAATACAGCACTATTCACAGAAAAATTAAATTTTCTTTTCTGTGTCCAAGATTGTCTGTTATGGTTCCTATCTTTGATTGGATCTATGTTTTGATCTTCATTTTTGAATTCTGCTCCACAATAGTTTATTATGGAGCATTTTTGAACATGGATAAATCGAAGTACGAATCTTTACTATTTGGTCTTTTGTCGCACTGGATTCGTTTTTTTTAAAATATTTTTTTCATCATTCTCAGTCCTAAATGATGATATTACTGATTATTTTTGGCCTGTAGTGCAAAAATGAATGATTTCTTGATGAATATCTTTGGCCCGTAGTGCAAAGATGAACAGGTGTTGAGATGAACATGACCGATTGATTAATATCTTTGGCCTGTAGTGCAAAGATGACAATTTGATTCAAGATGTATATTGATTGATGTTACAGGGATAAAATATCGATGATGGACTTTTAAATTCATAGATGATAGTAGATTTCATTATCTACTTAACTCTTCTAATGAATTGTTGTTTCCACTGCAGTTGTTGATCTAAAACTTGTTATCTATTGTATTCTATTAAATTTTCCCTGTTGAGGACTAACGATAATTTGTTCTATATTATCTTAGTCATAATATTCTTTACTAGGCTAGTTGAGCTCACCCTTTTCTTTTTTGTTCTATTTTTCTTCTCAGGAGGCGAGAATGTAGCGGGTACTAGTCGGGGTATGGAATGATGGTTCAAGATAGTTGTTTTAGTAGTCCTCACTATTTTGTAAAATAGTGTATCAATAATTATAATGAGGACTTATTTGAGTGTGGATATTGTCTAGAAGACAATATTTTTATTTAAACTCACAGTATATGTGTTGTCGTATTTTGCATGACAATTATAATAATAAAGTTATAGTTGTTTTCTGTACCATGTATTTCGCGACTCAAAATGGGTTGGGTGGAATGAACCTATTTTGGGGGTATCACAGTTGGTATCAGAGCTTAGGGATATGATTTCTGGAGGAGATCGGGGAATAGAACTAGGAAGGGAGAAACGAGTAAATCCTTCACTAGTATGTCCTAGCTAAGCTTATTTATTGGTTGGTCAGAATATAGGGATATTATGTGATATATTAATTTTTTTTAATTAACCTTGGTTTTATGACTGTATTTGAGAATGACAACTGAGAATGTTAACAGTGGAGTAAATGAGACCGTGGAGATACCTTTACTCACCAACCAGGAGAACGTTCAACAGGACGACAATGTTCCTCCTGTAAACAATACCACTGATCAGACGATGAACGACATGATGTTTAGAAGCTTTTTGCAGTTTATGCAAAATCAGACGAGGGAGACTCGTGTACAAAATACCGGTGGAAATGATAGCAACGCACGGTTTGTCACAGCCAAACAGTTCAAAGAGTTGGGACCACCAGAATTCTGGGGAAAGCCAGATCCGATCAAGGCGGAGACGTGGGTTAAGTAAATTACCAAGATATTTGATGTTTTGGGATGCACGGAGGAAAAAAAGTTCCATTCGCCACCTTCATGTTCCGTGGTGAGGCAGACTACTGGTGGGAGTCTGTGAAGCGTACCCAGCCAGCCGCACTCAATATGTCTTGGGAAACATTTCAGAAACTATTTAATGACAAGTACTTTCCTGAAAGTATTCGTCATATGAAGGAGGTAGAGTTTATTAAACTAGAACAGAACAACATGACGGTGTCCCAGTACGAGGCGAAGTTCGCGGAGTTATCCAGGTTTGCACCTCATTTGGTGGAGAATGAGGAACGTATGACGCGGATGTTTTTGAAAGGTTTGAAACCCGACATACGTCAATATCTCATTTCTCATAAATTTTCTCTATATTCAGATGTTGTGAATAGGGCTCAGTTATTGGAGCGCGATAATGAGTCAGCTCAATCGAAGAATAACGACCTACAACTCGATGATAATCTTTCCGATGGCAACGGTCATCAGAACAAGGATAACCATCGTGGAGGAAATTATCGTGCCAGAAATGGTAACCACTTCGGTGGTAATCATGGCCAAGATAATAGAAGAAATAACTCAAGTGGAAATTTCAAGAAGAAAAGATTTAACGATGACGAGAAGATGTCGGCAGCATCACCCGCACCAATAACAAATTCTAGTGGAGGAGAACAACCGCCAGTTAGATGCTACAAATGCGGAGAGGAGGGACATATAAGTCCAAACTGTTCACAGCCTTCCAAGGTATGTTATAATTGTGGAAAAGAAGGTCATATCGCTCGAGATTGTACGGTAGTGAAACCCAGTCCAGCGGGGATGGTGACTCAAAAGGCTGTCCCAGAAAAGTTAAAGTCAACGGTTCCTGAAAGAGCGTTTGTCGTGACTGATCAGAATGACGGGTTAGTTAATTATAAATTCTTACGAAGTTTATACCTTATGAGATATCGGTTCTACCCATTCATTTATCTCTCCTGCTTATACTCAACGTTTAAACTTGACTCTGGAGAAAATTTGACTTTGACTTATCTATTGAAACTCCGTTAGGAGAAACTTTCGTCACATCCACTGTTTATAAATCTTGTGTGATCCAAGTTGGCACCATCACCTTACCTGTTGACCTTATTTCTTTAAAGATACTTGCTTTTGATGTGATTTTAGGGATTGATTGGTTAACTACTCATCATGCCAAAATTGATTGCTTTCGTAAGGTTGTTAGTTTTTCTAACAACCTGTTATTCAAATTCAAGCAACCAAACCATTGAAGTCAAACTCTTTCATATCAAGCCATAAAGCCATTCGTTTATTCAAAAATGGATGTCAAGTTTTCTTAGCCTATGTTATGGATTTGAACAAAAATACGTCAGATTTGAATGATATTTCTGTTGTTAGTGAATTTCTTGACGTATTTCCTGTAGAATTTCTTGGCTTACTCCCAAAGTGTGATATTGAATTTTGTATCGACTTTGAACTCGGTACAAAACCCATTTCTAAAATCTCATATCGAATGGCTCCTATTGAACTTCAGGAGTTAAAAATTCAACTATAGAATTTGGTACCCGAGCCTCTATTTGGTGACTTCCTTTGTGGAATGCACCGAAGCCAGACTCTCCATAAGGGACGCCATATTTTTGTGGTAGTAAACTGATAGGTACCATTGTGACGTGCTATCCAAGATTGGGATATGAGTCATAGTTGAGAGCAACCTAAGTCAGTAATCGAAATACGTAGCTTTCTAGGCTTAGTTGGTTATTATCGGAGATTCGTGGAAAGATTTTCTCGAATCGCTACTCCATTAACTCAGTTGACTCGTAGAGATACAAAATTCGAATGGAGCAAGGAATGTGGGAAGAGATTTGAAGAACTCAAGAGGAGACTCATTTTGGCACCTGTTCTGACTATACCATCCTGAAAAAACAAACGTGGAAGCTGACGTGTTGAGTAGAAAATCGTATGTGGTTACGAGTGCGATGTTTTTAACAAAAAGACCCATTTCATATAGCTTACAAATGATATAGATAGAGTTAAAGACTCTATGGATCACGTGATGATATACGAGTAAAATCGACTTTAATTGATAAAGTTAAAGCTGCTCAAGCTACACACCGGAGCTAATGAATATGAAGAAGGAGGTGCAAGAAGTTGTTATTTCAAAAGCGAGAATCGGCGATGTGAGGAAAGATCAAACCTTCGATTTATTAGTCCATTTGAAATTCTCGATCGAATAGGAACTGTGTCCTATAGACTCGTTTTACCGCCAAGTATGTCGCGTGTTCATAATATTTTTCATATATCTGTGCTACGTAAATATGTGAAAGACCCAAACCACGTTATTGAGTTAGAACCGGACGATATAGCCGTAGATTTAACGTACGAGGAGGTACATGTCAAGATCTTGGATAGGAAGGAGCATGTTTTACGCACAAAGGTCATACCACAAGTTAAAGTTTTGTGGAGAAACCATGCTATTAAATGACCTGGGATTTGAAATCATAAATGAAAGCGAGGTATCCTCACCTTTTCGAAACACCAGGTACGTACGTCAATTTCGAGGACGAAATTTTATAAGAAGGGGAGGTTGTAAGACCACGATTTTTTTTTAAAAATAAAATAAAATTTTCTTTATTTATTATTTTGAAATAGTAAGGGTTTATTTGATTAATGTGATTAGTTGTGGGTAAAATGCGCAAATATTTTAAATAAGCAAGTGGTTATAAAATATTCATTGTTGTCGGGGAATATTCGTTTGGTTGTGAAATATATTGTTGCTGTCGGACAATATTCGTATGACGGCGCAGCCTTTTGTGGGCCCCATAACGGAAAGCGATTGGATGAAGAAAACGACAAGTATAAGTTGCTTATAAATAACGGCATAGTTGTTACCGTTAATACTGTTGGAATACCCGGTGGTTAAAATACAGTAAGACGCGATGTTGCACAGTAGCACACGGTATTGCACCAATTATTGATTCTTACGTAAGAAGACATCACTCAATAATTGTTACAGTAATTACTGTTCAATATTTTATTTTATTGATTCAATAATTGCCACGTTGATATTTTATATTATTGTTGATTCAATAATTATCACTACACAGTATTTTTATTATCGGATCAATAATTCATATTATTTGAATAATATTATTAGATAGTAATATTGGCAATGTCTAGAAAGTTCTGTATAAGGAGAGGTTTGGTCACCTTTGCACTTCAGTGAGGAGAAATCATTATTGAAAAGCCCCCTCTTTCTTGGGAACGGCCTGGTTGTCAGTATTGTGATTCTGTAATATTATTTGTGAATAATTAATTATTGATTTATATGATAAGGAAAATATTCATTTTATGTGGATATAGATGGAAAAATTTTTAAAGTGATAATTGTTAAAAAATTGATATTTTATCTTTTCTGATAAATAATTCATTTAAATATATTATTATATTTTAATAATATAATAATAGTGATATTTTTACAATGAATGTGAGATATATGAGTATATGAGGAGGAGTATTTTTGTTACTAAAAATATTTCAAACATGTTTTTCATGTTTGTGGACCTCATTTCTTGACTGAAATTTGATTATAGCCTATAAAATCGTCCGTATGTGGATTTCGGTCAATTTCTATTTAGAATTTAGAAAAACTTAAACTTACAAAGTTGTAGATAATGGAATTTCCTATGAAAAAGACAAGGTTTAAATTTTTCTGACAAAAGGGCTATTTATTATGAATTATTGAAGTTCCGAAGTTCTGAAATAATTGATTTTTGGAAGTTTTAATTATGTTTATTAAGAAAAACGTTTTTTTTTGTTTTGTGGGCTACACTAACATGTGCATAATGAGCTGAGATCAGTTGTCTAAGGTGGGCTTTAAAATTATATATATATATATATATATATATATATATATATATATATATATATATATATATATATATATATAATATTTTATTAAATTTTTTGCTTTGGTGTTCTAAGCATTTTCCTATAAATAGGGTGCTTAGGTTAAAATTAAAAATCACACCAGAAACTAAAGTTTTCTCTCTCTTTCTCTCTCGATATATTTAATGTATTCTTATGAGTATTTTGATATTTTGAGTGTTGTAATAAGGTGCAAGTTCCCTTCAGCACTATATCCAGTGTTCCAGCTAGAAGTACTGTCTTTTTGGATGTAAGGGATGTTATTTTTTTTTATAAATGGTATTATTTCTTTCAATATCATTATGCCGAAATATTGGTAAGATTTTTCTTGTGAAATTCCTTTCTTTTCATGTCGGAGTTACTATTCACGAGTTACTGGTCACGAGTTACTATTCATGAGTTATTATTCATGAGTTACTATTTACGAGTTACTATTCACGAGTACTATTTACGAAGTATGATAATTTTTCTTGTGGACTTTCTACCTTTTAGTGTCGGAGTTACTATTCACGTATACATTACTATTCACGTATACGACACTATTCACGAATACGGCACTATTCACAAAAAAATTAAATTTTCTTTTCTGTGTTCAAGATTATCTGTTATGGTTCCTATCTTTGATTGGATCTGTGTTTTAATCTTTATTTTTAAATTCTGCTCCACAATAATTTATTATGGAGCATTTTTGAACATGGATAAACCGAAGTACGAATCTTTACTATTTGTTCTTTGGTCTCATTGGATTCATTTTTTTTAAAATATAGTTTTCATCATTCTCAGTCCTAAATGATGATATTACTGAATATCTTTGACCTGTAGTGCAAAGATGAATGATTTCTTGATGAATATCTTTGGCCCGTAGTGCAAAGATGAACAGGTGTTGAGATGAACATGACCGACTGATTAATATCTTTGGCCTGTAGTGCAAAGATGACTATTTGATTCAAGATGTATGTTGATTGATGTTATATGGATAAAATATCGATGATGGACTTTTAAATTCATAGATGATAGTAGATTTTATTCTCTACTTAACTCTTCTAATGAATTGTTGTTTCTGCTATAGTTGTTGATCTAAAATTTATTGTCTATTGTATTCTATCAGATTTTTCCTGTTGAGGACTAACGATAATTTGTTTTATATTATCTTAGTCATAATATTCTTTACTGGACTAGTTGAGCTCACCCTTTTTTTGTTCCATTTTTCTTCTCAGGAGGCGAGAATGTTACTAGTCGGGGTATGGAATGATGGTTCAAGATAGTTGTCTTAGTAGTTCTCACTATTTTATAAAATAGTGTATCAATAATTGTAATGAGGACTTATTTGAGTGTGGATATTGTCTAGAAGATAATATTTGTATTTAAACTCACAATATATGTGTTGTCGTATTTTGCACGACAATTATAATAATAAAGTTGTAGTTATTTTTTGTACCATATATTTGACGACTAAGAATGAGTTGGGTGGAATGAACCTATTTTGGGGGCGTCACAGTGAATATTAGATAGGCTTATTCCAATAAAAGGAGAATTTCTTAGGCCCTGTATTGAACCTGCCTGTTGAACCTTTTCACCCCAAACATTATTAATTTCATAAAGAATTGAACCTCAGATATGTCCTTAAATATCAGGGAATAGGGTTTGAGTTACTGCGACTGAGTGGTGGCGGGGGCAATTGTGATAGGGTTTGAGTTAGTGTGGCTGCCATTTTCGATTTGTGAGAGGGAAGGAAAGGAGAAAAATAGAGAAGAGGGAGAAAGTTAGTTATGGAAGAGAGAGAGAAGGGAAATAAAATATATGTTAATGAAGATAAAAAAAAGACTTAAATACCCCTCTATATTCACATTACAGCCTTAGCCGGTCATTTTTGATCGGTTAATTGATGAAAGTGTGCTTTTTATTACGTTTAATTGAAATTTAGAATGTATTTAAATTTATTTTTTGATGTGAAGTACAAAAGTCAATAAGGATGTAAAATTTGGAGCGCACGTTATCTTTTAGTCAAAAACAAAATATGTTTCTTAAACAGGTGCTTGCACTTACACTTACACTTACGCCTGGAATAAATAAGAAATTACAAAATAAACCAGTGCACGGACTTGCACTCGGCTAGTAATATTGAAATCGAGCAAACCTAAATTCCTTCCGTGGTGGCGATACTGATCCTATCGAGAAGATGAATATGGAGGAAGAAGAATATTGAGAAGATGATGGAGAAATTAAGTGAGGAAATGAAAAAACGTTTACCTTCCGGTAATTTTGTTTCCTCGCATGAGCAATTTCTTAGAGATTGCAGACCTATTAACGTCAATAATCATTGGTTATAGACGGGCGACAAGGAAGTGAAGGAGGCGGAGAGCGATGGATTTGACATTGACTGGAATCTTATTCCGGCCAATTATCACTTTGTAACTGTTGTTCCGGCATACTCGGAGGCCAAGAGTGACGGACGTACTCTTTATTTGAAGGGAATGGTCAAAGAAA
The DNA here is from genome assembly GCA_016801055.1 of Panax notoginseng. Classification (NCBI taxonomy): domain Eukaryota; kingdom Viridiplantae; phylum Streptophyta; class Magnoliopsida; order Apiales; family Araliaceae; genus Panax; species Panax notoginseng. The sequence continues at coordinate 140,964,419 of CM029014.1, read as the reverse complement.
GGGCTGAATTTGGAGTGACGAACGTTACAAAGGCCAAGGTGTTGGATCGCCCTTTGGAACGTCCTCCTCGACGGGATCTTATCCTCTTCCAGATCAAAGGCAAACCGATACTCGTTTAATAAACCCGATTATAGTTGAGTAAAAAATTGTTTAAATTTTTGTTCAGGAGGTTTTGTAATATGAAGGGATTTTGATTGTATGTTATTTGTTCAACAAGTTGTGAATTTGCTATTTTTGAAATCAAATTGAATGGCCATGTTCCTCTATCCCAAATTCTTTATTTACTTAACTCATTTACAAAATGAGAATGTGATGTTCAGGTTGAAATTTAGTCTCTGGTGGTTTGGGTTGATTGGAGCGAACCGGTTTTTGTTATTAAACTGTTGCTTACTTGCTTCTGTAGTTTCTTTGAGGGACTGATATTTCCAAATAAAAAGTTGTTATTTTCACATGATTCATCTCATTATTTAATAGTGGGTAGGTCCACCTCTATGTGAATGTGGAAATATCATTTTAACACAAAAATATCAGTTTTCTTACTTTGATTGCCTTGCCAACAGAGGAGTGAATTTGAAAATATCATTTTATTGTGTGAAAATATTAGTTTCCTTTCTTTGATTGCCAATAGAGTGAATTTTGTATTCGGGGAGATCCGTTTGATATTCAAAAACTGTTCAGTAAAGTTCGGATAAGTGGGGAATGATAGAGTAAACCAAAAAAGTTTGGGTAGAATCTAAAGGTAATCATCCCCATGGGGTGGTGATGGGAGGACCCAATTGGGATAGTGTATTTTTTCCCTTTTTATTTGAGGGAGTTATTTCAGGCTATAGGTAGAATTTTCTGTGTGTAATGATATCTAATGTTGTATATGCAAGCAATCAAACAAAGCCACACGAATTTACAGGCAAATGCTTAACCCGTTTATTGTAAATGAATGGTCAATACAAAGGAAATGACACAAGAAGAACTATTTAACAAATCCAAGAGGAAGATGGAAGAGATTTCAGGGATCTATAAATTCAAGATTTCATTAATAGTGGAACATTGCTATAATTGGTTTCCAGTACAATATTGTCCCACAATGGTAAGGGAAGGACTCAATTAATAAATTATTGAAACTAATATATAATATTATATATATATATATATATACACAACAAAAAATGGAGAGTGTTGACTATAAAAAGAAAAATCATTGAAAAATAAATGAAATATGTTTGTGGAAAACACAACTAAATGCTCAGCCTGCTGATTTCCTAGCCCCGCGATGGATGATTTTTAAGCAGGGAAGGAAAGCAAAAAATTTCCCTAGACAAAATTTTAAACTCAGCTGTTATCCCTGCTACCAGCAGCAACTTTGCGATGACGCCTTGAACTAGATCTCCTGTCTCTCCCACGTCTTGATGGGACTTTTGTTATTGTGGTGGCAACATTTCCTCTAGAAATCTCAGATGACGTTTTGTTTTGTGTTTCACCGATAGGGGGTGGAGGATGCAGAATAGGAATAACAACAGGTGGAGGTGGAGGAGCCCAATGTTCGAGCACATCTCTATGGTACCCCTGCATGTTTAAAAATTTGGAAATATAACTACAGGCACATGAGATAGTGGCTTAGGAGGGAAAGATAAATTCTTTATATGTTAATGCATTTCAAAAAATCTTTTCTGAACGCAACCCCCAGCAAAACGAGGGAGGAAGCATGCATCAGTATGTGTATTCTAGCATGTTTGTTAGTAGTGTATGATCTTTGTCTAACAATGGAAGCAAAAGGTTTTTTTGAAGACGAGAACAACTACAATTGGTGTTCTAAATTTACTCGGTTTCCCTTTTTACAAGCTGCCACTGGCCCACTATGATTTAAGTAAATTGAATGCGAAAATTCTTGTTGAATGATTACCTGAACTACAAAGTTGCGCCTTTCGCAGTCCAAGAACATATTAACAGTCCAATTTGTCTTTGACGCAATCTTGTCCCTTACAGTGGCAAAACTTATTTGGTCCCTGGGAGTGAATCGGTCAACTTCATTGAACCAAAGGCAAGTAAAGAGATTGGAGATAGGAATATGCTCCTTTATAATTACACAGCCTTCAGGAACATCTGCATAAACAAATCACAAATAAATTCAATTAAAGATGGGAAAATGCAAGAAGAACAACAGAAAAAGAGCAGAGAGCATGCTCCTACCACTTGTGATGGGAAGCTTGGCCACAGAATATGGAGTTAAACCCTCCCTTCTATAAAAATCAACCTGGAAGTCGATGGATTCATTATCGTACTTTGAAGCAGCCTTATTAGCCTCGGCTTCGACAAACACATCAAAGCGCTTATAATGCCTAGATATTGCAAAACTGACATTTTTCCTCCACAAGAACCTAGATGTTAAGCAGAAAACTTAAGCTCAACCAGATTATGGTAAAACTAGGTAGGATTGAAGTTTGAAATTGCGAGAATGCAAATATGAAGTCTACCGACGTATTAAAGGTCCCAATAAACTTATTATGCCAGACATTAGTAGTAGCACAAGAGTGAAAAGAATCATATTTTAACCCTTGACATATTGGGATACAGGGAGTAATTAGTATATAAACGCTAAAATGAATATAAACTTATTTAAAATTAAAATAATTTTTCGAAAATACACTGTCAACAAGAAGAACACAATGCAACTTTTTTATCGACTACCAGATGAACCCTATTTTGTAGCTAACTACCACGAAACATTCTATATGGCTCAAAATCAATAGATCATTCCTTTCTCCATGACAGGAAAGATCAGACATGCAAACTACGATGTATGAACACAGAAATTTGCTACATTATATTTTCAATCTAACTGGATAGGAATGATTCATTATACACCCTCTTACAAGTTTATATAACGAGCAAGAACAGATAAGTTAAATGAAGAACCATACTGCACATATCATTTAAAACAATAGACATAGGTTTCGTGAAAAACTTACTTATCAGAGGGGTAAAAGAGAGAAAAATTAAGGAATTCAGTTACTAGTCCTGTATTTTTATGTTTGATCATTACAATTTTAACTAAGGAAGATACTGGAGTATTAGGAAGATACTGGAGTAGGATTTTCAATCTCAAAATTTAAGCCAATAGGACAAATAAAATTCTACTTACCTTTCTAGAATTTGATATGGATCCATAACAAGCTGAAGTTTACCATCAATCCAGACCGAGTAGTGGGCATTGGGAAATAGTCTATGCAGTAGAAGTTTTGGAACCTGCAGGAAAGAAAAACCTCGAGTATTTTTATCTAGTACGTTATATAAATTCATGAATTTACAAGGTAGAAGGTCAGATAGTTCCTAATCGAGAATACAAATTGCATAGCAGCACCATTGCCATTATATTACTGATCTCTTTATATATGAAGAAGGTGACGTTGCAATGTACATGACAAGACATAGGGACATAGGGTGTCATTCCAAAATGTTATAAGTGGAAACTACTACAGGAAAGGGGGAAGAAAGAGAACAGACGGTAAAACATACTGTTTACCCCCACCGTACCAATTTAACTAAGCTTCTTTCTATTTTGGGATGTCTTGAAATAAGTAAGCTCATTCTATCCTGACCATTCATCTCTATCAAATGATTGGATCAATGGTTGTAAGAAAAAGCAAAGCACTAATTACGCCTATCCTAAAACTATGTGTCGGTAAAACAAGTACCACAAGGATATATCACTGGTTAAAAATGCCAACATAAAGACAAGGGAGACTGCGAGGGAGATGCCTTATTTTCTATGTACAGTGCAATTGCCTTAAAAATGTTGAGACTTGAGAATGATGCTGTTTATCTAAGAATTATTATGTTCCTTTCCTATAGCATGGTAAAAGGATCATTCAGATGCAATGTTAGTGTACTTGCAAAAGTAGATTCGGAGTATTAGGTCATACATTATACTTTCCCTTTTTATCATAACCAAAAATGATTGGCCAACCTCCATATGAACTTGAAAATTTTCAAAACTAAGCTTCATTACATTCATCTGTTCTTTAGTCCTTGAAGTATACCAATTTGGAAGAGAAGTCTAAAAAAAAAGAAAAAGAAGAACAAATGTTTATTATATCTAATGTTTTTAGGTTAATTATGGGTGAAGTTTTTGTAATTATCATGGTAAACAACTTACTAGAAGTCTAGAGGAACTTGTAACACTTATAAGAATAGTCTTTCAGATTAAACTATGCAAAACATAAAAGGATATTTTATGATACTTGTCAACACTCGCAGAGTTACTATTTTGAAGAGATTCTGATGATCTATCTATGATTCCAAGTCCTCACTGTAGAAAGGGCATCTTAGTTGATATTCCTACAGCTTTCTAATTCAGAAGCATAAAAAGAACAAAAAGTGTTTGACAACATGCACATTGTTCCATGGATTTAATATAAATAAAATTGATGAAAAAGAAAGATGAAGTTACTGAAACTTAGAATATTTACCTTGCCATTTCTTCTAGGGTCATCGTAAGGCAGGTTGTGGATGACAACAATTCTCCACAATCCCAGCTTCTTACTATGATCCAGTTCAGTTGAATTTCTTAGAAATTTGTCTGTTTCTTCATCTACGAACATAAAGAAGCAAACATTTTTCTTGGCAGTTTCACTAATATTCTTTGGCTGTTGTATTAAATCATAGGCCCCTGATAGAAGAAATGAATTTATCAGAGTAACAACCTCAAGGTAAACATGGGAATGATAATAAAATAGACTTATAATAGCATTACCAAATATCGCAGATGCAACGACCACCCCTCGACATTGCTCCATCTCAAGAAGGTCAAAATCATCAAGATCAAATCCTGTCTGACGTCCAGGCTTAATTCCTCGGACAAATCTATTGGTGTAGATACAAGCCAACACAAACACACAATCAGCAAAGAAGATTGAAAAGGTAAAGATAAAACATAGCAATAACAAACGATGACCATTTTGAAAGAGAAGATAAGCCAAGAAAATCTATTTTATAGCAACTATTTCTAGGTAAGAAGTAAACAGATAAATTCTTCCCATTAAAAAATCATACCCACAGTGGACGCTCATTGATTCTCTTACATCATAAGAATCGGTTCTCTGCTTGAGTGAAGGATATCCACCAAATTCTGAGCCTCCGAACTCACTTCTGGTTAAATTTTCTTCATAAATATACGATAAATTTTGAAGTATGGGAGTGAATGATGGGGCCTTCGGCATCAAGGCAATAGCTTCTTCAACAGGAAGGTAACATACTGGACATGCTGATATCACAGAAAAACAAATGTAAGACATATTACACCTATGAAGCCATAAAATCAACTTTGTAAATATAGAGCAACTTGGCCTCTACAGAGTTAAACCTTTGTTGTGCTATCTATCGATAATCATGTGTGTCTCCATGTAGCATGTAAGGTAGCAATAACTAACCACAATAGTAATTTCAGAAGATATTTCATAATAAATCCCGAAACAGAATAAAATCAAACAAGTCCACTTACGACGTGGTCCAGTCCTTTTCTTATCTGCTGGTGGGGGAGGCAGTGCAAAACTTTCACATGGATTCCCAGGAGGAAGGGTGTACCCGCTAAAATACGCAGGAGGTGGAGGAGACTGAGCTATAACTCTTCCCTCATTATTCTGTATAGAAGAATTAGATTCCATATGTATAACTTGATCTACATTTGGCGGTGAATATCCAGGATGGTTTAAATCTGAAGTATCATTAAACCCCATGCTTTGGATACGTACGCCTTCTTGTTCATCTTCACCTAAATACAAGCGACAAGTGACAAATCATTTCCATGGTCAGTCAAAGTTAAAACTAATAATCAACATCTAATATTAAGACGTGATGTACAGCTTCTTTGAATGCAAAATAGGGTTGAAGGCATATAGACATGATCAAAGGTGATCCTTGGTTGAGAACTTGACATGCCTGCCCATTAAAATATTTTAATCTAATGGGAAATTTGAAGCACCAAAAAAACTGTAACTACATAAGGCAGGCAAGATAGGGGACAACATAAAATTCCACAAGACACCACTCTTAGGTGCCATGAAGCGCACAAATATGGCATGTTTATGAACTGCTAATAATTTTGGGAAATGCTTCCTCCATTCTGAGAGTTAAACAAATGAATGCAGACAAAAACGAAGGATAACGCACCATTAACAGCAAATGCCAATTAAGTCCAACCAACATTAGGTAAAAATTTGGTCTTTCCTTGCTTCGTTACTGTTATTAATCAATCTACATGTATTTAAGACTGCCTATCTATTAGAAGTATATAATGAATATTTCTCTAAGCCATGAACCAAAGAGACTGGAAAACAAACCTTTGCCAACATATAATACCCATCCAAACACCAAGGCAGAAACAGTACACAAGAGCAGCATTCCAACTTTCTTGCGAGGGGCGAATTTGAAGAACCAGTGATACAATCTCTCCTTCTCTTTCAACATCTTTGCAGGCTTTCGGGCTGCAATTGGTGTCGTTGTTGTATGATTTGATTGCAGTCCGTTCTGAAATTGTTGTTGCAATGACCCATAACTTCCAGAAGCTCGGAGTCCCAACGACCCTGAAGTCATTGTTGTACCCCAAATTCCTCAACTTCTTCTCTCATCTCCCTCACCTCTCATCCAAATCAAAACTTACAAATTCTCTCGCCTCCTCCAAAATCACACCCAACTGATAATTTCTCTCCAAAACGCCTCAAATCACCTCCAAAAATGCAGAAACAACTGATATATTCTCTCTCCTCCAACAAAATTCACATACCCAACTGATAATTTCTCTCCCAAACTCCTCAAATCACCAATCACAGAAACAACTGATTTATATTCTATCTTCCCCTAAAAATCCACCACCAGTACGGCAAAGCAACCCCAATAATGGGTGCAGAGCAATAGTCAGTTTCAACCAAATTAATCAAACGACATCGACCCTCCACCAAAAATGCCTAACAGAAAACCCAACAAGAGCTTTCTCTTTCATTGCAAAAGATACACAAGAAAATATAAAACAAACGACACTACTTGCCCAATCAAAACCCACTATTTAATTCACTCTCGATTAACTCAAAATCAGAGTCCGAGAAAGAACACAAACAAAATTGACTGATACCCAAAATCGAAACCGGTTTGTAATTAATTGCTTCTTCGTGGGAAATGGGAAACAATAGATTTGGACAAATCTGAGATCACAGTTTATATATCTGGATTTTTTTTATTTATTTCTTTATATCAAAGTGTGAAAATTCATATTTACATTATTTCGACACTATTAATTGCTAATGGAGTAAACAATAGGTGTATATATACACTCAGCATAAATTTTCTATTAAAGTTAGAATTTTTTTCATTTAGAATCAATTTATAAATCTATAATATTTAGTAGAGACATACATGAAACAATTAAAGATTATACATAAAATTGGAATTTTTAATGAAAATTTTATTTATCTTTTTATTTTAAAAAAGATAAAAAAAATTAAAATTAACTCGATTTAAAATTAAAATTAATATGATTTATGTAAACAAAATTTTTATTTTGGTTGTTTTTATTTTTAAAGTCAACTTAACACAATTTAAATTTAAAATTAATATAATTTATGTAAACAATAAATATTGCACAATACATATGCCATTTTCTCATGCCAATGAATTGTTATTATTTTCTTATTTTAATCTTTTTTTAGTCCTCTTCACCTACTATTCACAAATTTTTATCTATACTCAGTTTAATAATGTACACATAGTCACATATATATTTTTTGAATCCGGTTAGGATGAAATGAACTTCATGATAAGTTCACTTTATGTTCAATACAGTGCTGACACACAGACAAGAGGTTGATATCTTCACCTACGTGTCAGCACTGTATTGATCATGAAGTGAACTTACTTTGAAGTTCATTTCATGCTAACCACTCTCATATTTCTTAAGGAGGGAAGAGGGCACATGAGATAAAAAAAAATCTCACGTTGTTACGTGAGTTGTCTTTTATAATAATACTATTTTAAAAAATTATGAAACACTCTTTTATATACTAACGTAAGAAGAAGTGTATTCAATTACATAAAATAACGTCGTTTTTGTACAATTACTTAGACAAGAACATCAGGTGTCGGTCACTTCTTTTTTTACCTTAATTATTAGGGTCCTTTAACACTAATATACAATAATTAGAAAGAATTTATAAAAATAAAACATACACAACATAATTATAAAAATAACGCAACATAATATTGCGTTGCTCAAATTACGGATCATTATCTCCCTACACGTCAGTTACCAACTTTCATACTTCCAACTAACCGCACCTAAATTCAAGCAACTGAATAAAACATGCAACTTTAATATCGAAAAAACAGATCAACGACGTATCTACTGGAGAAGACGAAATCTCTTGTCGCAAATTTGAGATCGGAGAAGAACATAAAAGATCGACAACAACTTCAAGATCTGTAACCAAAAACTTATTGCACTGATCGTTGATCGTACTGCACTGATTGTTGATTCGTTACAAATTTGTATACTGAAGTATTTGAGTTTCCAATTTATATGCATAGTGTTACCCCGTGTTTACTACGTATTCGTCTATTGGTTATCTTTCTCAAATTTTTCGCTCTTTAAATGGTCACAAAGTCAGAATAATGAATATTTTGAATGCAAAATTGTAATGACCCCAAAATAGGTCCATTCCATCCAACCTATTCTGAGTCGCCAAATACATGGTACAGAAAATAACTATAACTTTATTACAACAATTGTCGTGCAAAATACAACAACACATATGCTGTGAGTTTAGATACAAATATATACCAAATGTGACTCATGTCCAAATCGTGGACAGCACCTCACAATGATACCCTACATAAAGGTATAGTCAAAAACTATTTTAGAAATTAGAATCTTTGGAAAGTGCTCAAGAAAACTTTCGTACATGGGAGGCCATGCTTCTAGGTTATGATAGATATCATATGACCACAAAATTATTCTTGGTTGACCCAATAGACCCCAAAAAAAAACGAGAAGTTTACTATCATATTCTTCCCAATGGCGAGTCTTCTCTTGACATATCATTATCTCCACTGTCTCTAATTAAAAATTATACTTCAAACAAACACCAAGATTATATAGGTAGTGCTCGTAAAGATACTCAACAAGTGGATGAGCACAACCCTGTCTTATGATGACACGAGGTTGTATGTCATTAGACATCTTGTATGATAGTGACAAAATACCCTTTCAACGTTGGGTTCGCCTCACCCTATTTTCCTCACCAAATATAACTACTAAATGATGACCACCGTTCTATTCCCTTGTTACCCCCGCTCGACCCAGCTACACTCTTATTACCTGAAAGAAATTTTGAAATAGAAGGGTGAGCACAACTAGCTCAGTAAAGAATATCATGTTTAAAGATAAATAAATTATCAATAGCCTTCAACAGTAATAAATCAGAGATTTAGAACATATGGTAGATGATAAAATTTTCAACCATAGTTGCAGCGGAACGAGCAATCCATTAGAAGAGTCAAATAGACTATAAAGTCTATTATCTTCTCCATGTTAAAAATCCACCAACAATGTTTGATCCCTGTAACATCACTCAACAATTCATTTCCACAATCATATGAATAACTCATAATCATAACTGTGATTCTAAATTTTTCTTCGCACCCAGGACGAAGGATATTTTCATCACATGTCTTTACCTGAAACATCAAAGATCATGGTTATACCAAATCACAGTTCCTGTTCATAATCATGCTAATAAATCCATCTTCGCACTACGGCCAAAGATATTCATCAACAAACCATCTTTGCACTACGGGCCAAAGATATTCAACAACAGTTCATCTTCGCACTACATGCCAAAGATATTCATCTTTGCACTACAGGCCAAAGATATTCATTAATAATTCATCTTTGCACTACAGGCCAAAGATATTCTTCAACAGTTCATATTTGCACTATAGGCCAAATATATTAATATCTCAAAGAAATATATAATCATTTCAGAATTATATAAACAATAATTATAACCATGTTGATCAATTCACCTTTACACTTAAGCTAAAGATATTCAGTTATAAATTCAATGGTCATGATCATACCAGTCAACAATTTAACTTTGTACTACTGGCCAAAGAGAACTCATAGTCATGATCATACCAATAATCTACCCATCTTTACACTCAAGTGAAAGAGAATTTCAACATCAGGGTTATAAAAATGTTATATATGATAATAAAATCAATATAATCAACATATAGATTTAATCTCACGAGTAATATTCATAAATCAACTATAATTTGGTCAGAAAAAGAAACCAATTTTATCGTGAATAGTAACTCGTGAATAGCAACTCATGAATAGTAACTTGTGAATAGTAACTCATGAATAGTAAACCCGACACAAAAAGATAGAAATTCCACAATAAAATTTATACCAATATTTCGGTATAATGATATTGAAAGAATAACATTTCTTAAACTTATAAACAATTTATTTTAATTGTTTACAATTTACTAAATAATGTATTTAATCATCATAAAATGCCAAACTCATAAAATTTTATCACCAATAACCAAAACCCTCGTCAAAATCTGCATATACTACATATATGATTCTCAAGCCATAAAATCATATTTTCTAATTTTCTTACTTCATATAACATTTTAATTCATTTACTCATAACTAGACTATTTTCATGAAAAATACCAAATCAGTCCCAAAAATATTTCTTTTCTGAGATTTAGCAGAATATAGTCCCATATTGAACATATATTTTTCCCAGAATTTTTAAAATTTAATTACTATTTTTCATATGACCAAAATCGCCGAATATTTAGACATTTATCATAAATTGTACTTTTATCCAAAAAAACCAAAATTCACAGAGTACACTAATATTATATAGATATACTCCCAATAAAAATTTCATCAATTTTAAAGTTAACCGCAAGGAGTTATAAGCGGTTAGTTTTAAAATTGTCTTTTCCCGTAAAATTCATAACTCTTAATCTATACATCCAAAAATCACCATTTTTGGACACAATCAATAAAACTCATCAAAATATCATTTTAAATTTTTTCAGAATTTTCTGAAGGTCAGAAGAATTACGAACTGAAAAACATAATAACCCCTAAAATCCCTTACTATCTCTTACCTCAAAAGAGCAGTATTTCTGACCGAAATGTAACGTCGAAAGAACCTTGCACTGAATAGCAACTCTCAAAGTATCTAAGAATTCAAAAAATATGCTTCATAATATAGAGAGAGAAAGAGAGAAAACTTATGTTTCTGGTGTGATTTTCAATTCTAACTTAGCCCTCTATTTATAGGAAAATGTTAGCACGCCGAAGCAGACTTAACCTGCAACCTGATGGCTTTACCTGCTACTATTTTCACCCACCATATTTGAATAAAAATCTCAGCACATTTCTTCACCAACCAAGAGTGAGGCCCACCAATTCTAGAATTTTTCACCAAAATGATAAACTCCGAAAATTCAATAATTTCTGAACCAGTCATCTCGTAAAATTCATAATAAATCATACGTTCATTTTTAACGGTTCAAAATTTGTGTACATATACTCAACTTATATATGTATAACATATCCAAAAATTACCACGATCCAACGGTCGGATTAAAAATTATAACCCCCGCAATATTTCTCAAAAACTCTAATTTTTAATACATCCATTCCGACAAAAATACAGATAAAACACCTCAACATTAACTCCTTCATTTTTAATCACAAAAATATATCCCTCATTTATATCCACATAAAATAAATATTTCCTTATCATATGAATCAATAATTAATTATTCACAAATAATATTATAGAATCACATTTATGACAACCAGGCCGTTCCCAAGAAAGAGAGGGCTTTCCAATAAGGATTTTTTCTTACTGGCGCGCAATTAGATGACCAAACCTCTCCTTAGACAGAACTTTCTAGACATTACCAATAATGCTATCTAATAATATTATTCAAATAATATGAATTATTGATATGATAATGGAAAATACTGTGCAGTAACAATTATTGAAACAATAATAATATAAAATATCAACGCAATAATTATTGAATCAATAAAATAAAATATTGAACAGTAACTACTGTAACAATTATTGAGTAGTGCCTTCTTACGTAAGAATCAATAATTAAAAAAATACTGTGCAATACCGTGTACTACTGTGCAACTACGCGTATTACTGTATTTTAACCACCGGGTATTCTAACAGTGTTATCGGTAACAACTACGTCGTTATTTATAAAAACTCAATTTTGTCGTTTTTTTCATCCGACGGTTATTCTGTTATGGGTCCCACAAATGGATGCGTCGTCGTACGAATATTCCCCGACAGAAAGAATATTTCACGACCAAACGAATATTCTCCGACAACAATGAATATTTTATAACCACTTGTGTATTTTGAAAAATTTTTATATTTCACCCATAACTTTAACTTTTTATCAATTTAACCATTTACTGAATTATAATTATAAGAAAAATTGAATACTTTTATTTTATAAAATTCGGGGTCTTACAAAAATGCATTTGAAAATATGTTTTATATTCTGGTTACTAAATACATATAAATTGGTTACTGTTTATTATTGATTTGGTTGCTGTATAATATTTATTTGCTTACTTTATAATTTTAAAGTTTATTTTACTGATGTTTTTTATGTTAATGATTACTTATTAAATACATTGGTTTCCTTCCTGCAACTGTTGGTTACTGTCTAATTTGGATTTGGTTATTATATAATGCTGACTTGGTTACTGTGTAAAATTATAATAGTTACTGCATAATATTACCCTGGTTCATGTTCTAGTTACTAACATTACGTAATTTAGTTACTGTCTAACATTGAGTTGGTTACTTTACACACCATAAGCTAACGGTAACCAAAAACATACTAAAATGTTGCTTCATCTGATATACTGGTCGGTGGAATATCGCTTATAATCTGAAATTTGATTGACAATGTTGTTATGTATTATACAGTTGAATGATTGACAACGCAAAATGCATTTGAAAATATATTTTATAGTCTGGTTACTAAATACATATAAATTGGTTAATGTTTTATATTATGGATACTAATTAAATATATGTTGATTATTGTCTAATTTGAATTTGATTAGTATATAATGCTGACTTGGTTACTGTGTAATATTACCATGGTTACTGCATTATATTTCTGTGTTTTATAGTATTTTTTTTATATTGATGGTTACTGATTAACTACATTGGTTACCTTCATACATCTGTTAGTCTTTAATTTGTAACAAAGTCATTACTGATTTTTTTGGTTGTAAAATGGATGTAAGAATATATTTTATAATCTTGGTTACTAATTACATATATCTTAGTTACTGTCTAATATGTATTTAAATACTGTAAGGTGTTTATTTGATTATTGTATAATGTTATTGTGTTTTATAATTATTTATTTTATATTGGTGGTTACTTAATGACTACATTGGTTATTTGCATACAACTGTTAATCTGATTATATATATTGGTTGCTGATTACAAACTTGTACTGATGTTTTTTATAGTTATGAAAAGATTTGATCCAATGGTAATTTGGTAATTTCTGTCAAGTTTGGAGTGTCTGATTTTGGCATTTTCAGAGCCTAATTTCATTGGAAACGGGTCAACGATCAAAAGTCACCAGTTTTGCTCGTGAATTACAGGGTTTTTTTGGTCAAATTCTATCATTTAGGCCTTCAAAATTGTATGTAAAAATTTAGTTTATGTTCTGGTTACTAAGATTATGTAGTTTAGTTACTGTTTAATATTGATTTGATTACTTTACAATGTTTATGCAGTTGTCAGACAATGAAAATTATTTCAGTTGTACTTTATTTCAACGGAACATAAACAAAAAGTGTGTAAATATATAATTGTTTACTGTTAGTAACCATTAATCACATGGTTGGTAACAGTTTGATGGTTTACAGTAACCAAAATTGTTATTGATTAATATTTTGATTTTTGACTCTATCATGAGTTGTTAATATAAACTAAACATATACATTAAATAATTGATAACTGTTCTGAAACATTTTTATGTAAATTTAGTTACTCATCTAAAATAAAATTATTACCTCTATATTCATATTTAGTTAACAACTGGACCATTTTCAAATAACTTTTATAACTATGTAATTTAAAAGTATCCATGAGCTAGATAAATGTGAACCCTAACATGCACATTAAGCACTTGATAACGATTCTAATATAAATTTTTAATTATTTGATTACTAACAAAAACTAAAATGGTTACCCTTATATGCAGGTTTGGATACCAATTACATCTCTCAAACTATTTTTATTTTAATATGAGGTCTATAAGTGACTATCATCTATATAGTAAAATAGTATATATATATATATATGTATGGGAACTCTTAATTGGAGTTTCTTATTCCATCATGATGACAGTGTATAAATAAAATATATACATTTAACACTTTATAACAGTCCTGATATAAACTTATAATTATCTAGTTATTAACAAAAATAAAAATGGTTACCATATATGTAGGTTTGGATACCAACCTAATATTTTAACTGAAATAGCTGATAGATACTGTTCTGAACTAATTTTATGTAAATTTGGTTACTCACAAGAAATAAAATGGTTACCTCTATATGCATATTTAAATACCAATTGTACAATTTTCATATAATTTTTATGAGTATGTAATTTATAAGTATACATCAGCTAGATAAATAGGACACTCTCACATGTACATTTAACACTTGATGTTTGTCCTGATACAAGCTTATAACTATCCGGTTACTAATAACAGTAACCATAATGTAACATAATAAAACAATAACCACATAATTATATGATAGTAACCAAAACAGAATTTAATGATAACCAAAACAAAAACGTCATGTAATGAAACCCAGTTTAGGAAATTCATGTATACTAAACAATTACATATTAACCAGAATAAAAAATAAAAGTAACCAAAATCCCTCATTGAGGGCACAATAATAGTAGCCAAACCATAAGATAACAATAACCAACACATAATAAAGAAGTAACCAAATAGTTATATGAAAGTAACCAGAACATGTTTTAATGGTAACCAAAACAGAAACAACCTGTATATCCAACCCAGTTTAGGCAACCCATGTATACTCTCACATGTACATTTAATACTTGATATATGTCTTGATACAAGCTTGTAACTATCTGGTTACTACCAATAAATAAAATGGTTACCCTTCTATGCATGTTTGGTTACCAACTGCACCTTTCAAACAATGTATCAGAAATAATTTAGAAGTAACAAATACGAACCAACAAACAATGTCAAAAAACTAGTAATATAATCAAATATGTAATTCCATTTACATAAGTTCCAATAAATATTACAGACTCACTAACCATAACTAATGGTTATGGATATCTAATAGAAACCAAAGTACGAAACACAATTCTTTTAATTCTTGATTGAAATTTAAATAAGGTTTATTTCTTCCCATGACATTTGTCGCCATGATCTCTTTTCGAGCAACATCAAGAGGCTTGTTTGAAGCAAAATTTCTATTATCTCGATAATAGAACAACATGTATGCTTTCTGATCCAAAACCTTCTTCTTACTAACTTGAACAAATTGTGAATCAACAAGTGCAGTAAAAGTAAATTAAAAAATAATCAAAAAAATAATGGACTATTAGACTATGTAAACTGGTTGTGAATCCGGCAGCGAATCGTTCGGCGCCGCCGAGAAGGGTGAGAGACTCGAAAGATGATGGGCATGCAGTGTGAGGATCATGTTTATTATCTTTATCCAGGGGCAGAATGTAAGACCCCAACTTATTAATGAATAAAATCAAACTTTTTCTAATTATTATTGTGAATAATAAGGAGTTAATTTGATATAATATTTTGGTTATGGGTGAAATGTGCAAATTTTACAAAATAAACAAGTGGTTATAAAATATTCATTTTATCGGGGAATATTCGTTTGGTTATGGAATATTCTTTCTGTCGGAGAATATTCGTACGACGGCGCAGCTATTTGTGGGCCCCATAACGAAAAACGATTGGATGAAGATAACGACAAAAATTGAGTTTTTATAAATAACGGCGTAGTTGTTACCGTTAACACTGTTGGAATACCCGGTGGTTAAAATACAGTAATACGCGTGGTTGCACAGCAGCACATGAATTGCACAGTATTTTTGAATTATTGATTCTTATGAAAGGAAGGCACTACTCAATAATTGTTACAGTAGTTACTGTTCAATATTTTATTTTATTGATTCAATAATTGTTGCGTTGATATTTTATATTATTGTTGTTTCAATAATTGTCACTGCATAGTATTTCTCATTATCAGATCAATAATTCATATTATTTGAATAATATTATTAGATAACATTATTGGCAATGTCTAGAAAGTTCTGTCTAAGGAGATGTTTGGTCATCTAATTGCGCGCCAGTAAGGAGAAATTCTTATTGGAAAGCCCCCTCTTTCCTAGGAACGGCCTGGTTGTCATAAATGTGATTCTGTAATATTATTTGTGAATAATTAATTATTGATTCATATGATAAGGAAATATTTATTTTATGTGGATATAAATGAGGGATATATTTTTGTGGTTAAAAATGAAGGAGTTAATGTTGAGGTTTTTATCAGTATTTTTGTCGGAAGGGAGGTATTAAAAATCAGGGTTTTTGAGATATTTTGCGGGGGTTATAATTTTTAATCCGACCGTTGGATCGTGGTAATTTTTGGATATGTTATACATATATAAGTTGAGTATATGTCCACAAATTTTGAACCGTTAAAAATGAACGTATGATTTATTATGAATTTTATGAGATGACTGGTTCAGAAATTATTGAATTTTCGGAGTTTATCATTTTGGTAGAAAATTCTAGAATTGGTGGGCCCCACTCTTGGTTGGTGAAGAAATGTGCTGAGATTTTTATTCAAATGTGGTAGGCATGAATAGTAGCAGGTAAAGCAATCAGGTTGCAGGTTAAGTCTGCTTCGGCGTGCTAACATTTTCCTATAAATAGAGGGCTAAGTTAGAATTAAAAATCACACCAGAAACAAGTTTTCTCTCTTTCTCTCTCTAGATTATTGAGTGTATTTTGTGAGTATTTAGATACTTTGAGAGTTTTTATTCATCAGAGCAAGTTTCCTTCAGCCTTGTACCGATATTCCGACCAGAAGTACTGATATTTTGAGGTAAGGGATATTATTTTCTTCTTAAATGATATTATTTTCTTCAATATCATTATGCTAAAATATTGATATGAGTTTTTTTATCAAATTTGGAACTTTTTGTGTCAGGGTTACTATTCACGTATACGGCACTATTCACGAATACGACACTATTCACCGAAAAATAAAATTTTCCCTTTTTATCCAAGATGTCTATTATGGTTACTATCTTTGATTGTATCCATGTTTTGATCTTTATTTTTGAATTCTGCTTCAAAATTGATTATTATGAGGTATTATTGATCTTGGATAAACTGTTATACGAATCCCTACTATTTGTCCTTCTGTCTCACTGGATTCGTTTTCTTTAAGATATTTTTCATCATCCTCAGTTCTAAATGATGATATTACTGAATATCTTTGGCCTGTAGTGCAAAGATGTATGATTACCTGATGAATATCTTTGGCCTGTAGTGCAAAGATGAACAGGTGTTGAGATGAACATGACTGACAGGTGGTACAAATGAATATCTTTGGCCTGTAGTGCAAATATGAATATTTGGATAAAGATGATTATTAATTGATGTTACAGGGATAAAATAGTGATGATGGACTTTTAAATCTTAGAAGATAGTAGAATTCTTTCTCTACTTGACTCTTCTAATGGTTTGCTGTTTCCGCTGCAGTTGTTGATCTAAAACTTGTTGTCGATTATATTCTATCAGATTTTTCCCTGTTGAATACTAATGATAATTTGTTGTATATTATCTTAGTCATAATATTCTTTACTGGGCTAGTTGAGCTCACCCTTTTCCTTTTTGTTCCATTTTTCTTCTCAAGAAGTGAGAACATAGCAGGATCTAGTCGGGGTATGGAGTGATGGTTCTAGAAAGATGTTTTAGCAGTCCTCACTATTTCTGTAAAACAGTGTTTGAATAATTATAATGAGGACTTATTTGAGTGTGAATATTGTCTAGCAGACAATATTTGTATTTAAACCCACAGTATGTGTTGTCGTATTTTACACGACAATTGTATTATTGAAGTTGTAGTTTGTTTTTTGTACCTTGTATTTGGCGACTCAGAATGGGTGTTGTATACCTATTTTGGGGGCGTCACACAGAAGGCAGAAGGTAGAAGTGGAGAAGATGAAACCATTAACGGGAATAGAGTTTTCAGAGATGAAAGAGGAAGCAGTTACAGATTGCCTTCAACACAGTAAACCACCAATACTAATTTCCTAAATTAAAGAATCCTAATTACACTAATATTCACCTAAATTAAGGAATCTTATTTGCACTAATATTGTAAATAAATATAAGAAAGTGAATTACTTTTGTAATTATTTTATGGATATTTTATTTTTATAATTATTTTTAAAAATATACTATAATATGTAATTAATCCAATTAGTAAAATCAAATTTTTAATGAATGACCAAACCTTCTACAAGACAGTCTCTCCAACACTCTACTGAATTTGGAATATTATGTTTAATCGTTCACGAGATTTTGATTCTTTGATTTGGTCGGTTTGGTTCACCGAAAAAATCGCTAGACTATATTTAGTCCATGTGCTGGAGCAAAGTCTGCATCCTAGACTAAATATAGTGTGACGTCCCCAAAATTAGGTATACATCACCCATCTTGGGTCGTCAAATACAAAGTACAGAATACAAATATAACTTACTAATACAACTGTCGTGTACAATACGACAAAATATAAACTGTGAGTTTGAATACAAATATTATCTTCTAGAGAGTATTCATACTCAAAAGGAGTCCTCATTACATTTATTAACACACCATTACATAGAATAGTGAGGACTACTAACTAATACTATCATTCGGACCATCACTCCGTTCCCCGACTTGCCCCAGCTACGTTCTCATTTCCTGAAGAGAACAGTGAAAGAAAGGGTGAGCTCAACTAGCCCAGTAAGTAATATTATGACTAAGATAATGCAGAAAAAATTATCATTAGCCTTCAACAATGTTAAACTGATAAAATATAATAGACATCAAGTTTAACTGTAGCGGAACAAGCAATCCATTAAGAGAGTCAAGTAGAAAATAAACTCTACTATCTTTTATGATTTAAAAGATTTTCCAACACTGTGATCGCTGGGACTCAGCTTAATAAAATAATTCACATCATCGAATCACCCCTGCACTACGGCCAAGGAAATTCGTATATTCATTAATGGTCATGATCATGCCAACAACTGTCCATCAATGCACTACGGGCCAATGAGGATTTTTACCACATTATTTATAATATTACGGTCATGATTATACCGAATAATCACTGGTCATAATCATATCAAGTCCATCTATGCACTACAGGCCACAGATGACTTTCAACATTTTCTAAACATGAGGATGATGACAATGATATAAGAATTCAATAAAACAAGTTCAAGAATTAATTTATCCAAGAATTAACAACGTCCAAATTGTCAACATGATACTGCTTTGTGGAGTAAAATTCAAGAATGCTTAGAAGAATATTTTCATAAAAAGATACTGGATGAAACGCAATTATCAAGGATATTCCATAAAATTTATGGAGTATAGAAGTCAAAACTTAACCAACTGAGTATAATAAAGAATGAAATAACAAAAGAAATCATCATGCAATAATAAATAATAGAACCAGGTCCGGCGTAAAACGCACAGAAAAGATATTCCAACAGAATAATAATAAAGACGGAACCAGGTCCGGTGTAAAACACACAGACAGGATGTTCCAACAAAATAATAATAAAGACGGAACCAGGTCCGGTGTAAAACACACAGACAGGATGTTCCAACAGAATAATAATAAAGACGGAACCAGATCCGATGTAAAACACACAGACAAGATGTTCCAACAGAATAATAGAAGAATGTCACCAAGTATAGGGTAGACCGCGTATACAGGTTATTCCAACAGAATAATAAGAAATAGAATAACAACAGTTCTCTTCGTGAATAAGAAAGAATAACACCCCTTACCTTAAAAGAACTGGATATTAGAAAAGTGAAGTAGCAGAATACTTTTATTCTCTCTCTCTTATTCTCTCTATACTTTCTCTCTCTATAGCTTGAATGAATTCGTGAAAAATAATGAAGCCCTAGGCCTCTATTTATAGAAAAACTGAAGGTGGCTCTTGGTCTTAACGAAGGGTCAAATGACTCTTGGTCTTAACGAAGGGTCAAATGACTCTTGGTAATATTGAAGGGACAACTACTATTGACGAAAGTAATTACTATTGACCAAGGTAAATACTATTGACGAAGGTAATTACTATTGACCAAGGTAAATACTATTGACCAAGGTAAATATTATTGACGAAGGTAATTACTATTGACCAAGGTAAATACTATTGACGACGGTAATTACTATTGACGAAGAGACTCTTAGATGATAACATATGGGCCCCCCATAAAAAAATAACTAAACTTACCATCACGTCTCAATTATTGATTTAATAATATAACATATTATACATATGATACTATGACAATAATTTAAGAGATATGATACAGTAATTACTGTAGCAATAATTGAGTATAGCTGAGTGACTTCTCACGTAAGCATCAATAATCAATATCGTGTGCTACTATGTAATCACGCGTATTACTGTACTTTTACTACCGGGTAGTTCAGCAGTTTTAACGGTAACACCTCAGCTGTAAGACCCCAAATTATTAATAAATGAAATTTAATTCCTCTATTTATTATTTTGAAATAGTAAGGGTTGATTTGATTAATGTGGTTAGTTATGGGTAAAATGCGCAAATATTTTAAATAAGAAAGTGGTCCTAAAATATTCATTATTGTCGGGGAATATTTGTTTGGTCGTGGAATATTCTTGTTGTCGGGGAATATTCGTACGACGGCGCAGCCTTGTGTGGGCCCTATAACGGAAAGCGATTGGATGAAGAAAACGACAAAAATAAGTTGTTTATAAATAACGGCATAGTTGTTACCGTTAATACTGTTGGAATACCCGGTGGTTAAAACACAGTAATACGCGTTGTTGCACAGTAGCACACGGTATTGCACCAATTATTGATTCTTACGTAAGAAGGTACTACTCAATAATTGTTACAGTAATTACTGTTCAATATTGTATTTTATTGATTCAATAATTGCTGCGTTGATATTTTATATTACTGTTGTTTCAATAATTGTCACTACGCAGTATTTTTTATTATCGGAGCAATAATTCATATTATCTGAATAATATTATTAGATAACATTATTGGCAATGTCTAGAAAGTTCTGTCTAAGGAGAGGTTTGGTCATCTAATTGCGCGCCAGTAAGGAGAAATCCTTATTGGAAAGCCCCCTCTTTCCTGGGAACGGCCTGGTTGCCAGTACTGTGGTTCTGTAATATTATTTGTGTATAATTAATTATTGATTTATATGATAAGGAAAATATTGATTTTATGTGGATATAGATGGAGAAAATTTTTAATGTGACAATTGTTGAAAATTAATATTTTATCTTTTTCTGATAAAATAATTCATTTAAATATATTATTTTAATAATATATTGATGATGATATTTTTATAATGAATGTGGGATATATGAGTATATGAGGAGGAAGAGTTTTTTTGTGGCATTAAATGATTAACACATATTTTGTGTGTTGGTGGACACAATTCTTGACCAAAAATTTATTATTGACTGTAAAATCGCCCGTTTGTGGATTTCGGTCAATTTCTGTTTAGAATTTGGAAAAACTTTCTTCTGCAAAGTTGTAGAGAATTGAATTTCCTATAAAAACTTGCGAGATTTGAATTTTCTGAATAAAGGGCTATTTATTATGAATTATTGAAGTTCTGAAGTTCCGAAATAATTAATTTTTGGAAGTTTTATTTATTATTTTGAAGAAAAACATTTTTTTTGCATTTAAGTGGGCTAACATGTGATATAAATGGGCTGAGATCAGATGTCTAGAGGTGGGCTAAGGAAAATTTGATAAATATATTATTATTATATTAAATTTTCTGCTTCGGTGTTCTAAGCATTTTCCTATAAATAGGGTGCTTAGGTTAGAATTGAAAATCACACCAGAAACACAAGTTTCTCTCTATTTCTCTCTCTATATCGAGCGTATTCTTGTAAGTATTTGATACTTTGAGTGTTGCTTTACGGTGCAAGTTTCCTTCAGCACTATATCTAGTATTCCAGTCAGAAGTACCGTCTTTCCGAGGTAAGGGATGTTATTTCTTCTTAAATGATATTATTTTCTTCAATATCATTATGCCGAAGTATTGATATGAATTTTTATCAAATTTGAAACTTTTCATGTCGGAGTTACTATTCATGAGTTACTATTCACGAGTTACTATTCACCGAAAAATGAAATTTCCTTCTTTTCGTCCAAATATCTATTCTGGATACTACTAGCTTTGATTGTATCCATGTTTTGATTATTCTTGAATTTTACTTCACTATGATAAGGTATTTTTGGACATGGATAAATCGAAATACGAATCCTTAATATTTGTTATTTTGCTTCACTGGATTCGTTTTCTTTAAAATATTTTTCATCATCCTCAGTCTTAAATGATGATATAACTGAATATCTTTGGCCTGTAGTGCAAAGATGAATAATTTCTGATGAATATCTTTGGCCCGTAGTGCAAAGATGAACAGGTGTTGAGGTGAACATGACCAACTGATGGATATCTTTGGTGTGACGCCCCCAGAATAGGTATACAACACCCATTCTGAGTCGCTAAATACATGGTACAGAAAGCAAACTACAACATCAATAATACAATTGTCGTGCAAAATACGACAACACATACTGTGAGTTTAAATACAAATATTGTCTTCTAGACAATATCCACACTCAAATAAATCCTCATTACAATTATTCAAACACTATTTTATAGAAATAGTGAGGACTGCTAATACATCTTTCTAGAACCATCACTCCATACCCCGACTAGATCCTGCTATGTTCTCACCTCCTGAGAAGAAAAATGGAACAAAAAGGAAAAGGGTGAGCTCAACTAGCCCAGTAAAGAATATTATGACTAAGATAATATACAACAAATTATCGTTAGTCTTTAACAGGGAAAAATCTGATAAAATATAATCGACAACAAGTTTTAGATCAACAACTGCAGCGGAAACAGCAAACCATTAGAAGAGTCAAGTAGAGAAAGAATTCTACTATCTTCTAAGATTTAAAAGTCCATCATCAATATTTTATCCCTGTAACATCAATTAATAATCATCTTTAACCAAATATTCATCTTTGCACTACAGGCCAAAGATATTCATTTGCATCATCAGTCGGTCATGTTCATCTCAACACCTGTTCATCTTTGCACTACAGGCCAAAGATATTCATCAAGTAATTATACATCTTTGCACTACAGGCCAAAGATATTCAGTAATATCATCATTTAGGACTGAGGATGATGAAAAATATCTTAAAGAGAACGAATCCAATGAGACAGAAGGACAAATAGTAGGGATTCGTATAACAGTTTATCCAAGATCAATAATACTTCATAATAATCAATTGTGAAGCAGAATTCAAAAATAAAGATCAAAACATGGATACAATCAAAGATAGTAACCATAATAGACATCTTGGACAAAAAGGGAAAATTTTATTTTTCGGTGAATAGTGCCGTATTCGTGAATAGTGTCGTATACGTGAATAGTGCCGTATACGTGAATAGTAACCCCCGACACAAAAAGTTCCAAATTTGATAAAATCTCATATCAATATTTCAGCATAATGATATTGAAGAAAATAATATCATTAAGAAGAAAATAATATCCCTTACCTCAAAATATCAGTACTTCTGGTCGGAATACCGGTATAAGGCTGAAAGAAACTTGCTCTGATGAATAGAAACTCTCAAAGTATCTAAATACTCACAAAATACACTCAATAATCTAGAGAGAGAAAGAGAGAAAACTTGTTTCTGGTGTGATTTTCAATTCTAACTTAGCCCTCTATTTATAGGAAAATTTTGGTAGGTTTGACCTGCAACCTGATGGCTTTACCTGCTACTATTCCCACCCACCACATTTGAAATATAATTCAGCACATTTCTTCACCAACCACAAGTGGGACCCACCAATTCTAGAATTTTCCACCAAAATGATAAACTCCGAAAATTCAACAATTTCTGAACCAGTCATCTTGTAAAATTCGTAATAAATCATACGTTCATTTTTAACGGTTCAAAATTTATGGACATATACTCAACTTATATATGTATAACATATCTAAAAATTACCACGATCCAACGGTCGGATTAAAAATTATAACCCCCGTAAAATATCTCAAAAACCCTGATTTTTAATACCTCCATTCCGACAAAAATATGGATAAAAACCTCAACATTAACTCCTTCATTTTTAACCAAAAAAAATATATCCCTCATTTATATCCACATAAAATAAATATTTCCTTATCATATGAATCAATAATTAATTATTCACAAATAATATTATAGAATCACATTTATGACAACCAGGCCGTTCCCAGGAAAGAGGGGGCTTTCCAATAAGGATTTCTCCTTACTGACGCGCAATTAGATGACCAAACCTCTCCTTAGACAGAACTTTCTAGACATTGTCAATAATGTTATCTAATAATATTATTCAAATAATATGAATTATTGATCTGATAATGGAAAATACTGTGCAGTAACAATTATTGAAACAACAATAATATGAAATATCAATGCAGCAATTATTGAACCAATAAAATAAAATATTGAACAGTAATCACTGTAACAATTATTGAGTAGTGCCTTCTTACGTACGAATCAATAATTCAACTATACTGTGCAATCCGTGTGCTACTGTGCAACCACGCGTTATTACTGTATTTTAACCACCGGTATTTCAACAGTGTTAACGGTAACAACTACGCCGTTATTAATAAACAACTTATACTTGTCGTTTTCTTCATCCAATCGCTTTCCGTTATGGGGCCCACACAAGGCTGCGCCGTCGTACGAATATTCCCCGACAGCAAGAATATTCCAC
Organism: Panax notoginseng; assembly: GCA_016801055.1. Classification (NCBI taxonomy): domain Eukaryota; kingdom Viridiplantae; phylum Streptophyta; class Magnoliopsida; order Apiales; family Araliaceae; genus Panax; species Panax notoginseng. Next base: position 140,939,168 of record CM029014.1, on the reverse strand, counting down.
GACCAAACGAATATTCCCCGACAAAATGAATATTTTATAACCACTTGCTTATTTTGTAAAATTTGCACATTTCACCCATAACCAAAGTATTATATCAAATTAACCCCTTATTATTCACAATAATATTTAGAGAAAATTTGATTTTATTCATTAATAAGTTGGGGTCTTACAACCTCCCCTCCTTATGAAATTTCGTCCTCGAAATTGACGTACGTACCTGATGTTTCAAAAAGGTGAGGATACCTCGCTTTCATTTCTGATTCCAACTCCCAGGTCATTTCTTCAATAGCATGATTTCTCCACAAAACCTTAACTTGTGGTATAACCTTCGTGCGTAGGACATGCTCTTTCCTATCCAAGATCTTAACAGGTACCTCCTCGTACGTTAAATCTTCAGCTATCTCGTCTGGTTCTAACTCAATAATGTGGTTCGGGTCTTTAACATATTTACGAAGCATAGATATGTGAAAAACATTATGAACACGAGACATGCTTGGAGGTAATGCGAGTCTATATGCCACATTTCCTATTCGCTCAAGAATCTCAAATGGACCAATAAATCTTGGATTGAGCTTTCCTCTCTTCCCAAATCTTGTAACTCCCTTCCATGGTGCAACACGTAACAATACATGATCCCCAATATTAAATTCCACGTCCTTCCGATGAAGATCCGCATAACTCTTTTGTCGATCCTGTGCCGTTTGTATACGTTGTCGAATCGTTTGGATCTTCTCTGTAGTAATGCGTACCAATTCTGGTCCCAACAATGTTGCTTCACCCACCTCGTCCCAGCATACTGGAGAACGACATTTTCTTCCATACAACGCCTCAAATGGAGCCATACCTATGCTCGCCTGATAACTGTTGTTGTAGGAGAATTCCACCAATGGTAGGTACTTATCCCAACTCCCTTTGAGATCTAAGACACAAAGTCTTAATAGATCTTCAAGAGTTTGAATAGTCCTCTCTGATTGTCCGTCCGTTTGAGGATGGTATGCTGAACTGAATCGTAAATCCGTGCCCATAGCTTTCTGCAAGCTAACCCAAAATCGTGAAGTGAATCTTGGGTCACGATCCGAAACTATGGATACTGGCATGCCATGCAATCTCACAATCTCGTTCACGTACATACTAGCAAGACGTTCAAGGGAATAAGTCTCACGTATCGGCAAGAAATGAGCGGACTTGGTTAATCTATCAACAATAACCCAAATCGCATCTATGCCTTGAGAAACCTTGGGAAGACCTGTAACAAAATCCATAGTAATGTGTTCCCACTTCCATTTCGGAATCTCAAGTGGTTGCAATGGACCCTTTGGTACTTGATGCTCCGCTTTTACACGTTGACAAGTTAAACATCTCGAGATAAACTCCGCGATCTCTCTTTTCATATTGCTCCACCAAAATGTATGTCGAAGATCGTGATACATTTTGGTACTCCCAGGATGGATTGCAAACGGTGTGTTGTGTGCCTCCATCATTATTCTATGCTTCAAGTCAAAATCGTTAGGAACACAAAGTCTGGAGTTGACTCGAAGTATTCCTTCTTCATCGATTCTTGCTTCTGGAATAGCACCTTCTTGCACTTTCTTCTTCATACGCATCAGCTCTATATCCGTAGCTTGAGCAGCTTTAACTTTATCGATTAAAGTCGGTTCTACTCGTATATTTGATATCATCATGTGGGTACTTGGAGCCTTCATCTCTATCTCCATCCTTTGCAAGTCATACAAAATGGGCCTTTGTGTTAAAAACATTGCACTCGTACCCGCATATGATCTTCTACTCAATGCGTCAGCTACTACGTTTGCTTTTCCAGGATGGTATTGGATGGTATGATCGTAATCTTTCAACAGCTCAAGCCAACGTCGTTGCCGCATGTTGAGTTCCTTTTGGGTGAAGAAATATTTGAGGCTTTTATGATCTGTATAGATCTCCACTTTCTCCCCATACAGGTAGTGTCTCCAGATCTTCAACGCAAAAACGACTGCTGCCAACTCCAAATCATGAGTAGGATAATTCCTCTCATATTCTTTGAGTTGTCGTGAGGCATAGGCTATGACTTTCCCATGTTGCATGAGAACACATCATAACCCTTTGCCTGAAGCATCGCTGTAGATAACAAATGTGACGCCCCCAAAATTAGGTATACATCACCCATCTTGGGTCGTCAGATACATAGTACAGAATACAAATACAACTGATTAATACATCTGTCGTGTACAATACGACAAAACATAAACTGTGAGTTTGAATACAAATATTATCTTCTAGAGAGTATTCATACTCAAAAGGAGTCCTCATTACATTTATTAACACACCATTACATAGAATAGTGAGGACTACTAACTAATACTATCATTCGGACCATCACTCCGTACCCCGACTTGTCCCAGCTACGTTCTCATTTCCTGAAGAGAACAGTGAAAGAAAGGGTGAGCTCAACTAGCCCAGTAAGAAATATTATGACTAAGATAATGCAGAATAAATTATCATTAGCCTTCAACAATGTTAAACTGATAAAATATAATAGACATCAAGTTTAACTGTAGCGGAACAAGCAATCCATTAAAAGAGTCAAGTAGAAAATAAACTCTACTATCTTTTATGATTTAAAAGGTTTTTCAACACTGCGATCGCTGAGACTCAGCTTAATAAAATAATCCACATCATCGAATCACCCCTGCACTACGGCCAAGGATATTCGTGTATTCATTAATGGTCATGATCATGCCAACAACTGTCCATCAATGCACTACGGCCAATGAGGACTTTTACCACATCATTTGTAACATTACGGTCATGATTATACCGAATAATCCCTGGTCATAATCATACCAAGTCCATCTATGCAATACAGGCCACAGATGACTTTCAACATTTTATAAACATGAGGATGATGACAATGATATAAGAATTCAATAAAACAAGTTCAAGAATTAATTTATCCAGGAATTAACAACGTCCAAATTGTCAACATGATACTGCATTGTGGAGTAAAATTCAAGAATGCTTAGAAGAATATTTTCTTGAAAAGATACTGGATGAAACGCAACTATCAAGGATATTCCACAAATTTCATGGAGTATAGAAGTCAAAACTTAACCAACTGAGTACAATAAAGAATGGAATAACAAAAGAAATCACCATGCATGCGATAGACCGCACAGACAGGTTATTCCAATAGAATAATAAATAATGGAACCAGGTCCGGCGTAAACGCACAGACAGGATATTCCGACAGAATAATAAATAATGGAACCAGGTCCGGTGTAAAACACACAGACAGGATATTCCAACAGAATAATAATAAAAACGGAACCAGGTCCGGTGTAAAACACACAGACAGGATGTTCCAACAGAATAATAAACGGAACCAGGTCCGGTGTAAAACACACAGACAGGATGTTCCAACAGAATAATAGAAGAATGTCACCAAGTATAGGGTAGACCGCGTATACTGGTTATTCCAACAGAATAATAACAAATGGAATAACAGAAGTTCTCTTCATGAATATAAAAGAAATAATATTCCCTACCTTAAAAGAACTGGATATTGGAAAAGTGATGTAGCAGAATACTTTTATTCTCTCTCTCTTATTCTCTCTATACTTTCTCTCTCTATAGCTTGAATGAATTCGTGAAAAATAATGAAGCCCTAGGCCTCTATTTATAGAAAAACTGAGGGTGGCTCTTGGTCTTAACGAAGGGTCAAATGACTCTTGGTCTTAACGAAGGGTCAAATGACTCTTGGTAATATTGAAGGGACAACTACTATTGACGAAAGTAATTACTATTGACCAAGGTAAATACTATTGACGAAGGTAATTACTATTGACCAAGGTAAATACTATTGACCAAGGTAAATACTATTGACGAAGGTAATTACTATTGACTAAGGTAAATACTATTGACGAAGGTAAATAATATTGACGAAGGTAATTACTATTGACTAAGGTAAATACTATTGACGACGGTAATTACTATTGACGAAGAGACTCTTAGATGATGACATATGGCCCCCATAAAATAACCAAACTTACCACAACGTCTCAATTATTGAATAATATAACATATTATACAGATGATACTATGACAATAATTTAAGAGATATGATGCAGCAATTACTGTAGCAATAATTGAGTATAGCTGAGTGACTTCTCACGTAAGCATCAATAATCAATACCGTGTGCTACTATGCAACCACGCGTATTACTGTACTTTTACTACCAAGTAGTTCAACAGTTTTAACGATTTTAACGTAATACCTCAGCTGTTATTTTTATAGAAAGATAATTTTGTCGTTTTCTCAATCCGACAATAATTCCGTTGTGGGGTCCACCAATGATTGTGCCGTCGTACGAATATTCCCCGACAAAAAGAATATTCTCCGACCAAACGAATATTTTATAACAACTTGCTTACTTTGCAAAATTTATAAATATTACCCACAACTATAACATTATATCAAATTAACTCCATAATATTCAAAAATGATATTTATAGAAAATTCATCTTTATTTATAAAAATTGGGGTCTTACAACCTCCCCTTCTTATGAAATTTCGCCCTCGAAATTAGGGTACGTACCTGGTATGTCGAAGAGGTAAGGATACCTTGATTTCATTTCTGATTCTAACTCCCAAGTCATTTCCTCAACATCGTGGTTTCTCCACAAAACTTTAACTTGAGGTATAACCTTGGAGCGTAGAATATGTTCCTTCTTATCCAAGATTTGAACAGGAACTTCTTCATACGTCAAATCCTCCGCTATTTCGTCCGGTTCTAACTCAATAATGTGGTTCGGGTCTTCCACATATTTGCGTAACATGGATATGTGGAAAACGTTATGAACACGAGACATACTTGGCGGTAAAGCGAGTCTATAAGCCACAGTTCCTACTCGATCGAGGATTAAAAATGGACCGATGAATCGAGGATTTAGCTTTCCTCTCTTTCCAAATCTCGTAACTCCTTTCCATGGAGCAACACGTAAGAACACATGATCTCCTACATCAAATTCCACGTCCTTTCGATGAAGATCAGCATAACTCTTTTGTCGATCTTGTGAGGTTTTTATACGTTGTCGGATCGTTTGAATCTTTTCTGTAGTCATACGTACCAACTCCGGTCCCAACAACGTTGCTTCGCCCACCTCATCCCAGCATACTGGAGAACGACATTTTCTTCCATACAATGCTTCGAATGGAGCCATGCCAATACTTGCTTGATAACTGTTGTTGTAGGAAAACTCCACCAATGGTAAGAACTTGTCCCAACTTCCCTTGAAGTCAAAGACACAGAGTCTTAATAGATCTTCAAGAGTTTGAATAGTCCTCTCTGATTGTCCGTCCGTCTGAGGATGATATGCTGAACTAAATCGTAACTCCGTGCCCATAGCTTTTTGTAAACTAACCCAAAATCGTGAAGTGAATCTTGGGTCTCGGTCAGAAACTATGGATACTGGCATACCATGCAGTCTTACAATCTCGTTTATGTACATACGAGCAAGACGTTCAAGTGTATAAGTTTCTCGTATCGGTAAGAAATGAGCAGACTTGGTCAATCTATCAACAATGACCCAAATCGCATCAATACCTTGAGAAACCCTAGGAAGACCGGTAACGAAATCCATGGTAATGTGCTCCCACTTCCATTCTGGAATTTCAAGTGGTTGCAATGGACCTTTTGGTACTTGATGCTCCGCTTTGACTCGTTGACAAGTTAGACACCTTGAGATAAACAACGCTATCTCTCTCTTCATATTGCTCCACCAAAATGTATGACGAAGATCATGATACATTTTGGTACTTCCAGGATGGATTGCAAACGGTGTGTTGTGCGCCTCCATCATGATTTCATACTTTAAATCAGGGTTGTTAGGAACACAAAGTCTGGAGTTGACTCGAAGTATTCCTTCTTCATCGATTCTTGCTTCCGGCATAGCACCTTCTTGCACTTTCTTCCTCATACGCATCAGCTCCAGGTCTGTAGCTTGAGCAGCTTTAACTTTATCGATTAAAGTCGGTTCTACTCGTATATTCGCCATCATCACATGGGTCCCTGGAGTCTTCAACTCTATCTCCATCCTTTGCAAGTCACACAAAATGGGCCTTTGCGTTGTTAATATTGCACTTGTACCCGCATATGATCTTCTACTCAATGCGTCAGCTACCACGTTCGCTTTTCCAGGATGGTATTGAATGGTATGATCATAATCTTTCAACAGTTCAAGCCAACGTCGTTGTCGCATGTTGAGTTCCTTTTGAGTGAAGAAATATTTGAGGCTTTTATGATCCGTAAAGATCTCCACTTTCTCCCCATACAAGTAATGCCTCCAAATTTTAAGTGCAAAGACAACAGCTGCCAACTCTAGATCATGAGTAGGATAATTCCTCTCATATTCCTTGAGTTGTCTTGATGCATAGGCTATGACTTTTCCATGTTGCATGAGAACGCATCCCAACCCTTTGCTCGAAGCATCACTGTAGATGACAAATCCCTCCGAGCCAGATGGTATTGTTAGAACAGGTGCTGAAATGAGTCTCCTCTTGAGTTCTTGAAAACTCTGCTCACATTCTTCGCTCCAACCGAACTTTGTATCTTTCCGAGTCAGCTGAGTTAATGGAGTAGCGATTCGAGAAAATCCTTCCACGAATCTCCGATAATAACCAGCTAAACCAAGAAAGCTACGTACCTCGGTCACTGATTTAGGTTGCTCCCAGCTTTGAATAGCTTCAATCTTTGCCGGGTCAACCGATATTCCACGACTTGATACTACGTGCCCAAGGAATGCTACCTCTTCCAGCCAGAACTCGCATTTCTTCAACTTGGCATAAAGCTTGTATTCACGAAGCTTTTGGAGTACCAGCCTCAAGTGTTGCTCATGATCTTCACGGCTTTTGGAATAAATAAGGATGTCATCAATAAAGACGACCACAAAGTGATCCAAATATTCCTTGAATACCCGGTTCATCATATCCATGAAGGCAGCAGGAGCATTAGTCAATCCAAAAGACATAACTAAGAATTCATAATGCCCGTACCGAGTTCTAAAAGCCGTCTTTGGAATATCCTCAGTTCTAACCTTCAGCTGATGATATCCAGAACGAAGATCGATCTTTGAAAAGAATTGTGCTCCTTGCAACTGGTCAAACAGGTCATCAATACGTGGCAATGGGTACCTGTTTTTGATGGTGACATGATTCAACTCCCGATAATCAATACAAAGTCGCATACTTCCATCTTTCTTCTTCACGAATAGAACAGGAGCACCCCAAGGAGAAGTACTAGGACGAATAAAGCCAATGTCTAACAATTCCTGCAGTTGGATCTTTAACTCCTGAAGTTCAATAGGAGCCATTCGATATGGGGCTTTGGAAATGGGTTTTGTACCGGGTTCAAGGTCGATACAAAATTCAATTTCACGCTCTGGGGGTAGGCCAGGAAGTTCTTCAGGGAATACGTCAGGAAATTTATTAACAACAGAAATATCATTCAAAACTGACGTATTTTTGTTTAGATCTGTGACATGAGCTAAGAAAGCTTGACATCCGTTTTTCAATAAACGAATAGCTTTATGGCTTGAGATGACAGCGATTGATTTTAATGGTTTGGTTGCTTGAATTCGCATAATAGGTCGATTAGGAATATGAAAGCTAACAACCTTACGAAAACAATCAATTTTTGCATGATGAGTAGTTAACCAATCAATCCCTAGAATCACGTCAAATGCAAGTATTTTTAATGAAATCAGATCGATAGGTAATGTGTGGGTACCAACTTGAACCAAACAAGACTTATAAACAGTGGAGGTAATGAAGGTTTCTCCCAACGGAGTTTCCACAGATAAGTCAAAGTCTAATTTCTCCGGAATCAAATTTAATCGATGAGCGCAAGTAGGAGAAATAAAAGAATGGGTTGAACCGGTATCAAATAAAGTATAAACTTCTTTAGAGTTTATGATAAGCTTACCCGTGATGACCTCATTCGGGTTCCTTGCTCTCTGGGAGTTCACAACAAACGCTCTCCCTTGCACAACCGGTTTTGACTTTTCTGGGACGGCTTTTGGTGCCTCCATCCTAGCTGAATTTGTCTTCGGTAAACGACAAAATCGGGCTAAATGACCTTCTCTTCCACAATTATAACATGCTTTGGACGGCATCGCGCAGTTTGGACTGATGTGCCCCTCCCCTCCGCATTTGAAACATATGATAGGTGGTCGTTCTCCTTCCTTAACGACAGGTGCTGGTGCTGACGTCTTTCCATCATTGTTGAATCTCCTCTTCTTGAAATGTCCATTCTTATTGTTTTGGCCCTGATTACCACCGAAGTGGTTACCATTTCTGGCCTGTTGATTCCCTCCACGCTTGTTGTCACCGCTTCGATGACTGCTCTCACTGGTATTATCATTTTGCCGGCTGCTCTCTTTTGGTTGCGTTGTCTCGTTATCGCGCTCCACCAACTGAGCCCTATTTACAACATCTGAATACAAACACAGTTTATGAGAAACAAGATGTTGACGTATCTCCGGCTTCAAACCTCTTAAAAACATCCGCGTCATTCTTTCTTCATTATCCACCAGGTGGGACGCAAACCGGGATAACTCCGCAAATTTTGCCTCGTACTGCGACACGGTCATATTATTCTGCTCCAATTTGATGAACTCCACCTCCTTCATGTGACGAATACTCTCGGGAAAGTATTTGTCGTTAAACAGCTCTTGGAACTTCTCCCAAGACATCTTCAGTGCGGCAGGTTGAGTACGCTTTATCGATTCCCACCAGTAATCTGCCTCTCCTCGCAACATAAAGGCGGCAAAGGGAACCTTTTGCTCCTCGGAGCAACCCAAGACATCAAATATCTTGGTGATCTGCTTTATCCATGTTTCAGCTACAAGTGGTTTGGGTTCTCCCTTAAACTCCGGTGGTCCCAGCTCCTTAAACTGTTTAGCGGTGACCGCCTGAGAGTTTCCAGTATTTCCACCTACGTTGTGGACAGGAGCCGCTTTCACCTGTTGTTGCATGAATTGCATAAAGCCTCTGAACATTTGATCATTCATCATTTGGTCAGTGTTGTTGTTTGCATGAGGATTGACACCTTCCTGATGCACATTATCCTGATTATTGATATGTGGTGAATCAACAGTCGTCTGTGCTCCATTGCTATTCTCAACATTCTCAGATGCCATTTTCAGATACTGCCACAAAATAAAAATTAATTGATATGTCATATATTATCCTTATATTATGACCGACCAATTAAATACCATGCAAATAAACTTAGGTATGTCATACTAGCGAAGGAATTCCCCGTCTCTCCCCTCCTAGTTCTATTCTCACATCTTAGCCAGGGATCATATCCCTAAGCTCTGATACCAACTGTGACGCCCCCAAAATTAGGTATACATCACCCATCTTGGGTCGTCAGATACATAGTACAGAATACAAATACAACTTATTAATACAACTGTCGTGTACAATACGACAAAACATAAACTGTGAGTTTGAATACAAATATTATCTTCTAGAGAGTATTCATACTCAAAAGGAGTCCTCATTACATTTATTAACACACCATTACATAGAATAGTGAGGACTACTAACTAATACTATCATTCGGACCATCACTCCGTACCCCGACTTGTCCCAGCTACGTTCTCATTTCCTGAAGAGAACAGTGAAAGAAAGGGTGAGCTCAACTAGCCCAGTAAGAAATATTATGACTAAGATAATGCAGAATAAATTATCATTAGCCTTCAACAATGTTAAACTGATAAAATATAATAGACATCAAGTTTAACTGTAGCGGAACAAGCAATCCATTAAAAGAGTCAAGTAGAAAATAAACTCTACTATCTTTTATGATTTAAAAGGTTTTTCAACACTGTGATCGCTGAGACTCAGCTTAATAAAATAATCCACATCATCGAATCACCCCTGCACTACGGCCAAGGATATTCGTGTATTCATTAATGGTCATGATCATGCCAACAACTGTCCATCAATGCACTACGGGCCAATGAGGACTTTTACCACATCATTTGTAACATTACGGTCATGATTATACCGAATAATCCCTGGTCATAATCATACCAAGTCCATCTATGCACTACAGGCCACAGATGACTTTCAACATTTTATAAACATGAGGATGATGACAATGATATAAGAATTCAATAAAACAAGTTCAAGAATTAATTTATCCAGGAATTAACAACGTCCAAATTGTCAACATGATACTGCATTGTGGAGTAAAATTCAAGAATGCTTAGAAGAATATTTTCTTGAAAAGATACTGGATGAAACGCAACTATCAAGGATATTCCACAAATTTCATGGAGTATAGAAGTCAAAACTTAACCAACTGAGTACAATAAAGAATGGAATAACAAAAGAAATCACCATGCATGCGATAGACCGCACAGACAGGTTATTCCAATAGAATAATAAATAATGGAACCAGGTCCGGCGTAAACGCACAGACAGGATATTCCGACAGAATAATAAATAATGGAACCAGGTCCGGTGTAAAACACACAGACAGGATATTCCAACAGAATAATAATAAAAACGGAACCAGGTCCGGTGTAAAACACACAGACAGGATGTTCCAACAGAATAATAAACGGAACCAGGTCCGGTGTAAAACACACAGACAGGATGTTCCAACAGAATAATAGAAGAATGTCACCAAGTATAGGGTAGACCGCGTATACTGGTTATTCCAACAGAATAATAACAAATGGAATAACAGAAGTTCTCTTCATGAATATAAAAGAAATAATATTCCCTACCTTAAAAGAACTGGATATTGGAAAAGTGATGTAGCAGAATACTTTTATTCTCTCTCTCTTATTCTCTCTATACTTTCTCTCTCTATAGCTTGAATGAATTCGTGAAAAATAATGAAGCCCTAGGCCTCTATTTATAGAAAAACTGAGGGTGGCTCTTGGTCTTAACGAAGGGTCAAATGACTCTTGGTCTTAACGAAGGGTCAAATGACTCTTGGTAATATTGAAGGGACAACTACTATTGACGAAAGTAATTACTATTGACCAAGGTAAATACTATTGACGAAGGTAATTACTATTGACCAAGGTAAATACTATTGACCAAGGTAAATACTATTGACGAAGGTAATTACTATTGACTAAGGTAAATACTATTGACGAAGGTAAATAATATTGACGAAGGTAATTACTATTGACTAAGGTAAATACTATTGACGACGGTAATTACTATTGACGAAGAGACTCTTAGATGATGACATATGGCCTCCCATAAAATAACCAAACTTACCACAACGTCTCAATTATTGGTTTAATAATATAACATATTATACAGACGATACTATGACAATAATTTAAGAGATATGATGCAGCAATTACTGTAGCAATAATTGAGTATAGCTGAGTGACTTCTCACGTAAGCATCAATAATCAATACCGTGTGCTACTATGCAACCACGCGTATTACTGTACTTTTACTACCAAGTAGTTCAACAGTTTTAACGATTTTAACGTAATACCTCAGCTGTTATTTTTATAGAAAGATAATTTTGTCGTTTTCTCAATCCGACAATAATTCCGTTGTGGGGTCCACCAATGATTGTGCCGTCGTACGAATATTCCCCGACAAAAAGAATATTCTCCGACCAAACGAATATTTTATAACAACTTGCTTACTTTGTAAAATTTATAAATATTACCCACAACTATAACATTATATCAAATTAACTCCATAATATTCAAAAATGATATTTATAGAAAATTTATCTTTATTTATAAAAATTGGGTCTTACAACAAATCCATCCGAACCAGATGGTATTGTCAGAACAGGTGCCGAAATGAGTCTCCTCTTGAGTTCTTGGAAACTCTTCTCGCATTTCTCACTCCATACAAATTTTGTATCTTTACGAGTCAGCTGAGTTAACGGAGTAGTGATTCGAGAAAATCCTTCCACAAATCTCCGATAATAACCAGCTAAGCCCAGAAAGCTACGTACTTCGGTTACCGACTTCGGTTGCTCCCAACTTTGTATGGCTTCAATCTTCGCCGGGTCGACAGATACTCCATGTTTTGACACCACGTGCCCAAGAATGCTACTTCCTCAAGCCAGAACTAGCATTTCTTCAGTTTGGCATATAGCTTGTTTTCACGAAGCCTTTGCAGTACCAGCTTCAAATGGCGCTCATGATCTTCACGACTTTTGGAATAGATGAGGATGTCATCAATAAAGACAACAACGAACTGATCCAAATATTCTTTGAATACACGGTTCATCATATCCATGAAGGCAGCAGGAGCATTAGTCAATCCAAAAGACATTACTAAGAATTCATAATGCCCGTACCGAGTTCTGAAGGCAGTCTTTGGAATATCCTCAGTTTTAATCTTCAGCTGATGATATCCAGAACGAAGATCGATCTTTGAAAAGAATTGTGCTCCTTGCAACTGGTCAAACAGGTCATCAATGCGAGGTAGCGGATACCTATTCTTGATGGTGACATGGTTCAATTCTCGATAGTCAATACAAAGTCGCATACTCCCGTCTTTTTTCTTTACGAATAAAACAGGAGCACCCCAAGGAGACGTACTAGGACGAATAAAACCGATGTCCAACAACTCCTGTAGTTGGACTTTTAACTCCTGAAGTTCAATAGGAGCCATTCGATATGGGGTTTTAGAAATGGGCTTTGTACCGGGTTCAAGGTCAATAAAGAATTCAATTTCTCGTTCGGGGGTAGACCGGGAAGTTCTTCAGGAAATACATCGGAAAATTCTCTAACAATAGAAATATTATTCAAATCTGACTTGTCTTTGTTCAAATCCATAACATGGGCTAAGAAAGCTTGACATCCGTTTTTCAATAAACGAATAGCTTTGTGGCTTGATATGACAGTGACTGATTTTAGTGGTTTAGTAGTTTGAATTCGTATGACAGGTTGGTTAGGAATATGAAAACTAACAACCTTACGAAAACAATCAATTTTAGCATGATGAGTGGTTAACCAATCAATTCCTAAAATCACATCAAAAGCAAGTATCTTTAAAGAGATAAGATCAACAGGTAATGTGATAGTGCCAACTTGGATCATGCAAGATTTATAAACTGTAGATGTAACGAAGGTTTCACCCAACGGAGTTTCAACAGATAAGTTAAAGTCCAATTTCTCCGGAGTCAAGTTTAAACGTTGAGCACAAGCAGGAGAGATAAAAGAATGGGTAGAACCGGTATCTAGTAAAGTATAAACTTCGCAAGAATTCAAGATTAGCTTACCCGTGATCACCTCGTTCGGGTTTCTCACGTTTTGGCCAGTTACGACAAACGCTCTTCCAGGAACCGCTGATTTCGCCTTATCCGGGACAGCCCTTGGAATCACCACTCCCGCTGAACTTGGTTTCGCTATAGTACAATCTCGAGCGATGTGGCCTTCCTTCCCACAGTTGTAACACACCTTGGATTGTTGTGGACAGTTTGGGCTGATATGTCCCTCTTTCCCGCATTTGTAACATCTAACTGGTGGTCGTTCTCCTCCCCTAAAATTTGTTGTTGGTGCTGGTGCTGCTGCTGATGTCTTCCCGTCATTGTTGAATCTCCTCTTTCTGAAATTTTCACTTGACTCACCTCTCCTATTATCATGGCCACGATGACCACTCGAGTGGTTACCGCCTTTGTTCGTATTTTTCCCTCCTCGTTGGTTATCATCGCTCTGATGATTGCTGTCACCGGTATGACCCTGGTGGTGGTCCCTCGGTTGAGTATACTCATTATCTCTCTCTAATAATTGGGCCCTGTTGACAACGTCTGAATACAGAGAAAATTTATGAGAGATAAGGTATTGACGAATCTCAGGTTTTAAACCTCTCAGAAACATCCGTGTCATTCGTTCCTCATTTTCGACCAAATGAGGTGCAAACCTGGATAACTCTGCAAACTTCGCCTCGTACTGGGACACCGTCATGTTGTTTTGTTCCAGTCTAATAAACTCAACCTCCTTCATATGACGAATACTTTCAGGAAAGTACTTGTCATTGAACAGTTTTTGAAATGTTTCCCAGGACATGTTGAGTGCGTCAGGCTGGGTACGCTTCACAGACTCCCACCAGTAGTCTGCCTCACCGCGGAACATAAATGTGGCGAATGGAACCTTCTGTTCCTCCGTGCATCCCAAGACATCAAATATCTTGGTAATTTGCTTGACCCACGTTTCCGCCATGATCGGATCCGGCTTTCCTTAAATTCTGGTGGTCCCAATTCTTTGAACTGCTTAGCTGTGACAAACCGCGCGTTGTTATCATTTCCACCCGTATTCTGCACACGAGTCTCCCTCGTCTGATTTTGCATGAACTGCAAAAAGCTCCTAAACATTCCATCATTCATCGTTTGCTCGGTAACGTTGTTTACAGGAGGAATATTGCCTTCCTGTTGCACGTTCCTCTGGGTAGTGATCAAAGGTGTCTCCACGGTCTGATTTACTCCATTATTAACGTTCTCAGCTGCCATTCTTAAATACTGCCATAAAACAAGGGTTAATAGTCATGTCATATATTATCCCTATACTCTGACCGACCAAATAAACACCAAATAAACTTAGTCAGGTCATACTAGCGAAGGAATTCCCCGTCTCTCCCCTCCTAGTTCTTGTCTCACATCTCAGCCAGGGATCATATCCCTAAGCTCTGATACCAACTGTGACGCCCCCAGAATAGGTATACAACACCCATTCTGAGTCGCCAAATACATGGTACAGAAAGCAAACTACAACATCAATAATACAATTGTCGTGCAAAATACGACAACACATACTGTGAGTTTAAATACAAATATTGTCTTCTAGACAATATCCACACTCAAATAAATCCTCATTACAATTATTCAAACACTATTTTACAGAAATAGTGAGGACTGCTAATACATCTTTCTAGAACCATCACTCCATACCCCGACTAGATCCTGCTATGTTCTCACCTCCTGAGAAGAAAAATGGAACAAAAAGGAAAAGGGTGAGCTCAACTAGCCCAGTAAAGAATATTATGACTAAGATAATATACAACAAATTATCGTTAGTCTTCAACAGAGAAAAATCTGATAAAATATAATCGACAACAAGTTTTAGATCAACAACTGCAGCGGAAACAGCAAACCATTAGAAGAGTCAAGTAGAGAAAGAATTCTACTATCTTCTAAGATTTAAAAGTCCATCATCAATATTTTATCCCTGTAACATCAATTAATAATCATCTTTAACCAAATATTCATCTTTGCACTACAGGCCAAAGATATTCATTTGTATCATCAGTCGGTCATGTTCATCTCAACACCTGTTCATCTTTGCACTACAGGCCAAAGATATTCATCAAGTAATTATACATCTTTGCACTACAGGCCAAAGATATTCAGTAATATCATCATTTAGGACTGAGGATGATGAAAAATATCTTAAAGAGAACGAATCCAATGAGACAGAAGGACAAATAGTAGGGATTCGTATAACAGTTTATCCAAGATCAATAATACTTCATAATAATCAATTGTGAAGCAGAATTCAAAAATAAAGATCAAAACATGGATACAATCAAAGATAGTAACCATAATAGACATCTTGGACAAAAAGGGAAAATTTTATTTTTCGGTGAATAGTGCCGTATTCGTGAATAGTGCCGTATACGTGAATAGTGCCGTATACGTGAATAGTAACCCCCGACACAAAAAGTTCCAAATTTGATAAAAACTCATATCAATATTTCAGCATAATGATATTGAAGAAAATAATATCATTAAGAAGAAAATAATATCCCTTACCTCAAAATATCAGTACTTCTGGTCGGAATACCGGTATAAGGCTGAAAGAAACTTGCTCTGATGAATAGAAACTCTCAAAGTATCTAAATACTCACAAAATACACTCAATAATCTAGAGAGAGAAAGAGAGAAAACTTGTTTCTGGTGTGATTTTCAATTCTAACTTAGCCCTCTATTTATAGGAAAATTTTGGTAGGTTTGACCTGCAACCTGATGGCTTTACCTGCTACTATTCCCACCCACCACATTTGAAATATAATTCAGCACATTTCTTCACCAACCACAAGTGGGGCCCACCAATTCTAGAATTTTCACCAAAATGATAAACTCCGAAAATTCAACAATTTCTGAACCAGTCATCTTGTAAAATTCGTAATAAATCATACGTTCATTTTTAACGGTTCAAAATTTGTGGACATATACTCAACTTATATATGTATAACATATCCAAAAATTACCACGATCCAACGGTCGGATTAAAAATTATAACCCCCGCAAAATATCTCAAAAACCCTGATTTTTAATACCTCCATTCCGACAAAAATATGGATAAAAACCTCAACATTAACTCCTTCATTTTTAACCAAAAAAAATATATCCCTCATTTATATCCACATAAAATAAATATTTCCTTATCATATGAATCAATAATTAATTATTCACAAATAATATTACAGAATCACATTTATGACAACCAGGCCGTTCCCAGGAAAGAGGGGGCTTTCCAATAAGGATTTCTCCTTACTGGCGCGCAATTAGATGACCAAACCTCTCCTTAGACAGAACTTTCTAGACATTGTCAATAATGTTATCTAATAATATTATTCAAATAATATGAATTATTGATCTGATAATGGGAAATACTGTGCAGTAACAATTATTGAAACAACAATAATATGAAATATCAATGCAGCAATTATTGAACCAATAAAATAAAATATTGAACAGTAATCACTGTAACAATTATTGAGTAGTGCCTTCTTACGTACGAATCAATAATTCAACTATATTGTGCAATCCGTGTGCTACTGTGCAACCACGCGTTATTACTGTATTTTAACCACCGGTATTTCAACAGTGTTAACGGTAACAACTACGCCGTTATTAATAAAACAACTTATACTTGTCGTTTTCTTCATCCAATCGCTTTCCGTTATGGGGCCCACACAAGGCTGCGCCGTCGTACGAATATTCCCCGACAGCAAGAATATTCCACGACCAAACGAATATTCCCCGACAAAATGAATATTTTATAACCACTTGCTTATTTTGTAAAATTTGCACATTTCACCCATAACCAAAGTATTATATCAAATTAACCCCTTATTATTCACAATAATATTTAGAGAAAATTTGATTTTATTCATTAATAAGTTGGGGTCTTACATTTGGCCTGTAGTGCAAAGATGACTATTTGATTCAAGATATTTATTGATTGTTGTTACAGGGATAAAATGTTGATGATGGGATTTTAAATTCATAGATAATCGTAGATTTCATTCTCTGCGTAACTTCTCTATGAATTATTATTTTCCGCTGCGAATATTGAATTAAAACTTGTTGTCTATTGTATTCTATTAAATTTTTCCCTGTTGAAGACTAACGATAATTTGTTGTATATTATCTTAGTCATAATATTCTTTACTGGGCTAGTTGAGCTCACCCTTTTCCTTGTTGTTCTATTTTCTTCTCAGGAGGCGAGAATGTAGCAGGTACTAGTCGGGGTATGCAATGAAGGTTCTAGGAAGTTGTTTTAGTAGTCCTCACCATTTTTTTGTAAAATATTGTTCCAATAATTGTAATGAGGACTTATTTGAGTGTGGATATTGTCTAGATGACAATATTTGTATTTACACTCACAGTTTTTATGTTGTATTAATAAAGTTGTAGTTGTTTCTGTACCATGTTATTGACGACTCAGAATAGGTGTTGTATACCTGTTTTGCGGGCGTCACAGTTGGTATCAGAGCTTAGGGATATGATCTCTGGCGGAGATCGGGGAATAGGACTAGGAGGAGAGAGACGAGTAAATCCTTCGCTAGTGTGTCCTACCTAAGCTTATTTGTTGGTCGGTCATAATATAGGGATATTATGTGATTTGTTAATTTGTTAAATTAACCCTTGTTTTATGGCAGTATTTGAGAATGTCGACTGAGAATGTTAACAGTGGAGTAAATGAAACCGTGGAGACACCTGTACTCACCAACGAGGAGAACGTACAACAAGCTGACAATGTTCCTCCTGTGAACAACACCACTGAGCAGACGGTGAACGATGAGATGTTTAGAAGCTTTTTGCGATTCATGCAAAACCAGACGAAGGAGATTCCTGTTCAAAATATAGGAAGAAACAATGGCAACGCACAGCTGGTCACAGCCAAGCAGTTCAAAGAGTTGGGACCACTAGAATTCTGGGGAAAGCCGGATCCGATTAAGGCGGAGACATGGGTTAAGCAAATTACCAAGATATTTGATGTCTTGGGATGCACGAAGGAACAGAAGGTTCCATTCGCTACCTTTATGTTCCGTGGCGAGGTAGACTACTGGTGGGAATCTGTGAAGCGTACCCATCCAGTCGCACTCAGCATGTCTTGGGAGACATTTCAGAAACTATTCAATGACAAGTACTTTCCTGAAAGTATTCGTCATATGAAGGAGGTAGAGTTTATTAGACTGGAGCAGAATAACATGACGGTGTCCCAGTACGAGGCGAAGTTTGCGGAGTTGTCCAGGTTTGCACCTCATTTGGTGGAGAATGAGGAACGTATGGCGCGGATGTTTCTGAGAGGTTTGAAACCCGGCATACGTCAATATCTCATTTCTCATAAATTTTTTTTCTATTCAGATGTTGTCAACAGGGCTCAATTATTAGAGCGAGATAACGAGTACGATCAATCGAGGGACCACAACCAGGATCATACCGGTGACAACAGTCATCAGAACAACGATAACCAGTGGAGAAAGAAAAATACGGATAAGAGCGGCAACCACTCTGGTGGTAATCGTGGCCATGAAAATAGAAGAAGCGAGTCGGGAGGAGATTTTAAAAAGAGGAAATTCAACAATGACAATACGAAGACGTCAGCACCAGCAGCAACTGGTTCCAAGGGAGGAGAACGACCACTGGTTATATGCTATAAGTGCGGAAAAGAAGGACATATCAGCCCAAACTGCCCACAACAGTTCAAGGTATGCTATAATTGTGGAAAGGAAGGACATATCGCTCGAGATTGCACTGTAGCGAAACCAAGTCCAGCGGGGATGGTGACTCAAAAGGCTGTCCCAGAAAAGTCAAAGTCAACGGTTCCTGGAAGAGCGTTTTTCGTGACTGGTCAGAATGCGAGGAACCTGAACGAAGTTAGCACGGGTTA
Source organism: Panax notoginseng (assembly GCA_016801055.1). Lineage (NCBI taxonomy): Eukaryota > Viridiplantae > Streptophyta > Magnoliopsida > Apiales > Araliaceae > Panax > Panax notoginseng. The sequence continues at coordinate 140,919,992 of CM029014.1, read as the reverse complement.
GTTAATTATAAATTCTTGCGAAGTTTATACCTTATTAGATACCGGTTCTACCCATTCTTTTATCTCTCTTGCTTGCGTTCAACGTTTAAACTTGACTCCGAAGAAATTAGACTTTGACCTATCTGTGAAAACTCCGTTAGGAGAAACTTTCGTTACGTCCACTGTTTATAAATCTTGTTTGATCCAAGTTGGTACCATCACCTTACCTGTTGACCTTATCTCTTTAAAGATACTTGCATTTGACGTGATTTTAGGAATTGATTGGTTAACTACTCATTATGCCAAATTGATTGATTTTGTAAGGTTGTTAGTTTTCATATTCCTAAGCAACCTGTTATTCAAATTCAAGCAACCAAACCATTGAAGTCAAACTCTTTCATATCAAGCCGTAAAGTTATTCGTTTATTGAAAAACGGATGTCAAGCTTTCTTAGCTATGTTATGGACTTGAACAAAAATACGTCAGAATTGAATGATATTTCTATTGTTAGTAAAATCCCTGACGTATTTCCTGAAGAATTTCTTGGCCTACGCGTAATATTGAATTTTGTATCATCTTTGAATTTGGTACAAAACTCACTTCTAAAATCTCATATCGAATGGCTCCTACTGAACTTCAGGAGTTAAAAACCTAACTGTAGAAGTTTGTACCCGAGCCTCTATCTGGTGACTTCCTTTGTGGAATGTACTGAAGCCAGACTCTCTGTAGGGGACGCCATATTCGTACGGTAGTAAACTGATAGGTGTCATTGTGACGTGTTATCCAAGATTGGGATATGAGTCACAGTTGAGAGCAAACCTAAGTCAGTAATCGAAATACGTAGCTTTCTAGGCTTAGCTGGTTACTATCGGAGATTCGTGAAAGGATTTCTCGAATCGCTACTCCATTAACTCAGCTGACTCGAAAAGATACGAACTTTGAATGGACCGAGGAATGCGAGAAGAGCTTCCAAGAATTCAACATGCGACACCGACGTTGGCTCGAGCTGTTGAAAGATTTCGATCATACTATCCTGAAAAAAAAAACGAACGCGGTAGCTGACGCATTGAGTAGAAGATCATATGCAGGAACGAGTGCGATGATGTCAAGTATACGCGTATAATCAACTTTAATCGATAAAGTTAAAGTTGCTTAAGCCACAGACCGGGAGCTGATGCGTATTAAGAAGAAAGTACAAGAAGGTGCTATTCCGGAAGCAAGAATCGATGAAGAAGGAATACTTCGAGTCCACTCCAGACTTTGTGTTTCTAACGATTCTGATTTGAAGTACAAGATTATGATGGAGGCACACAATACACTATTTGCGATCCATCCTGGAAGTACTAAAATGTATCGTGATCTTCGACATACATTTTCGTGGAACAATATAAAGAGAGAGATTGCAAAGTTTATCTCGAGGTGTTTAACTTGTCAACGTGTAAAGGCGGAGCATCAAGTACCAAAGGGTCTATTGCAATCACTTGAGATTCCGAAATAGAAGTGGTAACACATTACCATAGATTTCGTTACGGGTCTTCCTACGGTTTCTCAAGGCATAAATGCTATTTGGGTTATAGTTGATAGATTAACCAAGTCTGCTCATTTCTTGCCGATACGAGAGACTTATTCCCTTGAACGTCTTGCTAGTATGTACGTGAATGAGATTGTAAGGTTGCATGGCATGCCAGTATCCATAGTTTCGGATTGTGACCCAAGATTCACTTCAAGATTTTGGGTTAGCTTGCAGAAAGCTATGGGCACGGATTTACAGTTCAGTTCGGCATACCATCCTCAAACGGACGGACAATCAGAGAGGACTATTCAAACTCTTGAAGATCTATTAAGACTTTGTGTCCTCGATTTCAAAGGAAGTTGGGATAAGTACCTACCATTGGTGGAATTCTCCTACAACAACAGTTATCAGGCAAGTATAGGTGTGGCTCCCTTTGAAGCATTGTATGGACGAAAGTGTCGCTCTCCAGTATGTTGGGATGAGGTGGGAGAAGCAACGTTGTTGGGACCAGAGTTGGTACGAATGACTACAGAGAAGATCCAAACGATTCGACAACGTATACAAACGGCTCAGGATCGACAAAAGAGTTATGTGGATCTTCATCGAAAGGACGTGGAATTTGACATTGGGGATCATGTATTATTACGTGTAGCTCCATGGAAAGGAGTTACAAGATTTGGGAAGAGAGGAAAGCTCAATCCACGATTTATTGGTCCATTTCAGATTCTTGACCGAGTAGGAAATGTGGCCTATAGACTTGCGTTACCTCCAAGTATGTCTCGTGTTCATAACGTTTTTCACATATCTATGCTTCGTAAATATGTGAAAGACCCGAATCACATTATTGAGTTAGAACCAGAAGAGATAACCGAAGACTTAACGTACGAGGAGGTACCTGTCAAGATCATGGATAAGAAGGAGCATGTCCTACGCACGAAGGTCATACCACAAGTTAAAGTTTTGTGGAGAAACCATGCTATTGAGGAAATAACCTGGGAGTTGGAAACGGAAATGAAAGCGTGGTATCCTCATCTTTTCGAAACACCAGGTACGTATGTCAATTTCGAGGACGAAATTTCATAAGGAGGGGAGGTTGTAAGACCCCAAATTATTAATAAATGAAATTTAATTCCTCTATTTATTATTTTGAAATAGTAAGGGTTGATTTGATTAATATGGTTAGTTATGGGTAAAATGCGCAAATATTTTAAATAAGCAAGTGGTCCTAAAATATTCATTATTGTCGGGGAATATTTGTTTGGTCGTGGAATATTCTTGTTGTCGGGGAATATTCGTACGACGGCGCAGCCTTGTGTGGGCCCCATAACAGAAAGCGATTGGATGAAAAAAACGACAAAAATAAGTTATATATAAATAACGGCATAGTTGTTACCGTTAATACTGTTGGAATACCCGGTGGTTAAAACACAGTAATACGCGTTGCTGCACAGTAGCACACGGTATTGCACCAATTATTGATTCTTACGTAAGAAGGTACTACTCAATAATTGTTACAGTAATTACTGTTCAATATTATATTTTATTGATTCAATAATTGCTGCGTTGATATTTTATATTACTGTTGTTTCAATAATTGTCACTACTCAGTATTTTTTATTATCGGAGCAATAATTCATATTATCTGAATAATATTATTAGATAACATTATTGGAAATGTCTAGAAAGTTCTGTCTAAGGAGAGGTTTGATCATCTAATTGCGCGCCAGTAAGGAGAAATCCTTATTGGAAAGCCCCCTCTTTCCTGGGAACGGCCTGGTTGCCAGTACTGTGGCTCTGTAATATTATTTGTGTATAATTAATTATTGATTTATATGATGAGGAAAATATTGATTTTATGTGGATATAGATGGAGAAAATTTTTAATGTGACAATTGTTGAAAATTAATATTTTATCTTTTTCTGATAAAATAATTCATTTAAATATATTATTTTAATAATATATTGATGATGATATTTTTACAATGAATGTGGAATATATGAGTATATGAGGAGGAAGAGTATTTTTGTGGCATTAAATGATTAACACATGTTTTGTGTGTCGGTGGACACAATTCTTGACCAAAAATTTATTATTGACTGTAAAATCGTCCGTTTCTGGATTTCGGTCAATTTCTGTTTAGAATTTGGAAAAACTTTCTTCTGCAAAGTTGTAGAAAATTGAATTTCCTATAAAAACTCGCGAGATTTGAATTTTCTGAATAAAGGGCTATTTATTATGAATTATTGAAGTTCTGAAGTTCCGAAATAATTGATTTTTAGAAGTTTTATTTATTATTTTGAAGAAAAACGTTTTTTTGCATTTAAGTGGGCTAACATGTGATATAAATGGGCTGAGATCAGATGTCTAGAGGTGGGCTAAGAAAAATTTGATAAATATATTATTATTATATTAAATTTTCTGCTTTGGTGTTCTAAGCATTTTCCTATAAATAGGGTGCTTAGGTTAGAATTGAAAATCACACCAGAAACACAAGTTTCTCTCTATTTCTCTCTATATCGAGCGTATTCTTGTGAGTATTTGATACTTTGAGTGTTGCTTTACGGTGCAAGTTTCCTTCAGCACTATATCTAGTATTCCAGTCAGAAGTACCGTCTTTCCGAGGTAAGGGATGTTATTTCTTCTTAAATGATATTATTTTCTTCAATATCATTATGCCGAAGTATTGATCTGAATTTTTATCAAATTTGGAACTTTTCATGTCGGGGTTACTATTCATGAGTTACTATTCATGAGTTACTATTCACGAGTTACTATTTACCGAAAAATGAAATTTTCTTCTTTTCGTCCAAATATCTATTCTGGATACTAGCTTTGATTGTATCCATGTTTTGATTATTCTTGAATTTTACTTCACTATGATAAGGTATTTTTGGACATGGATAAATCGAAATACGAATCCTTAATATTTGTTATTTTGCTTCACTGGATTCGTTTTCTTTAAAATATTTTTCATCATCCTCAGTCTTAAATGATGATATAACTGAATATCTTTGGCCTGTAGTGCAAAGATGAATAATTTCTGATGAATATCTTTGGCCCGTAGTGCAAAGATGAACAGGTGTTGAGGTGAACATGACCAACTGATGGATATCTTTGGCCTGTAGTGCAAAGATGACTATTTGATTCAAGATATTTATTGATTGTTGTTACAGGGATAAAATGTTGATGATGAGCTTTTAAATTCATAGATAATCGTAGATTTCATTCTCTACGTAACTTCTCTATGAATTATTATTTTCCGCTGCGAATATTGAATTAAAACTTGTTGTCTATTGTATTCTATTAAATTTTTCCCTGTTGAAGACTAACGATAATTTGTTGTATATTATCTTAGTCATAATATTCTTTACTGGGCTAGTTGAGCTTACCCTTTTCCTTGTTGTTCTATTTTCTTCTCAGGAGGCGAGAATGTAGCAGGTACTAGTCGGGGTATGGAATGAAGGTTCTAGGAAGTTGTTTTAGTAGTTCTCACCATTTTTTTGTAAAATATTATTCCAATAATTGTAATGAGGACTTATTTGAGTGTGGATATTGTCTAGATGACAATATTTGTATTTACACTCACGATTTTTATGTTGTATTAATAAAGTTGTAGTTGTTTCTGTACCATGTTATTGACGACTCAGAATAGGTGTTGTATACCTGTTTTGGGGGCGTCACATCAGCCGTTATTTTTATAGAAAGATAATTTTGTCGTTTTCTAACTACGACTATACTTCTGTTGTGGGGTCCACCAATGATTGTGCTGTCGTACGAATATTCTCCGACGAAAAGAATATTCCCCGACCAAACGAATATTTTAAAACAACTTGCTTACTTTGTAAAATTTATAAATATTACCCACAACTATAACATTATATCAAATTAACTCCATAATATTCAAAAAAGATATTTATAAAAAATTCATCTTTATTTATAAAAGTTGGGGTCTTACAACCTCCCCTTCTTATGAAATTTCGCCCTCGAAATTAGGGTACATACCTGGTATGCCGAAGAGGTAAGGATACCTTGATTTCATTTCAGATTCTAACTCCCAGGTCATTTCCTCAATATCGTGGTTTCTCCACAAAACTTTGACTTGAGGTATAACCTTGGAGCGTAGAATATGTTCCTTCTTATCCAAGATTTGAACATGAACTTCTTCATACATCAAATCATCCGCTATTTCGTCCGGTTCTAACTCAATAATGTGGTTCGGATCTTCCACATATTTGCGTAACATGGATATGTGAAAAACGTTATGAACACGAGACATACATGGCGGTAAAGCGAGTCTATAAGCCACAGTTCCTACTCGATCGAGGATTAAAAATGGACCGATGAATCGAGGATTGAGCTTTCCTCTTTTTCTAAATCTCGTAACTCCTTTCCATGGAGCAACACGTAAGAACACATGATCTCCTACATCAAATTCCACGTCCTTTCGATGAAGATCAGCATAACTCTTTTGTCGATCTTGTGAGGTTTTTATACGTTGTCGGATCGTTTGAATCTTTTCTGTAGTCATACGTACCAACTCCGGTCCCAACAACGTTGCTTCACCCACCTCATCCCAGCATACTGGAGAACGACATTTTCTTCCATACAATGCTTCGAATGGAGCCATGCCAATACTTGCTTGATAACTGTTGTTGTAGGAAAACTCCACCAATGGTAAGAACTTGTCCCAACTTCTCTTGAAGTCAAAGACACAGAGTCTTAATAAATCTTCTAGAGTTTGAATAGTCCTCTCTGATTGTCCGTCCGTCTGAGGATGATATGCCGAACTAAATCGTAAATCCGTGCCCATAGCTTTTTGTAAACTAACCCAAAATCGTGAAGTGAATCTTGGGTCTCGATCAGAAACTATGGATACTGGCATACCATGCAGTCTTACAATCTCGTTTATGTACATACGAGCAAGACGTTCAAGTGTATAAGTTTCTCGTATCGGTAAGAAATGAGCAGACTTGGTCAATCTATCAACAATGACCCAAATCGCATCTATACCTTGAGAAACCTTAGGAAGACCGGTAACGAAATCCATGGTAATGTGCTCCCACTTCCATTCTGGAATTTCAAGTGGTTGCAATGGACCTTTTGGTACTTGATGCTCCTTTTTGACTCGTTGACAAGTTAGACACCTTGAGATAAACAACGCTATCTCTCTCTTCATATTGCTCCACCAAAATGTATGACGAAGATCATGATACATTTTGGTACTTCCAGGATGGATTGCAAACGGTGTGTTGTGCGCCTCCATCATGATTTCATACTTTAAATCAGGGTTGTTAGGAACACAAAGTCTGGAGTTGACTCGAAGTATTCCTTCTTCATCGATTCTTGCTTCCGGCATAGCACCTTCTTGCACTTTCTTCCTCATACGCATCAGCTCCAGGTCTGTAGCTTGAGCAGCTTTAACCTTATCGATTAAAGTTGGTTCTACTCGTATATTCGACATCATCACATGGGTCCCTGGAGTCTTTAACTCTATCTCCATCCTTTGCAAGTCACACAAAATGGGCCTTTGCGTTGTTAATATTGCACTTGTACCCGCATATGATCTTCTACTCAATGCGTCAGCTACCACGTTCGCTTTTCCAGGATGGTATTGAATGGTATGATCATAATCTTTCAACAGTTCAAGCCAACGTCGTTGTCGCATGTTGAGTTCCTTTTGAGTGAAGAAATATTTGAGGCTTTTATGATCCGTAAAGATCTCCACCTTCTCCCCATACAAGTAATGCCTCCAAATTTTAAGTGCAAAGACAACAGCTGCCAACTCTAGATCATGAGTAGGATAATTCCTCTCATATTCCTTGAGTTGTCTTGATGCATAGGCTATGACTTTTCCATGTTGCATGAGAACGCATCCCAACCCTTTGCTCGAAGCATCACTGTAGATGACAAATCCCTCCGAGCCAGATGGTATTGTTAGAACAGGTGCTGAAATGAGTCTCCTCTTGAGTTCTTGAAAACTCTGCTCACATTCTTCGCTCCAACCGAACTTTGTATCTTTCCGAGTCAGCTGAGTTAATGGAGTAGCGATTCGAGAAAATCCTTCCACGAATCTCCGATAATAACCAGCTAAACCAAGAAAGCTACGTACCTCGGTCACTGATTTAGGTTGCTCCCAGCTTTGAATTGCTTCAATCTTTGCCGGGTCAACCGATATTCCACGACTTGATACTACGTGCCCAAGGAATGCTACCTCTTCCAGCCAGAACTCGCATTTCTTCAACTTGGCATAAAGTTTGTATTCACGAAGCTTTTGGAGTACCAGCCTCAAGTGTTGCTCATGATCTTCACGGCTTTTGAAATAAATAAGGATGTCATCGATAAAGACGACCACAAAGTGATCCAAATATTCCTTGAATACCCTGTTCATCATATCCATGAAGGCAGCAGGAGCATTAGTCAATCCAAAAGACATAACTAAGAATTCATAATGCCCATACCGAGTTCTGAAGGCAGTCTTTGGAATATCCTCAGTTCTAACCTTCAGCTGATGATATCCAGAACGAAGATCGATCTTTGAAAAGAATTGTGCTCCTTGCAACTGGTCAAACAGGTCATCAATACGTGGCAATGGGTACCTATTTTTGATGGTGACATGATTCAACTCCCGATAATCAATACAAAGTCGCATACTCCCATCTTTCTTCTTCACGAACAGAACAGGAGCACCCCAAGGAGAAGTACTAGGACGAATAAAATCAATGTCTAACAATTCCTGCAGTTGGGTCTTTAACTCCTGAAGTTCAATAGGAGCCATTCGATATGGGGCTTTGGAAATGGGTTTTGTACCGGGTTCAAGGTCGATACAAAATTCAATTTCACGCTCTGGGGGTAGGCCAGGAAGTTCTTCGGGAAATACGTCAGGAAATTTATTAACAACAGAAATATCATTCAAAGCTGACGTATTTTTGTTTAGATCTGTGACATGAGCTAAGAAAGCTTGACATCCGTTTTTCAATAAACGAATAGCTTTATGGCTTGAGATGACAGCGATTGATTTTAATGGTTTGGTTGCTTGAATTCGCATAATAGGTCGATTAGGAATATGAAAGCTAACAACCTTACGAAAACAATCAATTTTTGCATGATGAGTAGTTAACCAATCAATCCCTAGAATCACGTCAAATGCAAGTATTTTTAATGAAATCAGATCGACAGGTAATGTGTGGGTACCAACTTGAACCAAACAAGACTTATAAACCGTGGATGTAATGAAGGTTTCTCCCAATGGAGTTTCAACAGCTAAGTCAAAGTCTAATTTCCCCGGAATCAAATTTAATCGATGAGCGCAAGTAGGAGAAATAAAAGAATGGGTAGAACCGGTATCAAATAAAGTATAGACTTCGTTAGAGTTTACGATAAGCTTACCCGTGATGACCTCATTCGGGTTCCTTGCTTTCTGGGAGTTCACAACAAACGCTCTCCCTTGCACAACCGGTTTTGACTTTTCTGGGACGGCCTTTGGTGCCTCCATTCTAGCTGAATTTGTCTTCGGTAAACGACAAAATCGGGCTAAATGACCTTCTCTTCCACAATTATAACATGCTTTGGACGGCATCGCGCAGTTTGGACTGATGTGCCCCTCCCCTCCGTATTTGAAACATATGATAGGTGGTCGTTCTCCTTCCTTAACGACAGGTGCTGGTGCTGACGACTTTCTATCATTGTTGAATCTCCTCTTCTTAAAATACTCATTCTTATTGTTTTGGCCCTGATTACCACCGAAGTGGTTACCATTTCTGGCCTGTTGATTCCCTCCACGCTTGTTGTCACCGCTTCGATGACTGCTCTCACTGGTATTATCATTTTGCCGGCTGCTCTCTTTTGGTTGCGTTGTCTCGTTATCGCGCTCCACCAACTGAGCCCTATTTACAACATCTGAATACAAACACAGTTTATGAGAAACAAGATGTTGACGTATCTCCGGCTTCAAACCTCTTAAAAACATCCGCGTCATTCTTTCTTCATTATCCACCAGGTGGGACGCAAACCGGGATAACTCCGCAAATTTTGCCTCGTACTGCGACACGGTCATATTATTCTGCTCCAATTTGATGAACTCCACCTCCTTCATGTGACGAATACTCTCGAAAAGTATTTGTCATTAAACAGCTCTTGGAACTTCTCCCAGGATATCTTCAGTGCGGCAGGTTGAGTACGCTTTATCGATTCTCACCAGTAATCTGCCTCTCCTCGCAACATAAAGGCGGCAAAGGGAACCTTTTGCTCCTCGGAGCAACCCAAGACATCAAATATCTTGGTGATCTGCTTTATCCATGTTTCAGCTACAAGTGGTTTGGGTTCTCCCTTAAACTCCGGTGGTCCCAGCTCCTTAAACTGTTTAGCGGTGACCGCCTGAGAGTTTCCAGTATTTCCACCTACGTTGTGGACAGGAGCCGCTTTCACCTGTTGTTGCATGAATTGCATAAAACCTCTGAACATTCCATCATTCATCATCTGGTCAGTGTTGTTGTTTGCATGAGGATTGTCACCTTCCTGATGAACATTATCCTGATTATTGATATGTGGTGAATCAATAATCGCTTGTGCTCCATTGCTATTCTCAACATTCTCATATGCCATTTTCAGATACTGCCACAAAATAAAAGTTAATTGATATGTCATATATTATCCTTATATTATGACCGACCAATTAAATACCATGCAAATAAACTTAGGTAGGTCATACTAGCGAAGGAATTTCCCGTCTCTCCCCTCCTAGTTCTATTCTCACATCTTAGCCAGGGATCATATCCCTAAGCTCTGATACCAACTGTGACGCCCCCAAAATTAGGTATACATCACCCATCTTGGGTCGTCAGATACAAAGTACAGAATACAAATACAACTTACTAATACAACTGTCGTGTACAATACGATAAAACATAAACTGTGAGTTTGAATATAAATATTATCTTCTAGAGAGTATTCATACTCAAAAGGAGTCCTCATTACATTTATTAACACACCATTACATAGAATAGTGAGGACTACTAACTAATACTATCATTCGGACCATCACTCCGTTCCCCGACTTGCCCCAGCTACGTTCTCATTTCCTGAAGAGAACAGTGAAAGAAAGGGTGAGCTCAACTAGCCCAGTAAGAAATATTATGACTAAGATAATGCAGAATAAATTATCATTAGCCTTCAACAATGTTAAACTGATAAAATATAATAGACATCAAGTTTAACTGTAGCGGAACAAGCAATCCATTAAGAGAGTCAAGTAGAAAATAAACTCTACTATCTTTTATGATTTAAAAGATTTTCCAACATTGTGATCGCTGGGACTCAGCTTAATAAAATAATCTACATCATCGAATCACCCCTGTACTACGGCCAAAGATATTCGTATATTCATTAATGGTCATGATCATGCCAACAACTGTCCATCAATGCACTACGGGCCAATGAGGATTTTTACCACATTATTTGTAATATTACGGTCATGATTATACCGAATAATCCCTGGTCATAATCATACCAAGTCCATCAATGCACTACAGGCCACAGATGACTTTCAATATTTTCTAAACATGAGGATGATGACAATGATATAAGAATTCAATAAAACAAGTTCAAGAATTAATTTTTCCAAGAATTAACAACGTCCAAATTGTCAACATGATACTGCTTTGTAGAGTAAAATTCAAGAATGCTTAGAAGAATATTTTCATGAAAAGATACTGGATGAAACGCAATTATCAAGGATATTCCACAAATTTCATGGAGTATGAAAGTCAAAACTTAACCAACTGAGTATAATAAAGAATGAAATAACAAAAAAAATCATCATGCAATAATAAATAATGGAACCAGGTCCGGCGTAAAACGCACAGACAGGATATTCCAACAGAATAATAATAAAAACGGAACCAGGTCCGGTGTAAAACACACAGACAGGATGTTCCAACAAAATAATAATAAAGACGAAACCAGGTCCGGTGTAAAACACACAGACAGGATGTTCCAACAGAATAATAATAAAGACGGAACCAGATCCGATGTAAAACACACAGACAGGATGTTCCAACAGAATAATAGAAGAATGTCACTAAGTATAGGGTAGACCGCGTATACAGGTTATTCCAACAGAATAATAAGAAATGGAATAACAACAGTTCTCTTCGTGAATAAGAAAGAATAACACCCCTTACCTTAAAAGAACTGGATATTAGAAAAGTGAAGTAGCAGAATACTTTTATTCTCTCTCTCTTATTCTCTCTATACTTTCTCTCTCTATAGCTTGAATGAATTCGTGAAAAATAATGAAGCCCTAGGCCTCTATTTATAGAAAAACTGAGGGTGGCTCTTGGTCTTAACGAAGGGTCAAATGACTCTTGGTCTTAACGAAGGGTCAAATGACTCTTGGTAATATTGAAGGGACAACTATTTTTGACGAAAGTAATTACTATTGACCAAGGTAAATACTATTGACGAAGGTAATTACTATTGACCAAGGTAAATACTATTGACCAAGGTAAATATTATTGACGAAGGTAATTACTATTGACCAAGGTAAATACTATTGACCAAGGTAAATACTATTGACGACGGTAATTACTATTGACGAAGAGACTCTTAGATGATGACATATGGGCCCCCCATAAAAAAATAACTAAACTTACCACCACGTCTCAATTATTGATTTAATAATATAACATATTATACAGATGATACTATGACAATAATTTAAGAGATATGATGCAGTAATTACTGTAGCAATAATTGAGTATAGCTGAGTGACTTCTCACGTAAGCATCAATAATCAATACTGTGTGCTACTATACAACCACGCGTATTACTGTACTTTTACTACCGGGTAGTTCAACAGTTTTAACGGTTTTAACGGTAACACCTCAGCCGTTATTTTTATAGAAAGATAATTTTGTCGTTTTCTAACTACGACTATACTTCTGTTGTGGGGTCCACCAATGATTGTGCTGTCGTACGAATATTTCCCGACAAAAAGAATATTCCCCGACCAAACGAATATTTTAAAACAACTTGCTTACTTTGTAAAATTTATAAATATTACCCACAACTATAACATTATATCAAATTAACTCTATAATATTCAAAAATGATATTTATAAAAAATTCATCTTTATTTATAAAAGTTGGGGTCTTACATATAGTCTAGGATTTTTGTACTTCCGGCCTCTTGAAGTTGCTCTTATAGACAATTGATTTTATATTTAATATTTTTTAATCATTATCTTAATTCTTGTGCAACACTCTAAAACACCCTATATTAAGGGACGGAGGGAGTATTTAATTGTACTCACTCCCTCCATCTCATAATATTTGACATTTTAGATGATTTTATTTTATTTTAAATAATTTGATGTTTTATATAATCTAAAAAAATAATCATACTCCTTTTAAAATTACTCCTCATAAAAAAATATTACATATAAAAAAATATGAGATAAGTATATGATAAAGAGTGTTATAGATATTTAATATTATATTTAATGCTATATTATTATTTTTTTAATTATCGGAATCAAGTATTATATAGGTTGACTAGCTGTGTCCCGTACCTCTGATACTATATTGAGATTTATCTCAAATTTTAAACGGTATAAATAATTTAGTAGGGTGAACGAAAAATTTAAAATTAATTATATTTTGTTAAATAGATATTTTCTTTGTGCTACTTTAGGTGAATCCTTCTTGTCCCTTTGACTATTTGATATATATGTAAAATGGGTTTCTTTTGTTCAAAAATAACCAAGATGTCCTTCACTACGTAGTTGCATTGCATGCTTCAATATTGGATTTTTAAACTTATTATTAAATAAAATTATTGAGAATTTTATGTCTAAATGTGTCATTTACGTATTTAAATAATATTTTCTTATTAAGATAAAGAAGATATTACTCTTTCTGTTCTACTATTTGTCATTTTTTTAACATCACAAAATTGAATTCACTTTTAATGATAATAACATAAATAACATAATATTTACGTTCGCCATTAAAAATTGGCTTAAATATGAATTAGTACCCTAAACTATAGGTCATATTCCATTTCGGTGATCCACCTTTCAATTTTGTCAATTAGGTGATTAAACTATCAATTTTTTCTAATTACACCAAATTGAACATGCCACGTCAGAAATTGCTGACGTGGCCAATTTTGTGGGGTCTTAACAAGCTTATGTGGCAAAAAAAATAATTTATTATTCATTACATAAACAAATCATTTTATATCATGGACAAAATTGTCAAAACACATTAACATAACAAATTAATATAAAGCATTTCCTTATATCTCTATCTATTTTTCTCTCTCCCCGTCCAAAAGTTCTCTTCACCGTGAAGCCCCTGCCGCCGGTAATTCTCGATCTGGAAAACAGTGAAGCAGGAGATTATTTTACTTTCTTCTCCACAGACCCCTTTGATATTCAAAGAACACAACCACAGATTTATTGTAAAGAAGAAACTAACATGACGAAAATACACAGAAATACCAAGTAAATTGCCATCCATATCAACAATTTATACACATAAATAAATTTAATTCCTCCAAATAATATTTGTTATGGAGTTCAAATCTAAACTTTCAGTCGCTATGAATTAATTCAAAGGCACAAACATATCTATATATGCAATAAAATTGTTAAATAGGAGTAATAAATATGCTTCGACTTTATAATTTTCTAATCTTACACAGAAACGTAACAGAATACAATTCAAATTGACAAAATTTTTTTTGGAGATATATATGAATAAACTCACGGGTGAGCAATGAGCTTGGAAGCCCTAATTGAGAAAGGGCAAACCGCGAACTGAAGAACCTGAAATCTTTTGGCAGCGTATTTGGCCTTTAAGTAGCCTGTTTCGGCGGTGTCTATCGGCAATACTCGGTGCCACGGCGCTGAGTAAGAACCAGTCTTCTTCGAAGAGATTTCTATGAAGTCAGAGTTGAAGATTTGGTTTTTAATATCTTCGATTGACTCCGAAAAATTGGATTTGGTCACCTGTTTCACTACCCATTTCTAGGTTTGATAAAAAATGTAGCTTTTTCTGGAAATACTGCTGCAGAGAAAACGTCTGTGTATCCATGGAGGCCGACGTACCCTCTCTCTCTCCTCTCTGGTATCTTTGTTTGTTTTTAGTTAGGGTTTTTAAGTGTGTTTTGACGATTTTGCCAATGATATAAAATGATTTGTTTATGTAATGAATAATAAATTATTTTTTTTGCCACATAAGCTTGTGAAGACCCCACAAAATTGGTCACGTCAGCAATTTCTGACGTGGCATGTTCAATTTGGTGTAATTGAAAAAAAAATGATAGATTAATCACCTAATTGACAAAATTGAAAGGTGGATCACCGAAGTGGAATATGACCTATTGTTTAGGGTACTAATTCATATTTAAGCCTTAAAAATTTTACAAATATATAACTTTATTAGTTTAAAAATTAATTATTTTAAAGATATATAAAATAAAGTTATAGTTTTAATATTCACAACTTTTATTAATGGTACTTTTCTAGAGCTCTAACCTGAATTTCCACTTGTGATGAATAAGCATCAACTACTTCACCAATGACCAACCCCTTTTCTTTACTAAATGGAGTAAAAAAAGGAATTATGTCATCATTAATTTCCAAGTCTATCATCAAAAGAAGGAAAAGACGCCTATTTATGGGACCAACAAAAAAACATGATAGAAAATGTCAACCTAGTAATTTAGTGAAATAACCAAGGCAAATATATGAACCTACGGTGTTTTCGACTAAAAACCATATTCATTGAATCTCATCATCACTCCAGCTTGGGGTTCAAGATTTTAGCTCTTTCACATCTCTGATCTCTCTGCTCCATGAGAGAGATTTCTGCTTCATCTTTCTTGAAATGAAGAATCACCCACAAATTCTCTTGCCGTTTTCAATAATCCCAAGTCTTTTCCTTTCATTTCAATCCATATTTGCCATTGAATTTCTCTTCAATGGCTTCAATTCCACAAGCATTTCCCTTTATGGAAATGCCACAATTGAATCTAGAATTCTTACTCTAACAAAGAAGTCAAATTTCTCAATTGGCCGCGGTTTATACCCATCAAGAATTGTGACAAAAGGGTCAAATTCAACCGAGGTACTTCCATTTTCAACTTCTTTTATTTTTGCTATGGCTCCTTTCAGGAATAAGCTTCCCGGGCATGGCATAGTTTTCTTGTTTGTTCCATTTAGTGGTATTCAAGGTGCTAACTCTGCTCAAAATTTGGGGTTCTTGAACCGAACTAATACTGGGAATTCCAGTAACCATGTTTTGGGGATTGAATTTGATGTGTTCAAAAATGAAGAATTTAGTGACATAAATGCCAATCATGTTGGAATTGATGTGAATTCTCTCACTTCAATGAGTTCTAACACGGCAGGTTATTGGCATGATGAAAAGTCATTTAAGGAATTGAAGCTCAATAATGGTAAGATTTACCAAGTTTGGATCGACTATAAAGATTCTATCTTGAACGTTACCATGGCACCTGTTGGGAGAAAAAGACCTAAAAGGCCATTACTGAATGTTTCTATTGATCTTTCTCAAGTTTTTGAGGATGAGATGTTTGTTGGTTTCACAGCTTCTACTGGGGCTTTGATTGAAAGTCACAAGATTCTATCTTGGAGTTTTAGTAATTCGAATTTTTCGTTATGGGAAGGATTGGTTACTAGGGGTTTGCCATCATATGAGTTTCCTAAGGATTCTGTTTTTCAATCAAATGGGTTTATTGCAGGTATAATAGTTGGGGTATTCTTTGTTGTTGCTTTATGTTCTGTGGGTTGTGTGCTTTTGATCAAGAGGAATAGAAGGAGAGCGAGGGAGAAAGCGGACATGGAAGATTGGGAAGTAGAGTACTGGCCACACAGAATTCCATACCAAGAAATTGATGCAGCAACAAAGGGTTTTTCAGATGAAAATGTGATTGGTGTTGGAGGGAATGGGAAGGTGTACAAAGGGGTGTTGGCAGGAGGGATAGAGGTTGCCGTGAAGCGCATTTCTCATCAAAACAGTGAAGGAGTGAGAGAATTCTTGGCTGAGGTTTCAAGCCTCGGAAGACTAAAGCATAGAACTTTGGTGGCCTTGAGAGGTTGGTGTAAGAAAGAAAAAGGTAGCTTGATCTTGGTGTATGATTATATGGAAAATGGGAGTTTGGACAAGAGGGTGTTTGAATGTGAAGAGAGTGAGATGTTGAGTTGTGAAGACAGAATAAGAGTATTGAAAGGTGTGGCTTCTGGGGTCTTGTACTTGCACGAGGGTTGGGAGTCAAAAGTCCTACATAGGGACATTAAGGCCAGCAATGTGTTACTTGATAAAGACGTGAATGGAAGGTTAGGGGATTTTGGCTTAGCCCGATTGCACGACCATGGTCAAGTAGCTAGCACGACTTGTGTGGTTGGGACAGTAGGGTACTTGCCACCCGAAGTGGTTAGAAGCGGTCGAACATCGACACAAACCGATGTGTTTAGTTTTGGAGTCTTGATTTTAGAGGTCATGGGTGGGAGGAGACCAATAGAGGAGGGGAAGACACCTTTGGTAGAATTCGTTTGGGACTTGATGGGGAAAGGAGAATTGGTTACTGCCCTTGATGCACGGTTGAGGGCTAAAGGAGGGTACAACGAGGAGGAAGTGGAAAGGGTGCTAAATTTAGGATTATTATGTGTGTACCCCGACGCACGTGCTAGACCAACAATGAGACAAGTTGTAAAGGTTTTAGAAGGTAACAGTGAGGTTGAGGAACCAGAAGGAGAAGAGATAGATATGCATCTGCTTAAGAATATAAATTCTAAGGAATTTTGGTTCAATTATTCGCACAGTTCTAGTTATGGGTCACATTCACACCCTACTTTTGAACAGATTAGAGTTGGAGTTTCTGCTTCAATGTCACTCTCTTGATCTGATGTTAGAAAGGAGGGTGAATTTGAATCAACATAATATTACAAGTGAATATGCATCTGTTGGTTGTGCCAATTTTGATTCAATGGAGATTTACCCATATTTTATGCTCAGGTGTGCTTTGGTGTTGGGCCAAGTGAGGTCCATATTTTACCTGTTCATATTTATAAGTTGCTTCTTCTATTTTTTTTTTGTTGTTAAATCTGCAGGATGAGAATTAGGCATTTTGATGTACATGAATAGAAATTCCACATTGTATTAGTGGGAAAATAAGCTTTATATCTGATTGAATCATAAAATTCATTTGTTTGTAACTTGTATTCCCCTTGAATCTTTCATTTAAAGACCATAACAGGCAGAGACAGATAAAACTGCTGCCCTAATTGTTAGTAGTGTTTGTAGGTGAGGAGTTTGGTAGAAACATCATTTATTTTGGAAATCAAGAAAATATTTGTCTGGCTGCCATGATCATTAACACACTTGTTCTATACCATGCTTCTGGGCTCATACTAATAACATACTGGAGTACCAACGGCCGGTGACTCCGTTGGTGTACAAACACCCTGCCATTCAAGTGGTGTTGGGTTCAATGCCCCTTCCCCCTTGTGTGCTAACATTGCAATAGCAATGACTCACAGATGTCATCACACAAAAATAATAACTTGTCAGGAACGGCCGTGGCCTCCCGCTCGTGCTCAGGAATGGCCCTGACCTCTGTTAAATTTGAGTCAAAATGGAAGGAAATGAGGTAAACTTGAAAAAGAATGTGAAACCACAAGTGTTGAACTACAAATGATTGGTGTAAACTACAACTGATTTTTTGAATTTTACTCAAAATTTTAAGTAAAAGATTTGCATACAATCTCAAGAATTGATCCTATACAATTTAATAATGAAACTGATATTTTCATATTATTTTTTAATATTTTCACATGTATGGTTCACATTAGTCAATAAAAATTCGACACATCAGCTAATATTTGAGCCATGCGTGTGGAAAAATCAAAATATGATGTAAAAATATCAATTTAGATGGAATAGATTTTAGTTAGGAAGTCACTTTGAGTGTATTCAATAAAGATTTTTAAATATTTTTTTAAGTGACAGATTTTTGTAGAGTTTGTAGATTTTAATGAATTTTAAAAACTTCTAAAATTACTTTTAAAGACTTCTAAAATTACTTTTAAAGACTCAATGAAATAAGTGACATACTTTTATAGACTTTTTACAAAGACTTTGATAGACTTTTGTATACTTCTAATATATCTTGCGACTTATATTAATTGTTAAAAAGTCAACAAAGATCTTATATTTTAGATGAAATGAATACGATATTAAATAATATTAAAATATATTGACAATGTCACAACCTAGTTTGAAATAAAAGACATTGTTGAAGTTGAATTATTAGATCATACCCAGTCTATTACAAGAAAATGTCACATTTCACAATTTTTATATTTCATAAAAAAGTCATTTTCTACTAACAATAATATAAAATAACAATTTCGATTTTAAAATTGTTCATTGTCGTTTTCCTATCAAGCCATTATTACTAAACTAACAATTTATAATTTTCAACGAATAACAAAATTAATAAATTTATTACATTTAAAAATAAACATAAAACAAAATACCTCTTTAATACTTACAAATATAATAAATCATATTTTTGTTTTCTTTTTTCTTCTTTATTTGATCTACTTTATCTCTTTCTTTTTTGTTCATCTTCTTCCTTTCTCAAATATTTAGAAGTCTTTAAAGATGAGGTCAGACTTTGGATATGAGTATCTCTTCTTCTAAAGTCTGTCAAACTCTACCATTTAATAAAAATTTGAAAAATCTATGACTTTTTGAATACCAAAATACTTTTACACTCATGTTTCTGAGTTTTGAACAGAAAAGAAAAGAATAGAAAACTTAAATTAAAACAGAAAAGAAAAGAATAGAAAACTTGAAGTTTTTCTTTGTGTTGTTTCTGAGTTTTTAAAAGAAAAGAATAGAAAATTTAAAATTGAGGACATGAATTGTAATTTAAAAGTTATTATATTAAAAGTTGAGGATAATATGAAAATTATAAAAATATTACTTATACCAATTTCTTTTTCGTCCAAATCAGGCCAATTTTGGACGGAAAACTTTGGCAGGAAAAGTGGCCAAGTTTTCTATCCATTTATTTTCTTTTCTGTTTATTAAAAAACTCAGAAACATAAGAATTGGAAAAAAAACTTAAATTTTCCGTCCATTTCTTTTCTTTTCTGTCCATTTTAAAACTCAAAAACAGAGCGTTATAGACTTTGTAAAAGTCTCAATTCAATACTCCTTCCATTCCTAAATAAGTGACGTTTTGGAAGAAAAAATTTGTTTCAAATTATCTGTCGTTTACAACTTTATAGGAGAATAAATTATTTACTTTCCTATATTACCCTTACCTTCTCTCATTGTCCCAAGAAATTATCACCCTTAGTATTAATAGTTTTCAACTTCTTATAAAGAGGTAGTGATAGAATTTCACACGGATTTTAATTATTAAATAATAATATTAAATGACTTTCTTAATTCTTATGCAAAAACCTTAAACGACACTTATCTAGGAATAGAGGGAGTACCACCTAACTTTTAAAGACATTACAAAAATCGTAATTGAATATCAATAAATTTTTATAAATTCTTTAAATGTCTTAATTAAATACAATTAAACTTTTAAATTCTTTAAAAATCTTTAAAAGTCTTATTTAAATACACTATCTTTAATGACAAAAAAACAAAAGTACATTGTACGTTCAAAAGAAGATAAAGTTATATTCAAGAATCTTATCATTATGTCGAATTCAATAAACTTTCCATCTCATTAGTCGTAATAATCATAACGTGCAACATGCCTCAACGCATCAAACAACTCCAACTACATGTACTTGATAATTGAGTTCATGTCTCAAGGACCTCAAGTAATCATGTTTAATGGGATAGATCTGAAATTAACAAGTATAAGTTAAAATAACCTAATTTCAAGATGAAAATAATTTAGGAGATGGGTAATTGGAAAATGTTAAAAAGTTTTCAGATAGCGTCTCAAAATGATGTACGATCATTATATTGGTTAAGTACATTTTATATGATTGACTATATCGTAAAGAAAATTATTAAATCTACAACAGAAAATATTATTTCCACACAAAAGTAACGCTATAGATCCTATAGCGATGGTTTTTACCGTCTCTATATATCTACAGCGACACTTTTATTGTGAAAATAATAAAAAATATTGTGAATTTAACAATTTCCTATCGTAAAATATCTTGTCTTACTCAATGTGATATCATTTGAGACAATTGGGTCTCCAATTTTAATGGTGTTAATTTGGATCATACCGCTATGCGGAAGTCAAAAACACAATTTTAAGGCAGATATAAAGTGGTGTTAAGCCCTAAACTTTACTGTTTCTTGATAAATCATACCTCAAGTAATCATGAAAAATTTGGAATTAACACAAGTATACCCACTTAAAATAACGTCATTTCAAATTCAAGATGACAAAAACAGGTGATAACGTTGTTTATTTATAAATGAAAACATCTGTAATCCATCGTAAACATATATTGTAAAATATCCATTTAAAAGTAACAAATGGACTAAGAGGTTGTTTAATTAGCACTAAATAATTGAATGGTCGACCGATTTAGTCATTCAGTGCATTTATTTTGAATAAAAATTGTCTGAATGGCTGAATCGGTCAGCCATTCAGACGATTTGGGCTGAATGGCTAAGTCCCATTTTTTTGACTGAATGACGGCTGAATGATTTTTTTTTTTACAATATTAACTATTATATTAAGTAATATTAAATAAATTTACAACAGTTTTGAATTTTTTCAGATGGATAAAATAATAAAAATATGTTATTCAGATGTTTCAGATATGTCAATTATCAAACAACTTTTTTCATTCAGATTTAGATTCAGATTCAGATTCAGATTTAGATTCAGATTCAGATTCAGATTCAGATTCAGATTCAGATTTAGATTCGTTCGGTTTTTATCAAACACCCCCTAAAATTTTGAGCTTCTGACAACTTCAATTTCTTATGATACATTAGAAGAGTAGATAATTTTCCCATTACTTGAGAAAGAGAATTCTAGATTTATGTAAGAGTGTAGATTAATACTATTAATTTTAGAAGAGTCTTGTTATGTATTACGAAACTTTTTTGTCGAATCACAATTGCGACGTATCATTTTCTTCTAATCGGTAAAACATAAGTTTTATTAACACCTAGGGTCATATTTGTATACAAGAATTATAAACCGGGGACTATATTCTCATGAATTATAATCTCAAAAATATTAATTTTAGTATTAAATAATTCTATTTACATGTTTATTTTTTTATTCGATTATTCATGAGATAACTTAAAATAATTTCATGTTATGTTTGTTTTGTCCAGGATTATTTAAAAGATTGAATAAAAACTTACTGTTTGGACTATTATACATTTACTACTAATAACAAAAATATCACATTCTCATTAGTTTAAGTATAGATAGATATGATAAGATACATCAGTCTTTTTAAATAAAATTAAAGTTTAATTTTGTCCACAAATTTTTAGTCTCAAATGATAAGAATTATAATACATAGCTGGACATAATATTAAATATTTTATCCTTTCAAATCATTTTATTATCCCGGAATTAATAGTCCCAAGCAATGGCGAAACCATAATTTTGATCCATTAGGGTCAAAATTTTGTGATGCTATAAACAATTTGGCAAATAATTTTTTTTAGATAATTTTGTGTTTTTTGGTCAGTTGCATATGTAAAACATGTATTTGTTACAATATTGTTAATATAACAAGTAATAACACTATATATCCTCTAATACGCATTTTTAATCAAAAATTTGTTAATAAAAATTTAAATTTCTTATGTTATAAAAATAATATAAATTAGACAATTATTTATTTAAAAAACATTAGAGGAAGATGCATACATCAAAGAGTAAAAGTAATATAAAATTGAGAAAATTATAAAAAATTCAATTTGACCCCGTATATTAAAAAAAATTATAAAATTTTAGCGGGATCAATTTAATCATTACACTTAAATTTTTTTTAAGTTTATCATATATTATAAAATAATTTTTTTCTCAGTGGGATCAATTGACTCCACACCTGTCAATGTGGCTTCGCCCCTGGTCCCAAGTCTCTTCTTAAAAAATAAACAAGAGACTTGAAATTAATATTACAGTCTCAAATATAATCCTTGCAAACAAACAAAGTCATAAAATAATACATATGTGACAAATTCAAACAAACATAGCCCTAAAGTAATACATAATATTTTCTTTCTTTCTTTTAACTTCTTCTGTTCAATCTTAGGTTGGACCAGTGGCAGACCTCTTTGGTGGCAACACATATGCATCTGCTTATGCTCAATATTTTTTATCGGTATAAAAGTAGGGGCAAATATACAAGTTAATAAACTTAAAGGGACATATTGATGGAAGAGTTAAACTTGGAGGGATCAAAATAAAATTCATAAATCAATTCTAAGTCTAAATTACAAAGGAGAGGGCAGATTGTTCTTCGCCTCTTCACTTTTCATTCTGCAACTTTTTCTTTTATTTTTTATACTCCTGACTCCTCCAGTCCTACTGCTTCTAGTTTCTTCTCCTCCGTCTCCGCTCACTCCTCCTTGTGTAAGTGGTTTTGTAACGCCCCCAAAAATAGGTATACATCACCCATCTTGAGTCGCCAGATACATGGTACAGAATTCAAATACAACTTAATAATACAAATATCGTGTACAATACGACAAAACATAAACTGTGAGTTTGAATACAATATTGTCTACTAGAGAGTATACAAACTCAAAAGGAGTCCTCATTACAATTATTATCACACTATTACATAGAATAGTGAGGACTACTAATGCTATCATCTGGTCCATCACTCCGTTTTCCGACTCGTCCCAACTATATTCTCATTTACTGAAGAGAACAATGAAAGAAAGGGTGAGCTCAACTAGCCCAGTAAGAAATATTATGACTAAGATAATGCAAAATAAATTATCATTAGTCTTCAACAATGTTAAACTGATAAAATACAATAGACATCAAGTTTAACTGCAGCGGATGAAGCAATCCATTAAAAGAGTCAAGTAGAGAATAAAATCTACTATCTTTTATGATTTAAAAGGTTTTTCATGACTTTTATCGCTGAGACTCAGCTTAATAATAATTCACATCATCGAATCACCTCTGCACTACGGCCAAGGATATTCTTTAGTATCACGACCACGAACTATCCATGCACTACGGCTAAAGATAATCGTGTTTTCATCAACGGTCCTGATCATGCCATAAAATAATTCATCTCTGCACTACGGCCAAAGAGAATCCATAGCCATAATCATACAAAAAATTATTCATCAATGCACTACGGGCCAATGAGGACTTTTTCTACATCATTTGTAACATTACGGTTATGATTATACCGAATAATCCCTTGTCATAATCATACCAAGTTCATTTATGCACTACAGACCACATATGACTTTCAACATAATATAAGCATAAGGATGATGACAATGATATAAGAATTCAATAAAACAAGTTCAAGAATTAATTTATCTAGGAACTGATAATGTCCAAATTGTCAACATGATACTACTTTGTAGAGTAAAATTTAAGAATGCTCAGAAGAATATTTACATGAAAAGATACTGCATGAAGCGCAAATATAAAGGATATTCCACTAATTTCATGGAGTATAGAAGTCAAAGTTTTAACCAACTGAGTATAATAAAGAATGAAATAACAAAAGAAATCACCATGCATGCGCTAGATCGCACATGCAGGTTATTCCAACAAAATAATAAATAACGGAACCAGGTCCGGCGTAAAACGCACAAACAAGATATTCCAACAGAATAATAAAGAATGGAACCAGGTCCAGCGTAAAACGCACAGACAGGATATTCCGACAGAATAATAAATAATGGAACCAGGTCCGGCGTAAAACGCATAGACAGGATATTCCGACAGAATAATAAATAATGGAACTAGGTCCGGCGTAAACGCACAGACAGGATATTTCAACAGAATAATAAAGAATGAAACAACAGAAGAATTTCACTAAGTATAGGGTAGCCCGCATATACAGATTATTCCAACAGAATATTAAAGAATGAAACAACAGAAGAATTTCACCAAGTATAGGGTAGCCCACATATACAGGTTATTCCAACAGAATAATAAATAATGGAATAACAGAAATTCTCTTCATGAATAAGAAAGAAAGATTACCCTTTACGAGTATAACAAATAATTTCCCTTACCTTGAAAGGAAGAGTACTGTATATAGGAGTAGTGAAATAGCAAAACACTTTTCTTCTCTCTCTATAATTTTTTCTCTCTAGAGTTTCAGTGAATTCGTAAGAAATAATGAAGGAATGAACTTCTATTTATAGAAAAATGGATTGTATAGTAACTAACTCATGAACGGTCTAGATTGATTTACTTTAATCTAACGGTCCATATTTAAAGTAAAATCTTTTAAATAAAATATAATATATTCTATTTATAATCTAATAAAACGAATAACTTTATAAAAGATTTTACTATGCAAATACTATGCATGCACTATACAAACACTATGCATAATAAAAAATAATATATTCTAATTATTGTCTAATAAAACAGATAACTTTATAAAAGTATTCTGTTTTATATAAAAAGAGTTTACTATTAGCCTAATAAAACGAATAACTTTATAAAAGTATTTTGTTTTATATAAAAATTTTTCTGTTTTATTACATTAATAATACCAATAAAACAAAATTGAGTGACTTCTCACGTAAGCATCAATAATCAATACCGTGTGCTACTATGCAACCACACGTATTATAGTACTTTTACTACCGAGTAAT
The DNA here is from genome assembly GCA_016801055.1 of Panax notoginseng. NCBI lineage: Eukaryota > Viridiplantae > Streptophyta > Magnoliopsida > Apiales > Araliaceae > Panax > Panax notoginseng. The sequence goes on along the minus strand of CM029014.1, from coordinate 140,894,643 downwards.
TCAACAGTATTAACGGTAAAACTTCCGCCGTTATTTTCATAAAATATTTTTGTCGTTTTCTCAATTCGACAATAATTCTGTTGTGGGGTCCACCAATAATTGTGCCGTCGTACGAATATTCCCCGATAAAAATAATATTCTCCGACCAATCGAATATAATACAACAACTTGCATACTTTGTAAAATTTATAAATACTACCCACAACTATAACATTATCTCAAATTCACACCATAATATTTAAAAAATATTTCAAAAAAATTAAATCTTTATTCATAAAATCTGGGGTTTCACAGGTTTTCTACTACATTTCCACTACGTGCTACACCTCTTGCGCGTATTAGAGTAATCAAACTTAAAAGGTAACTAAATTAAGTTTTTTTTTGTTTTGATAATTTAAAATTAGTAGTTTGTTTGAATTTGTTGTTGGTTTGAGACTTGTATTAAATCTAATTCAATTTATTTGATGTATTTATTATATTTTGGACTTCTTAGGTTACTATTGAGGGTTTTTATGTTTGCTAGTTTAAAGTTTCACTATTACCAATTATGATTTTTTTTTCACATAATGAAAGAGGTGAACACATGATTTTTGTACATAATCAATGAAATTGCACATATTATGTCATTGTTGGTGGTTATTTGGTTGTTTTATTGAGTTTGATGTTACCTAACAACTCATGGAGTCTAATTATGTGTTACAAAAATCTTAATATTCATAAAAAAACAGCCATAAAAAATAAAATTCTCTTTTCCTGAGAGTCTGATATTAAAATTAAGGAATGCTAAGCCTTTGAAGTTTATTACATATTTTCTACCAATTCCAATTGAATATGTGGTAAATTAGCAATTAACATACATACAATTTGAGGATAGATAGATTCCTCTTAGGCGAAATTGACAACAATGTCTAAAGACTCTTAGAATTTATTTGTTAGATTCCTCTTGAGCCAAATTAGAAAAAGTTACTCCTAGACTTCATTTACTAGTGACCGTTTTCAACAATAAATATTATTAAAACCACTCTCCGAAACCAAATAGGCGATAAATGGTTGAGTGATTGTTTGGTTCCTTACATTGAAAATGATATATTTGAAACTATTGATAATGAAGCTATTTTATATCATTTTCAAGCTATGGGGGTCTAGAAAAATATCATTATAATTTGTAAATATTATTATGATTAACTCAAATTTTCTTTATTTAATTTCAATAAAAAATTAATTAAAATCCGCCTCTACTCGAGTAAATTTATGGTTGGACTATGGTTTGCCAAATGTTTCTCAATACACACTTGGGCTATTCATCATATTTGCCAAATTATTCTCCTCAACTTGAATTTCTAAATTCCCCTCGTTAATCTTAACTCACCTAAAGCGTAATTAATTGTTTAATTTTTTTTGACAGACAATCTTCTTCATTCTTTCTCACCTGACCTTCCGCCTCTATACCATCAATCAATGACCACCTCCTTAATTCTCAAACTGTATAAATTTGATTCAAAATCAATGTCAATCAGCTCATCAATCTCTTTAACGTTTCTTGTTCGAATCAATAAATACTCAATCTTCGTATCTTTTTGAATAGAAGGAGATTGAATAGATTATTATATTTTATAAAAAAAATTGGCCTTTTTAATTTTTATTTTTTAAATTATTTGTTTGAAATAATTTAATAATTATATTAATTTTAAATTTAAACAATCACACAAAATTGACACAGTGGATTTAGTTGGTTCATACTATACACTATACAACTGAATATATTGTTAAGTTCAATCCCAAACTCCACTCTAGAATTTGGGATTTGGGATCCCATCACTATAATAATGAACCTCTCATTCGATATATAGGTCTAAAAACCTTTACAACGTTTTACAGATAAACTTTAAAACTTCCTTACAACTAATTATCTTGAAAATAGCTCCCCGATACTCCCTCAAATATATATAGTTTTACCTGTAAACTTGAGATTAGTACTATTTTTAAATCTGGTCTTGATACTAAAGGTATTTCCCTTTTCTCACAATTATGATAGACTCTCTAAGAATCTGGTCTTAGTATGAGATAACTCTATTAATTTCGCATATACACTAAAAATATACTATCTCAACAATCCTGTTTAATAATAAGTTTATTTTTGATGGTTTGTTTCTTACCTAAGCATATATATGAGTTTAAGCTCAATATATTTCTTTGACTTAATGATGTTTGCAATTAAAAGTTTGTTAAGAATATATAAACAAATATTACAAGTAAACATATATTTTAAATTTAAGCACAGATCTTGTAATATATGTCAATTCAAGTATATATACTTGAATTTTATGCTTACTAAACAAGTATATAATCAATCGGTGAATTTGTGTGTGATACTTGTGGTAATGAAGCAAATTGAGTTTATCTTTTTGATTTATCTATCTCAAGAGCTTTCTGACAATAGATGCTTTTTCAAGACTACATATCTATATCCTTCCGTTTCGAGATAACAATAAGATAGTAATATATAATTTTGGAAATCATTTTTTAAGCCAAACTTATTTTTTCTTGCCTTTAGACGTGTTATTTTATGAATTTAGCTTTCCAAATATTTGACATTAATTTGTCAATGATATATGAGAGCTAATTTTTCTATAAGTTAGAAAACATTTAGAAAATAATATATTTAAAATATACCAAATGCATATGTATCATGACCTATGGAGAAAAGTATATCCTATTTTTCTAACTATATTAATGTACTAATGTTTTTGGGACATAATCCCTAAGCATTATGAGAAGCATTAAAGATATTTTTGTTATCATCAAAACTAAAGATTTAAGTTTGGAAATATTCCAACATTTTCGATAACTATGTATCAATGGAACAATTACAACGTATGTACATATATAGAATATGTAAGAAGGGTAATATGGCCATACACAACTGTATATGTTTTATTTGTGCACAGTATATCAAAACTACGTCGTTTTGGCAGATTTATTTTAAAAAAACATATTCTCTTCCCCAAATTAGAAATCAAAAACAAATTTGCCAAAACGACGTAGTTTTGACAGACTGTGCACAATTAAAACGTACACAATTATTATGTATGACCAATATTCCCATGTAAGAATTAAAAATAACTCAATTATAATTTATTTTATTTTATCGCATAAACTTCGATTTACATTGGTCACAATTTAATTTTGTCATAAATTTATCGACATATAAATCATTTCTCTTTTTAAAATTTATTACTTGTGTTCTAAAGTATGGTTACATTTTTGGGTGGCAGAAAATGCTTGGATAGGCTTCAGACTACTTCAATTATCATGTCGTAGCTTGGGAGAGTAGATAATTTTCGTATTATTTGTGAGGGTGAGTTCTGGATTTATGTAAGAGTTCAAGTTAATGATATAATGTTTAGAATTTACTACCTCCTTCCTAGAAAATGTTATTTTATCAACTTTTACACATAAATTAATTGTTTTTTAAAACTAATCGTTAAGAATATATATTTAGAATTTCAAAATCATAAATTTTGAGATTACTAATATTAAATTATATTTTGTTTACCATGTCATAGGGGGTGTTTGATAAAAATTTAATGAATCTGAATCTAAATCTGAATGAAAAAAGTTGTTTGATAATTAACATGTTTGAAACATCTGAGTGACAAAATTTTATTATTTTACCACTCTAAAAAAATTTCAAAGTTGTTGAAAATTTATTTAATATTACTTAATATAATAGTTAATATTTTTTTTACTTTATTCAGCTGCTCATTCAGCCAAAAAAATCTGTCTTAGCTTTTCAACTCAATCATCTGACCGATTCAGTCACTCAAATATTTTTTTTCCAAAATAAACGTATTTAATGCCTGACCGATTCAGTTATTCAGATGTATTCAATCCCATAGTCTCTTTATATATGTTTGAAAAATTTATACAATTTATTGGTTTTTAAAATAGTCAATTTGATAATAAAAATTATTGTCATGGCACATTACATACATTGTGTCTCAAATAATGTGTCTTTTGGGGAGAATTAGATAGCGCGCGCAGCGCATGCGAGTACAGAAGACACTAAGGTGGTGTTTGATAAAATTGAATGTTAAGTCCTGAACAGTTTAGACGTCTGAATAATATAGAGCATCTGAATAGAATTGTGTCTGAATGAAAAACTGCTGTTTGATAATTAATTTTTCCAAAATATCTGAATAATGGTATTTTACCATTTTAACATTCTGAACAGTTTAAACAATACTTGTTTGATAATCAGAAGGTCTGAATAGTATTTTAAATATATATTTATAATATTTTGACCACAATATGATAAAATAAAAATAAAAAACGTATAAATTAAATTAACTTCAAACATAGTATCATGTCCCAAAAATATCAATATAGCATAATAATTCAACCATACAAATTAAATTAACTTCAAACAGTTATTAAGAGTTGAAGTACAATTTGTTCACGTAGATTAATCATAAATTTTACGCATTGATCACCCCATTGTGGTTCATCTTGTCCCTTATCTTCGTTTCCTTCATTTTGCTCTGCTTCATCGTCAAACATGTTATCTCGATGATCCATGTAAGGATTTAATAACAAAAATATAATAACAATAAAGGGTATGAATCCGTACAGTCGACTTCGTTCTTTCTCAATTGCAGCTTTGTTTCCAAGCTGCAGTCAATTGGGTTTTTCATTATTTAGTAGTCAGTACACAAAACAAAAAAAAAACAAAGAATCAATTTAACTCTCAGCTTGGTTGCCAAGATAACTAAGGGCATTATTGTAACAGCTTCTGAACAATAGGATATATGTGACGCCCCCAAAATTAGGTATACATCACCCATCTTGGGTCATCAGATACATAGTACAAAATACAAATACAACTTACTAATACAACTGTCGTGTACAATACGACAAAACATAAACTGTGAGTTTGAATACAAATATTATCTTCTAGAGAGTATTCATACTCAAAAGGAGTCCTCATTACATTTATTAACACACCATTACATAGAATAGTGAGGACTACTAACTAATACTATCATTCGGACCATCACTCCGTTCCCCGACTTGCCCCAGCTACGTTCTCATTTCCTGAAGAGAACAGTGAAAGAAAGGGTGAGCTCAACTAGCCCAGTAAGAAATATTATGACTAAGATAATGCAGAATAAATTATCATTAGCCTTCAACAATGTTAAACTGATAAAATATAATAGACATCAAGTTTAACTGTAGCGGAACAAGCAATCCATTAAAAGAGTCAAGTAGAAAATAAACTCTACTATCTTTTATGATTTAAAAGATTTTCCAACACTGTGATCGCTGAGACTCAGCTTAATAAAATAATCCACATCATCGAATCACCCCTGCACTACGGCCAAGGATATTCGTATATTCATTAATGGTCATGATCATGCCAACAACTGTCCATCAATGCACTACGGGCCAATGAGGACTTTTACCACATCATTTGTAACATTACGGTCATGATTATACCGAATAATCCCTGGTCATAATCATACCAAGTCCATCTATGCACTACAGGCCACAGATGACTTTCAACAGAATATAAACATGAGGATGATGACAATGATATAAGAATTCAATAAAACAAGTTCAAGAATTAATTTATCCAAGAATTAACAACGTCCAAATTGTCAACATGATACTGCTTTGTGGAGTAAAATTCAAGAATGATCAGAAGAATATTTTCATGAATAGATACTGGATGAAACGCAATTATCAAGGATATTCCACAAATTTCATGGAGTATAGAAGTCAAAACTTAACCAACTGAGTACAATAAAGAATGAAATAACAAAAGAAATCACCATGCATGCGATAGACCGCACAGACAGGTTATTCCAACAGAATAATAAATAATGGAACCAGGTCCGGCGTAAACGCACAGACAGGATATTCCGACAGAATAATAAATAATGGAACCAGGTCCGGCGTAAACGCACAGACAGGATATTCCGACAGAATAATAAATAATGGAACCAGGTCCGGTGTAAAACACACAGACAGGATGTTCCAACAGAATAATAACAAGACGGAACCAGGTCCGGTGTAAAACACACAGACAGGATGTTCCAACAGAATAATAACAAAAACGGAACCAGGTCCGGTGTAAAACACACAGACAGGATGTTCCAACAGAATAATAGAAGAATGTCACCAAGTATAGGGTAGACCGCGTATACAGGTTATTCCAACAGAATAATAAGAAATGGAATAACAACAGTTCTCTTCATGAATAAGAAAGAATAACACCCCTTACCGTTTTAAAGAAGAGCTGAAATAAGGAAGTAGTTAAGTAGCAGAATACTCTTCTTCTCTCTCTCTCTATAGTTTCTCTCTATAGTTTCTCTCTCTAGAGTTCAGTGAATTCGTAAGAAATAATGAAGGAATGAGCTGCTATTTATAGAAAAATAGAATGCATAGTAACTAATCCATGAACGGTCCAGATTGATTACTTTAATCTGACGGTCCATATTTAAAGAAAAATCTTTTAAATAAAATATAATATATTCTATTTATAGAATAACTTTAATAAAGTATTCTGTTTTATATAAAAAGATGTTTCTGTTTTATTACGTTAATAATACGAATAAAACAAAACGTCATTATCGCTAAATAATTCATATTATTAACTGACAATAATTGAATCAAACTGAGTGACTTCTCACATAAGCATTAATAATCAATACCGTGTGCTACTATGCAACCACACGTATTACTGTACTTTTACTACCGAGTAGTTCAACAGTAACAATGGTAAAACTTCCGCCGTTATTTTTAATAAAATATTTTTGTCGTTTTCTCAATCCGACAATAATTTCGTTGTGGGGTCCACCAATGATTGTGCCGTTGTACGAATATTCCCTGTTAAAACGAATATTCCCCGACCAATCGAATATTATATAACAACTTGCGTACTTTGTAAAATTTATAAATATTACCCACAACTATAACATTATATCAAATTAACTCCATAATATTCAAAAATGATATTTATAGAAAATTCATCTTTATTTATAAAAGTTGGGGTCTTACAACCTCCCCTTCTTATGAAATTTCGCCCTCGAAATTAGGGTACGTACCTGGTATGTCGAAGAGGTAAGGATACCTTGATTTCATTTCAGATTCTAACTCCCAAGTCATTTCCTCAACATCGTGGTTTCTCCACAAAACTTTGACTTGAGGTATAACCTTGGAGCGTAGAATATGTTCCTTCTTATCCAAGATTTGAACAGGAACTTCTTCATACGTCAAATCTTCCGCTATTTCGTCCGGTTCTAACTCAATAATGTGGTTCGGGTCTTCCACATATTTGCGTAACATGGATATGTGAAAAACGTTATGAACACGAGACATACTTGGCGGTAAAGCGAGTCTATAAGCCACAGTTCCTACTCGATCGAGGATTAAAAATGGACCGATGAATCGAGGATTGAGCTTTCCTCTCTTTTCAAATCTCGTAACTCCTTTCCATGGAGCAACACGTAAGAACACATGATCTCCTACATCAAATTCCACGTCCTTTCGATGAAGATCAGCATAACTCTTTTGTCGATCTTGTGAGGTTTTTATACGTTGTCGGATCGTTTGAATCTTTTCTGTAGTCATACGTACCAACTCCGGTCCCAACAACGTTGCTTCACCCACCTCATCCCAGCATACTGGAGAACGACATTTTCTTCCATACAATGCTTCGAATGGAGCCATGCCAATACTTGCTTGATAACTGTTGTTGTAGGAAAACTCCACCAATGGTAAGAACTTGTCCCAACTTCCCTTGAAGTCAAAGACACAGAGTCTTAATAAATCTTCTAGAGTTTGAATAGTCCTCTCTGATTGTCCGTCCGTCTGAGGATGATATGCCGAACTAAATCGTAAATCCGTGCCCATAGCTTTTTGTAAACTAACCCAAAATCGTGAAGTGAATCTTGGGTCTCGATCAGAAACTATGGATACTGGCATACCATGCAGTCTTACAATCTCGTTTATGTACATACGAGCAAGACGTTCAAGTGTATAAGTTTCTCGTATCGGTAAGAAATGAGCAGACTTGGTCAATCTATCAACAATGACCCAAATCGCATCTATACCTTGAGAAACCTTAGGAAGACCGGTAACGAAATCCATGGTAATGTGCTCCCACTTCCATTCTGGAATTTCAAGTGGTTGCAATGGACCTTTTGGTACTTGATGCTCCGCTTTGACTCGTTGACAAGTTAGACACCTTGAGATAAACAACGCTATCTCTCTCTTCATATTGCTCCACCAAAATGTATGACGAAGATCATGATACATTTTGGTACTTCCAGGATGGATTGCAAACGGTGTGTTGTGCGCCTCCATCATGATTTCATACTTTAAATCAGGGTTGTTAGGAACACAAAGTCTGGAGTTGACTCGAAGTATTCCTTCTTCATCGATTCTTGCTTCCGGCATAGCACCTTCTTGCACTTTCTTCCTCATACGCATCAGCTCCAGGTCTGTAGCTTGAGCAGCTTTAACTTTATCGATTAAAGTTGGTTCTACTCGTATATTCGCCATCATCACATGGGTCCCTGGAGTCTTTAACTCTATCTCCATCCTTTGCAAGTCACACAAAATGGGCCTTTGTGTTGACAATATTGCACTCGTACTTGCATATGATCTTCTACTCAATGCGTCAGCTACCACGTTCGCTTTTCCAGGATGGTATTGAATGGTATGATCATAATCTTTCAACAGTTCAAGCCAACGTCGTTGTCGCATGTTGAGTTCCTTTTGAGTGAAGAAATATTTGAGGCTTTTATGATCCGTAAAGATCTCCACCTTCTCCCCATACAAGTAATGCCTCCAAATTTTAAGTGCAAAGACAACAGCTGCCAACTCTAGATCATGAGTAGGATAATTCCTCTCATATTCCTTGAGTTGTCTTGATGCATAGGCTATGACTTTTCCATGTTGCATGAGAACGCATCCCAACCCTTTGCTCGAAGCATCACTGTAGATGACAAATCCCTCCGAGCCAGATGGTATTGTTAGAACAGGTGCTGAAATGAGTCTCCTCTTGAGTTCTTGAAAACTCTGCTCACATTCTTCGCTCCAACCGAACTTTGTATCTTTCCGAGTCAGCTGAGTTAATGGAGTAGCGATTCGAGAAAATCCTTCCACGAATCTCCGATAATAACCAGCTAAACCAAGAAAGCTACGTACCTCGGTCACTGATTTAGGTTGCTCCCAGCTTTGAATAGCTTCAATCTTTGCCGGGTCAACCGATATTCCACGACTTGATACTACGTGCCCAAGGAATGCTACCTCTTCCAGCCAGAACTCGCATTTCTTCAACTTGGCATAAAGTTTGTATTCACGAAGCTTTTGGAGTACCAACCTCAAGTGTTGCTCATGATCTTCACGGCTTTTGGAATAAACAAGGATGTCATCGATAAAGACGACCACAAAGTGATCCAAATATTCCTTGAATACCCTGTTCATCATATCCATGAAGGCAGCAGGAGCATTAGTCAATCCAAAAGACATAACTAAGAATTCATAATGCCCATACCGAGTTCTGAAGGCAGTCTTTGGAATATCCTCAGTTCTAACCTTCAGCTGATGATATCCAGAACGAAGATCGATCTTTGAAAAGAATTGTGCTCCTTGCAACTGGTCAAACAGGTCATCAATACGTGGCAATGGGTACCTATTTTTGATGGTGACATGATTCAACTCCCGATAATCAATACAAAGTCGCATACTCCCATCTTTCTTCTTCACGAACAGAACAGGAGCACCCCAAGGAGAAGTACTAGGACGAATAAAACCAATGTCTAACAATTCCTGCAGTTGGGTCTTTAACTCCTGAAGTTCAATAGGAGCCATTCGATATGGGGCTTTGGAAATGGGTTTTGTACCGGGTTCAAGGTCGATACAAAATTCAATTTCACGCTCTGGGGGTAGGCCAGGAAGTTCTTCGGGAAATACGTCAGGAAATTTATTAACAACAGAAATATCATTCAAAGCTGACGTATTTTTGTTTAGATCTGTGACATGAGCTAAGAAAGCTTGACATCCGTTTTTCAATAAACGAATAGCTTTATGGCTTGAGATGACAGCGATTGATTTTAATGGTTTGGTTGCTTGAATTCGCATAATAGGTCGATTAGGAATATGAAAGCTAACAACCTTACGAAAACAATCAATTTTTGCATGATGAGTAGTTAACCAATCAATCCCTAGAATCACGTCAAATGCAAGTATTTTTAATGAAATAAGATCGACAGGTAATGTGTGGGTACCAACTTGAACCAAACAAGACTTATAAACCGTGGATGTAATGAAGGTTTCTCCCAATGGAGTTTCAACTGCTAAGTCAAAGTCTAATTTCTCCGGAATCAAATTTAATCGATGAGCGCAAGTAGGAGAAATAAAAGAATGGGTAGAACCGGTATCAAATAAAGTATAGACTTCGTTAGAGTTTATGATAAGCTTACCCGTGATGACCTCATTCGGGTTCCTTGCTCTCTGGGAGTTCACAACAAACGCTCTCCCTTGCACAACCGGTTTTGACTTTTCTGGGACGGCCTTTGGTGCCTCCATCCTAGCTGAATTTGTCTTCGGTAAACGACAAAATCGGGCTAAATGACCTTCTCTTCCACAATTATAACATGCTTTGGACGGCATCGCGCAGTTTGGACTGATGTGCCCCTCCCCTCCGCATTTGAAACATATGATAGGTGGTCGTTCTCCTTCCTTAACGACAGGTGCTGGTGCTGACGTCTTTCCATCATTGTTGAATCTCCTCTTCTTGAAATGCCCATTCTTATTGTTTTGGCCCTGATTACCACCGAAGTGGTTACCATTTCTGGCCTGTTGATTCCCTCCACGCTTGTTGTCACCGCTTCGATGACTGTTCTCACTGGTATTATCATTTTGTCTGCTGCTCTCTTTTAGCTGCGTTGTCTCGTTATCGCGCTCCACCAACTGAGCCCTATTTACAACATCTGAATACAAACACAGTTTATGAGAAATAAGATGTTGACGTATCTCCGGCTTCAAACCTCTTAAAAACATTCGCGTCATTCTTTCTTCATTATCCACCAGGTGGGACGCAAACCGGGATAACTCCGCAAATTTTGCCTCGTACTGCGACACGGTCATATTATTCTGCTCCAATTTGATGAACTCCACCTCCTTCATGTGACGAATACTCTCGGAAAGTATTTGTCGTTAAACAGCTCTTGGAACTTCTCCCAAGACATCTTCAGTGCGGCAGGTTGAGTACGCTTTATCGATTCCCACCAGTAATCTGCCTCTCCTCGCAACATAAAGGCGGCAAAGGGAACCTTTTGCTCCTCGGAGCAACCCAAGACATCAAATATCTTGGTGATCTGCTTTATCCATGTTTCAGCTACAAGTGGTTTGGGTTCTCCCTTAAACTCCGGTGGTCCCAGCTCCTTAAACTGTTTAGCGGTGACCGACTGAGAGTTTCCAGTATTTCCACCTACGTTGTGGACAGGAGCCGCTTTCACCTGTTGTTGCATGAATTGCATAAAACCTCTGAACATTCCATCATTCATCATCTGGTCAGTGTTGTTGTTTGCATGAGGATTGTCACCTTCCTGATGAACATTATCCTGATTATTGATATGTGGTGAATCAATAGTCGCCTGTGCTCCATTGCTATTCTCAACATTCTCAGATGCCATTTTCAGATACTGCCACAAAATAAAAGTTAATTGATATGTCATATATTATCCTTATATTATGACCGACCAATTAAATACCATGCAAATAAACTTAGGTAGGTCATACTAGCGAAGGAATTCCCCGTCTCTCCCCTCCTAGTTCTATTCTCACATCTTAGCCAGGGATCATATCCCTAAGCTCTGATACCAACTGTGACGCCCCCAAAATTAGGTATACATCACCCATCTTGGGTCGTCAGATACATAGTACAAAATACAAATACAACTTACTAATACAACTGTCGTGTACAATACGACAAAACATAAACTGTGAGTTTGAATACAAATATTATCTTCTAGAGAGTATTCATACTCAAAAGGAGTCCTCATTACATTTATTAACACACCATTACATAGAATAGTGAGGACTACTAACTAATACTATCATTCGGACCATCACTCCGTTCCCCGACTTGCCCCAGCTACGTTCTCATTTCCTGAAGAGAACAGTGAAAGAAAGGGTGAGCTCAACTAGCCCAGTAAGAAATATTATGACTAAGATAATGCAGAATAAATTATCATTAGCCTTCAACAATGTTAAACTGATAAAATATAATAGACATCAAGTTTAACTGCAGCGGAACAAGCAATCCATTAAAAGAGTCAAGTAGAAAATAAACTCTACTATCTTTTATGATTTAAAAGATTTTCCAACACTGTGATCGCTGAGACTCAGCTTAATAAAATAATCCACATCATCGAATCACCCCTGCACTACGGCCAAGGATATTCGTATATTCATTAATGGTCATGATCATGCCAACAACTGTCCATCAATGCACTACGGGCCAATGAGGACTTTTACCACATCATTTGTAACATTACGGTCATGATTATACCGAATAATCCCTGGTCATAATCATACCAAGTCCATCTATGCACTACAGGCCACAGATGACTTTCAACATTTTATAAACATGAGGATGATGACAATGATATAAGAATTCAATAAAACAAGTTCAAGAATTAATTTATCCAAGAATTAACAACGTCCAAATTGTCAACATGATACTGCTTTGTGGAGTAAAATTCAAGAATGATCAGGAGAATATTTTCATGAATAGATACTGGATGAAACGCAATTATCAAGGATATTCCACAAATTTCATGGAGTATAGAAGTCAAAACTTAACCAACTGAGTACAATAAAGAATGGAATAACAAAAGAAATCACCATGCATGCGATAGACCGCACAAACAGGTTATTCCAACAGAATAATAAATAATGGAACCAGGTCCGGCGTAAACGCACAGACAGGATATTCCGACAGAATAATAAATAATGGAACCAGGTCCGGCGTAAACGCACAGACAGGATATTCCGACAGAATAATAAATAATGGAACCAGGTCCGGTGTAAAACACACAGACAGGATGTTCCAACAGAATAATAACAAGACGGAACCAGGTCCGGTGTAAAACACACAGACAGAATGTTCCAACAGAATAATAATAAAAACGGAACCAGGTCCGGTGTAAAACACACAGACAGGATGTTCCAACAGAATAATAGAAGAATGTCACCAAGTATAGGGTAGACCGCGTATACAGGTTATTCCAACAGAATAATAAGAAATGGAATAACAACAGTTCTCTTCATGAATAAGAAAGAATAACACCCCTTACCGTTTTAAAGAAGAGCTGAAATAAGGAAGTAGTTAAGTAGCAGAATACTCTTCTTCTCTCTCTCTATAGTTTCTCTCTATAGTTTCTCTCTCTAGAGTTCAGTGAATTCGTAAGAAATAATGAAGGAATGAGCTGCTATTTATAGAAAAATAGAATGCATAGTAACTAATCCATGAACGGTCCAGATTGATTACTTTAATCTGACGGTCCATATTTAAAGAAAAATCTTTTAAATAAAATATAATTATTCTATTTATAGAATAACTTTAATAAAGTATTCTGTTTTATATAAAAAGATGTTTCTGTTTTATTACGTTAATAATACGAATAAAACAAAACGTCATTATCGCTAAATAATTCATATTATTAACTGACAATAATTGAATCAAACTGAGTGACTTCTCACATAAGCATTAATAATCAATACCGTGTGCTACTATGCAACCACACGTATTACTGTACTTTTACTACCGAGTAGTTCAACAGTAACAATGGTAAAACTTCCGCCGTTATTTTTAATAAAATATTTTTGTCGTTTTCTCAATCCGACAATAATTTCGTTGTGGGGTCCACCAATGATTGTGTCGTTGTACGAATATTCCCTATTAAAACGAATATTCCCCGACCAATCGAATATTATATAACAACTTGCGTACTTTGTAAAATTTATAAATATTACCCACAACTATAACATTATATCAAATTAACTCCATAATATTCAAAAATGATATTTATAGAAAATTCATCTTTATTTATAAAAGTTGGGGTCTTACAATATCTATTTGTAAATTTCTTTTGTTCCATGAAAATAGTCCCCTTTTCTTTTAAAAGTAAATATTACCATCAAAATTTCATTACCAATTTATCATACCACCAATACTAAACACAACACTAAACATTCAGTAAATTTTAGAAAGGGGACACTTTTTGTGGAACGGAGGAGGGAGTATCTTCTATGCGGCGTCAATGCTCAACTTGGGCAATCATTTAGTGTTGTTTGTCTTATACATTTACAGGTTTTGTGTTTAAATTCCTTTATTAACTTGGGATCCAAACAGAAGAGGAAAAGGAAAAATTGAAAAACCTGGTAAAAATCGAAGAACCGATTAGAAATCAAGTGGGAAGGATGGTGTGAAGGGATGAGAGAGAAAAGCTTCAGCTTGTCTTCTTCATCTGTGAAGAAAACTCTAGAATTCACAGTAATCGCAGGTCTGAGAGAAGTCAGTCGCTTCAGCCTCAACATCTTCAGTAATTGAGACTCAATTTAGCAATCGATTACAGTAGCTCAATTCAACAATCGATTACATATTCAGATCATATATATTAATAAATAATGAATTTAACGCAGATCGCACCTGTAGCTTCGGAGGTGAAGGAAGAGCGGCGGAGGTGAAAGAAGAGCGGCCTATCGAAGTGAAAAAAACGGGAGAGGTAATAGGATTCAATGGACAGAAGTGAGATTTTGTAATATATGTGAGGTTATTTTTGTTCCCAAAAAACTAAAACTCGGTAAGAGGGAGCTCTTAATGGTTTAGAATTGTTTTTGAATTTTATCGATTAAGAGGCATTAAGAGGCAATAATTTTTTTACCGAACAAGTTTTGCCTCTTACCGATTCAAAGGAAAACCTATTAAGAGGTATTAAGACCTTATCAAACACTACCTAATATATGTACTATTCAGATAATCGCTGCGTTTAGTAATGTCTTTTGTGCGGTATTGTGTCCATTTATGTATATTAATTCTTTATTTTTTAATTATTTATTTGACATGAGACTCCAGTTCATTTATGATATCTTAACACTGTCACTTGTGTTAGATAGATCTCATGTAATTGATTATATCATAAATTATTATTAAAATATTCAAGTCACTGAAATAGCAAAAAAAAAATATTGTACGTTTTAAAAGAAGATAAGTTTTATTAAAGAATATTATAATTTTGCCGAATTCAATTAACTTTCCATCGCATTAGCCATAATCCTAATTAGCAACATTACTAAACGCAACAAATTACTCCAGTATTAGTAAGTGATTCCTATATATCTCAGAGACTTTAAAATTAGAAAATTAAAATAAAAAATGGAAGATAAATTAAGAAAATTGATATTTCTACATGATTTTTTAATATTTTCATATAAAAATCGTCGCTATAGATGTATAGTAACAATTTTTAGGTAAAAATATAAATATCAAAAAATCAAGTGAAAACACCGCGTTTAGCTCCAAATATTACACTTCCTTGATGGATCACGTCTCAAGTAACGGTGTTTAAAGAGACAACTTAAAATTAATACAAATATAAACCTAAAATAACGTATTTTTAAAAGTGTTCTTTGAAGTTACAATAAATATTTTGAGTCCTAGCTATTATGTATTGCAAAAAAATTTAGTCGAATAATAATTGCGATTTATTACGTAAGATAATATGTTTCATCTTAATTTATTCTATCTTATCGCATAAATTCTCACGTTGGTTGCAATTCAACCTCTCGATGTGTATATTATTTTTCAAATATTTTTAATTCATTTTAATTTTTTTAAAGACATTTGAGCCAAAGGATCCTAGGACTTCCGCCTTAAATATTTTGCATCTGGTTATCATAAAATTAATTTCATAGTAAGTTGGTCAATTGACCAATACAGTATTGATACAAAGAGAGAGATCACCTTCCGACCTGTATATCGACACTATATTGATCAATTAACTAAAATTAAATTCATACTAACCACTTCCAAAAAAATTTCTTAAAAAAATTTCTAAGCAAGTCATCATTTTTTGTTTGCTCTATCATAAAACACCATGTCCACTTGTCAGTAAAACACCAAAACAAACAGTAAAACAAAGTTAGTGGCAGTGTTATTATGTAACCCAATGTTAATTTAAGAAAAAAGATTTATAACATGTTTATAAAGTTTGCTCTAGGTCCAAAATGATTATACAAAGAAAATGACGTATTTGCCCATGCATACCACGTTCAACTCGGAATAATTGATGGCCATATTTGTCTAATTCTCTCCAACAATAGTAATATTGGACTAGACGCCGCGTATGCAACACATTCCAAACATCTATCCACTATCTCATTACCACTTTGTGGGCCACAGGGGAACAGATATCGGTAAGTAAGCCAGCAAGTGGGTCCCAACTAAATGGATAAACCTAAGCATCAACGTTCCAGATCATCACACGTTTCAATATGTGGCTGTCATCTCACTGGGGGTGGGTCCCATTATCCAGTAGATATTTTGAAGTCTTTTACCCACTAGATTAGAATCGGATAAACAACAACAATAAAACAAATAAATAAACTCAACCTTTATACTCCAGCGGTTCACAAAAAGAGTTTACTTAATTTTCTCTGTCTTTTGGATATCAAAATATAAAACTCTATATTTTATGTTTTAACTAATATAATAATTAATATACTTTCAGTTTGTCTTATATATATATATATATATATATATATATATATATATATATAATAATGTTTGACAAAAAGAGGTGTCATTTTTTTAATTAATGAATGCATGTATAAAATGAAATGAAATAATATGCTCAAATTTAATAATATAATCTCATTATTTGTAAGACCCCAACTTTTATAAATAAAGATGAATTTTCTATAAATATCATTTTTGAATATTATGGAGTTAATTTGATATAATGTTATAGTTGTGGGTAATATTTATAAATTTTGCAAAGTAAGCAAGTTGTTATAAAATATTCGTTTGGTCGGAGAATATTCTTTTTGTCGGGGAATATTCGTACGACGGCACAATCATTGGTGGACCCCACAACGGAATTATTGTCGGATTGAGAAAACGACAAAGATATTTTATTAAAAATAACGGCGGAAGTTTTACCATTGTTACTGTTGAACTACTCGGTAGTAAAAGTACAGTAATACGTGTGGTTGCATAGTAGCACACGGTATTGATTATTAATGCTTATGTGAGAAGTCACTCAGTTTGATTCCATTATTGTCAGTTAATAATATGAATTATTTAGCGATAATGACGTTTTGTTTTATTCGTATTATTAACGTAATAAAACAGAAACATTTTTTTATATAAAACAAAATACTTTATTAAAGTTATTCTATAAATAGAATATATTATATTTTATTTAAAAGATTTTTCTTTAAATATGGACCGTCAGATTAAAGTAATCAATCTGGACCGTTCATGGATTAGTTACTATGCATTCTATTTTTCTATAAATAGCAGCTCATTCCTTCATTATTTCTTACGAATTCACTGAACTCTAGAGAGAGAAACTATAGAGAGAAACTATAGAGAGAGAGAAGAAGAGTATTCTACTACTTAACTACTTCCTTACTTCAGCTCTTCTTTAAAACGGTAGGGAATATTATTTCTTTTATATTCATGAAGAGAACTTCTGTTATTCCATTCGTTATTATTCTGTTGGAATAACCAGTATACGCGGTCTACCCTATACTTGGTGACATTCTTCTATTATTCTGTTGGAACATCCTGTCTGTGTGTTTTACACCGGACCTGGTTCCGTTTATTATTCTGTTGGAACATCCTGTCTGTGTGTTTTACACCGGACCTGGTTCCGTTTTATTATTATTCTGTTGGAATATCCTGTCTGTGTGTTTTACACCGGACCTGGTTCCATTATTTATTATTCTGTCGGAATATCCTGTCTGTGCGTTTACGCCGGACCTGGTTCCATTATTTATTATTCTATTGGAATAACCTGTCTGTGCGGTCTATCGCATGCATGGTGATTTCTTTTGTTATTCCATTCTTTATTGTACTCAGTTGGTTAAGTTTTGACTTCTATACTCCATGAAATTTGTGGAATATCCTTGATAGTTGCGTTTCATCCAGTATCTTTTCAAGAAAATATTCTTCTAAGCATTCTTGAATTTTACTCCACAATGCAGTATCATGTTGACAATTTGGACGTTGTTAATTCCTGGATAAATTAATTCTTGAACTTGTTTTATTGAATTCTTATATCATTGTCATCATCCTCATGTTTATAAAATGTTGAAAGTCATCTGTGGCATGTAGTGCATAGATGGACTTGGTATGATTATGACCAGGGATTATTCGGTATAATCATGACCGTAATGTTACAAATGATGTGGTAAAAGTCCTCATTGGCCCGTAGTGCATTGATGGACAGTTGTTGGCATGATCATGACCATTAATGAATACACGAATATCCTTGGCCGTAGTGCAGGGGTGATTCGATGATGTGGATTATTTTATTAAGCTGAGTCTCAGCGATCACAGTGTTGAAAAACCTTTTAAATCATAAAAGATAGTAGAGTTTATTTTCTACTTGACTCTTTTAATGGATTGCTTGTTCCGCTGCAGTTAAACTTGATGTCTATTATATTTTATCAGTTTAACATTGTTGAAGGCTAATGATAATTTATTCTGCATTATCTTAGTCATAATATTTCTTACTGGGCTAGTTGAGCTCACCCTTTCTTTCACTGTTCTCTTCAGGAAATGAGAACGTAGCTGGGACAAGTCGGGGTACGGAGTGATGGTCCGAATGATAGTATTAGTTAGTAGTCCTCACTATTCTATGTAATGGTGTGTTAATAAATGTAATGAGGACTCCTTTTGAGTATGAATACTCTCTAGAAGATAATATTTGTATTCAAACTCACAGTTTATGTTTTGTCGTATTGTACACGACAGTTGTATTAATAAGTTGTATTTGTATTCTGTACTATGTATCTGACGACCCAAGATGGGTGATGTATACCTAATTTTGGGGGCGTCACAGTTGGTATCAAAGCTTAGGGATATGATCCCTGGCTAAGATGTGAGAATAGAACTAGGAGGGGAGAGACGGGGAATTCCTTCGCTAGTATGACATACCTAAGTTTATTTGCATGGTATTTAATTGGTCGGTCATAATATAAGGATAATATATGACATATCAATTAATTTTTATTTTGTGGCAGTATCTGAAAATGGCATCTGAGAATGTTGAGAATAGCAATGGAGCACAGACGACTGTTGATTCACCACATATCAATAATCAGGATAATGTGCATCAGGAAGGTGTCAATCCTCATGCAAACAACAACACTGACCAAATGATGAATGATCAAATGTTCAGAGGCTTTATGCAATTCATGCAACAACAGGTGAAAGCGGCTCCTGTCCACAACGTAGGTGGAAATACTGGAAACTCTCAGGCGGTCACCGCTAAACAGTTTAAGGAGCTGGGACCACCGGAGTTTAAGGGAGAACCCAAACCACTTGTAGCTGAAACATGGATAAAGCAGATCACCAAGATATTTGATGTCTTGGGTTGCTCCGAGGAGCAAAAGGTTCCCTTTGCCGCCTTTATGTTGCGAGGAGAGGCAGATTACTGGTGGGAATCGATAAAGCGTACTCAACCTGCCGCACTGAAGATGTCTTGGGAGAAGTTCCAAGAGCTGTTTAACGACAAATACTTTCCCGAGAGTATTCGTCACATGAAGGAGGTGGAGTTCATCAAATTGGAGCAGAATAATATGACCGTGTCGCAGTACGAGGCAAAATTTGCGGAGTTATCCCGGTTTGCGTCCCACCTGGTGGATAATGAAGAAAGAATGACGCGGATGTTTTTAAGAGGTTTGAAGCCGGAGATACGTCAACATCTTGTTTCTCATAAACTGTGTTTGTATTCAGATGTTGTAAATAGGGCTCAGTTGGTGGAGCGCGATAACGAGACAACGCAACCAAAAGAGAGCAGCCGGCAAAATGATAATACCAGTGAGAGCAGTCATCGAAGCGGTGACAACAAGCGTGGAGGGAATCAACAGGCCAGAAATGGTAACCACTTCGGTGGTAATCAGGGCCAAAACAATAAGAATGGACATTTCAAGAAGAGGAGATTCAACAATGATGGAAAGACGTCAGCACCAGCACCTGTCGTTAAGGAAGGAGAACGACCACCTATCATATGTTTCAAATGCGGAGGGGAGGGGCACATCAGTCCAAACTGCGCGATGCCGTCCAAAGCATGTTATAATTGTGGAAGAGAAGGTCATTTAGCCCGATTTTGTCGTTTACCGAAGACAAATTCAGCTAGGATGGAGGCACCAAAGGCCGTCCCAGAAAAGTCAAAACCGGTTGTGCAAGGGAGAGCGTTTGTTGTGACCTCCCAGAAGCAAGGAACCCGAATGAGGTCATCACGGGTAAGCTTATCATAAACTCTAACGAAGTCTATACTTTATTTGATACCGGTTCAACCCATTCTTTTATTTCTCCTACTTGCGCTCATCGATTAAATTTGATTCCGGAGAAATTAGACTTTGACTTAGCAGTTGAAACTCCATTGGGAGAAACCTTCATTACATCCACGGTTTATAAGTCTTGTTTGGTTCAAGTTGGTACCCACACATTACCTGTCGATCTTATTTCATTAAAAATACTTGCATTTGACGTGATTCTAGGGATTGATTGGTTAACTACTCATCATGCAAAAATTGATTGTTTTCGTAAGGTTGTTAGCTTTCATATTCCTAATCGACCTATTATGCGAATTCAAGCAACCAAACCATTAAAATCAATCGCTGTCATCTCAAGCCATAAAGCTATTCGTTTATTGAAAAACGGATGTCAAGCTTTCTTAGCTCATGTCACAGATCTAAACAAAAATACGTCAGCTTTGAATGATATTTCTGTTGTTAATAAATTTCCTGACGTATTTCCCGAAGAACTTCCTGGCCTACCCCCAGAGCGTGAAATTGAATTTTGTATCGACCTTGAACCCGGTACAAAACCCATTTCCAAAGCCCCATATCGAATGGCTCCTATTGAACTTCAGGAGTTAAAGACCCAACTGCAGGAATTGTTAGACATTGGTTTTATTCGTCCTAGTACTTCTCCTTGGGGTGCTCCTGTTCTGTTCGTGAAGAAGAAAGATGGGAGTATGCGACTTTGTATTGATTATCGGGAGTTGAATCATGTCACCATCAAAAATAGGTACCCATTGCCACGTATTGATGACCTGTTTGACCAGTTGCAAGGAGCACAATTCTTTTCAAAGATCGATCTTCGTTCTGGATATCATCAGCTGAAGGTTAGAACTGAGGATATTCCAAAGACGGCTTTTAGAACTCGGTACGGGCATTATGAATTCTTAGTTATGTCTTTTGGATTGACTAATGCTCCTGCTGCCTTCATGGATATGATGAACAGGGTATTTAAGGAATATTTGGATCACTTTGTGGTCGTCTTTATCGATGACATCCTTGTTTATTCCAAAAGCCGTGAAGATCATGAGCAACACTTGAGGCTGGTACTCCAAAAGCTTCGTGAATACAAACTTTATGCCAAGTTGAAGAAATGCGAGTTCTGGCTGGAAGAGGTAGCATTCCTTGGGCACGTAGTATCAAGTCGTGGAATATCTGTTGACCCGGCAAAGATTGAAGCTATTCAAAGCTGGGAGCAACCTAAATCAGTGACCGAGGTACGTAGCTTTCTTGGTTTAGCTGGTTATTATCGGAGATTCGTGGAAGGATTTTCTCGAATCGCTACTCCATTAACTCAGCTGACTCGGAAAGATACAAAGTTTGGTTGGAGCGAAGAATGTGAGCAGAGTTTTCAAGAACTCAAGAGGAGACTCATTTCAGCACCTGTTCTAACAATACCATCTGGCTCGGAGGGATTTGTCATCTACAGTGATGCTTCGAGCAAAGGGTTGGGATGCGTTCTCATGCAACATGGAAAAGTCATAGCCTATGCATCAAGACAACTCAAGGAATATGAGAGGAATTATCCTACTCATGATCTAGAGTTGGCAGCTGTTGTCTTTGCACTTAAAATTTGGAGGCATTACTTGTATGGGGAGAAAGTGGAGATCTTTACGGATCATAAAAGCCTCAAATATTTCTTCACTCAAAAGGAACTCAACATGCGACAACGACGTTGGCTTGAACTGTTGAAAGATTATGATCATACCATTCAATACCATCCTGGAAAAGCGAACGTGGTAGCTGACGCATTGAGTAGAAGATCATATGCGGGTACAAGTGCGATATTGTCAACACAAAGGCCCATTTTGTGTGATTTGCAAAGGATGGAGATAGAGTTAAAGACTCCAGGGACCCATGTGATGATGGCGAATATACGAGTAGAACCGACTTTAATCGATAAAGTTAAAGCTGCTCAAGCTACAGACCTGGAGCTGATGCGTATGAAGAAGAAAGTGCAAGAAGGTGCTATGCCGGAAGCAAGAATCGATGAAGAAGGAATACTTCGAGTCAACTCCAGACTTTGTGTTCCTAACAACCCTGATTTAAAGTATGAAATCATGATGGAGGCGCACAACACACCGTTTGCAATCCATCCTGGAAGTACCAAAATGTATCATGATCTTCGTCATACATTTTGGTGGAGCAATATGAAGAGAGAGATAGCGTTGTTTATCTCAAGGTGTCTAACTTGTCAACGAGTCAAAGCGGAGCATCAAGTACCAAAAGGTCCATTGCAACCACTTGAAATTCCAGAATGGAAGTGGGAGCACATTACCATGGATTTCGTTACCGGTCTTCCTAGGGTTTCTCAAGGTATTGATGCGATTTGGGTCATTGTTGATAGATTGACCAAGTCTGCTCATTTCTTACCGATACGAGAAACTTATACACTTGAACGTCTTGCTCGTATGTACATAAACGAGATTGTAAGACTGCATGGTATGCCAGTATCCATAGTTTCTGATCGAGACCCAAGATTCACTTCACGATTTTGGGTTAGTTTACAAAAAGCTATGGGCACGGAGTTACGATTTAGTTCAGCATATCATCCTCAGACGGACGGACAATCAGAGAGGACTATTCAAACTCTTGAAGATCTATTAAGACTCTGTGTCTTTGACTTCAAGGGAAGTTGGGACAAGTTCTTACCATTGGTGGAGTTTTCCTACAACAACAGTTATCAAGCAAGTATTGGCATGGCTCCATTCGAAGCATTGTATGGAAGAAAATGTCGTTCTCCAGTATGCTGGGATGAGGTGGGCGAAGCAACGTTGTTGGGACCGGAGTTGGTACGTATGACTACAGAAAAGATTCAAACGATCCGACAACGTATAAAAACCTCACAAGATCGACAAAAGAGTTATGCTGATCTTCATCGAAAGGACGTGGAATTTGATGTAGGAGATCATGTGTTCTTACGTGTTGCTCCATGGAAAGGAGTTACGAGATTTGGAAAGAGAGGAAAGCTAAATCCTCGATTCATCGGTCCATTTTTAATCCTCGATCGAGTAGGAACTGTGGCTTATAGACTCGCTTTACCGCCAAGTATGTCTCGTGTTCATAACGTTTTCCACATATCCATGTTACGCAAATATGTGGAAGACCCGAACCACATTATTGAGTTAGAACCGGACGAAATAGCGGAGGATTTGACGTATGAAGAAGTTCCTGTTCAAATCTTGGATAAGAAGGAACATATTCTACGCTCCAAGGTTATACCTCAAGTCAAAGTTTTGTGGAGAAACCACGATGTTGAGGAAATGACTTGGGAGTTAGAATCAGAAATGAAATCAAGGTATCCTTACCTCTTCGACATACCAGGTACGTACCCTAATTTCGAGGGCGAAATTTCATAAGAAGGGGAGGTTGTAAGACCCCAACTTTTATAAATAAAGATGAATTTTCTATAAATATCATTTTTGAATATTATGGAGTTAATTTGATATAATGTTATAGTTGTGGGTAATATTTATAAATTTTGCAAAGTAAGCAAGTTGTTATAAAATATTCGTTTGGTCGGAGAATATTCTTTTTGTCGGGGAATATTCGTACGACGGCACAATCATTGGTGGACCCCACAACGGAATTATTGTCGGATTGAGAAAACGACAAAAATATTTTATTAAAAATAACGGCGGAAGTTTTACCATTGTTACTGTTGAACTACTCGGTAGTAAAAGTACAGTAATACGTGTGGTTGCATAGTAGCACACGGTATTGATTATTAATGCTTATGTGAGAAGTCACTCAGTTTGATTCAATTATTGTCAGTTAATAATATGAATTATTTAGCGATAATGACGTTTTGTTTTATTCGTATTATTAACGTAATAAAACAGAAACATTTTTTTATATAAAACAAAATACTTTATTAAAGTTATTCTATAAATAGAATATATTATATTTTATTTAAAAGATTTTTCTTTAAATATGGACCGTCAGATTAAAGTAATCAATCTGGACCGTTCATGGATTAGTTACTATGCATTCTATTTTTCTATAAATAGCAGCTCATTCCTTCATTATTTCTTACGAATTCACTGAACTCTAGAGAGAGAAACTATAGAGAGAAACTATAGAGAGAGAGAAGAAGAGTATTCTGCTACTTAACTACTTCCTTACTTCAGCTCTTCTTTAAAACGGTAGGGAATATTATTTCTTTTATATTCATGAAGAGAACTTCTGTTATTCCATTCGTTATTATTCTGTTGGAATAACCAGTATACGCGGTCTACCCTATACTTGGTGACATTCTTCTATTATTCTGTTGGAACATCCTGTCTGTGTGTTTTACACCGGACCTGGTTCCGTTTATTATTCTGTTGGAACATCCTGTCTGTGTGTTTTACACCGGACCTGGTTCCGTTTTATTATTATTCTGTTGGAATATCCTGTCTGTGTGTTTTACACCGGACCTGGTTCCATTATTTATTATTCTGTCGGAATATCCTGTCTGTGCGTTTACGCCGGACCTGGTTCCATTATTTATTATTCTATTGGAATAACCTGTCTGTGCGGTCTATCGCATGCATGGTGATTTCTTTTGTTATTCCATTCTTTATTGTACTCAGTTGGTTAAGTTTTGACTTCTATACTCCATGAAATTTGTGGAATATCCTTGATAGTTGCGTTTCATCCAGTATCTTTTCAAGAAAATATTCTTCTAAGCATTCTTGAATTTTACTCCACAATGCAGTATCATGTTGACAATTTGGACGTTGTTAATTCCTGGATAAATTAATTCTTGAACTTGTTTTATTGAATTCTTATATCATTGTCATCATCCTCATGTTTATAAAATGTTGAAAGTCATCTGTGGCATGTAGTGCATAGATGGACTTGGTATGATTATGACCAGGGATTATTCGGTATAATCATGACCGTAATGTTACAAATGATGTGGTAAAAGTCCTCATTGGCCCGTAGTGCATTGATGGACAGTTGTTGGCATGATCATGACCATTAATGAATACACGAATATCCTTGGCCGTAGTGCAGGGGTGATTCGATGATGTGGATTATTTTATTAAGCTGAGTCTCAGCGATCACAGTGTTGAAAAACCTTTTAAATCATAAAAGATAGTAGAGTTTATTTTCTACTTGACTCTTTTAATGGATTGCTTGTTCCGCTGCAGTTAAACTTGATGTCTATTATATTTTATCAGTTTAACATTGTTGAAGGCTAATGATAATTTATTCTGCATTATCTTAGTCATAATATTTCTTACTGGGCTAGTTGAGCTCACCCTTTCTTTCACTGTTCTCTTCAGGAAATGAGAACGTAGCTGGGACAAGTCGGGGAACGGAGTGATGGTCCGAATGATAGTATTAGTTAGTAGTCCTCACTATTCTATATAATGGTGTGTTAATAAATGTAATGAGGACTCCTTTTGAGTATGAATACTCTCTAGAAGATAATATTTGTATTCAAACTCACAGTTTATGTTTTGTCGTATTGTACACGACAGATGTATTAATCAGTTGTATTTGTATTCTGTACTATGTATCTGACGACCCAAGATGAGTGATGTATACCTAATTTTGGGGGCGTCACATTATTAAACTATCACTATTAATTTAACACTCTTTATATTTAGGGAAATACATGAAATAAAAATGAAATTTTCAAATTTATAAATATTGTAAACAATTTTTTTTTTCAAAAATACTACACTATTACAATGCAATAAATTTTTAAATGTATTTCAATCTTAGGTTATATAGGAGAATTAATTTGGAAACTGATCAGGGAATAAATTAGAGAGATTTTTTTTTTTTTTTTGAGATAATGTGGGGTTTCTCAATTATAATCGGACTAATCTGATCAATTTTTTCTTTAAACTAACTTGTGCTAGTGGTCCATGACTCTATGAACATTTCTATCTTGACAATTTATCATTGTAATAGAAAAACCTAAGATGTCCGCGCCATCTGTTGGAGTTTTATAGAAATCATAGGGAAACTTAATTTTTTAAATCTATGATTAATTATGACTTCTTGTCAAAAGGTATACCGATGTCTCTATCACTAGACTATCATTTTTAGTCTAAATATAAATTTCTTTTAAAATGAAAAGAATACCATACGAGGAGGAATTGATATTTTTATATAAAAAAAATTGATATTTAATTTTTACATAATCTCTCTCAAAAAATAATAAATGAGTTCTATATTTATATAAGAGAAGTTTATATAAAATAATTTTTTAATGTAAGAATATCAATTTAATTACTTGATTAAATTAAGTAAGACCGAGTTAAACATGACTATTTTTTAATATTTTATTTGGAACATAAATATTCTAGTATATCCATTGGAATGCGGAGTAAATCAAAATAATTGACCAAAGGCTTACGTGGATCCTTGCTGTTTAACCCACCCGATTAATAGTGTCCAATGTGTAAGTGCCACGTGGACGGTGGGTTTGGTCCGCATGTGCGTGAAGATTTGTTCGTCCACGTAAGAAAATGGTCCAAAAGCCTTGACGCCAAATGCCTCTATAAATTAATTTCAGTAGTATATCTTTCACTTGACAAAAAAGAACAAGGAGGCATTTGAGGAGAGGCAGAAATAACAATAGGACATGGCCGGAGCAATTGCTAGAATTCCGATGAGCCACCGGATATTTACATATGATGCTCGTCAAGTTGAGTTTCCCGATGAACTGGCGATGAGCTTGTCCGACACGGTTTTCGGGTTTCTTCATGAACAAGAAGGTGAAGGGTCACCGGAAAGCATTATTTACCACGGGTATAATGAGAATGAAGGCCACAATGAAGACGAGGAGGAGAGAGAAAACTCCGGTAGCATTGTTGAAGATAACAAGAGCTTTTGGGATAA
The DNA here is from genome assembly GCA_016801055.1 of Panax notoginseng. Taxonomy (NCBI): domain Eukaryota; kingdom Viridiplantae; phylum Streptophyta; class Magnoliopsida; order Apiales; family Araliaceae; genus Panax; species Panax notoginseng. The sequence continues at coordinate 140,867,190 of CM029014.1, read as the reverse complement.
TCAACACCAACTTTTACAGGTAATATTAATGAGCTAGGTGTACATACAAATTGAATACTGAGTGTATTTAAATTTTATTTATTTTTATTCACTATTAAGGTTATAATTTAATTAAATTAAATTTAAATATATTTGTATTTAATTTTTATGTCCAATTTTCATGACAATTTTTGCAACTATTCAATTCGCCTTCTAAAAAAGTTAATTATGATATTAAATGCTCATATATATAATATATTATTCTCTTTCGATTGCAGAAATTAGTGGGCATAATTTTAATATAGTGATTTGATCACTTTAGTATGGTAAAAAAAAATTTAAAAAAATATATTTATATTTTGATGAATTAATCTGCAGGCAGCCTTGTACAGAACAAGTTGTTTGGAATCTAGAATCAGCAACTGCACAAAAGAAGCACTGAGAGAGGCCGGAAATGTATGTAGTTGTCAGAAACCGGTATTCGGCGGTTGCCGGAATTGCCTTATGAAACGAGTTAGTAGTTGCCTTCAAAATGCAGGTTTCAATTCTGCCATTTGCAAGTCCAAGTGGAAAAGCTTACCAGATATTCCATCAGGTAATAAATAATTTAATAACCAGAATTACTTTAATCAATCACCTTTTAAAATTGTCTATCTCATGTGAGAAATGACTTTGTGAAACTATCCAATTTAAGGGAGTGATTAGTGCACATGAAGTTAACTTTGGTCAATTGATCAATATAGTGTCGATACGCAGATAGGAGGTGATCTCTCTGCGTGTCAGCACTGTATCGATCAATTGATCGACTTACCATGAAAATTGATGAAATTTACGTACGTACAATATATGTGCAGGAGAACACAACTTTGTGGATGTGGTGGATAACTCAAAAAAAGGGGAGGTAAGGGTGATAATCGAGTTGAATTTTCGGGGGGAATTTGAGATGGCTAGAGCAAGCGAAGAATATAATCAACTAATTAGCAAGCTACCAGAAGTGTTCATAGGAAAAGTGGAAAGATTAGTGTCTCTTGTTAAGATTTTGTGCTCAGCTGCTAAAAAATGCATGAAGGAGAAGAAAATGCACATGGGACCATGGAGGAAGCACAAGTATATGGAAGCCAAGTGGTTAAGGATTTCGGAACGTAAGGCCGCTTCACGTCCCTTGTCGACGGCCGCTGAATATTCCGGCCGCATGCGCCCAAGGGCATCCATGCTCACGGTGGATTTGCTAGAGAAGTTGCCAAGCTTGCATTGTGCAGCTGTTGAAGTTTTGTGAGGCTTTGTTTTTTGTTCATAATATAGTAATTGTGGTAACAACAGAGAAGTTTTTCTATGTATAATGGAGTCAGTGAAGTGAAAACTTAGATATATATATATATATATATATATATATATATATATATATATATATATATATTACTATAAATTACGGTTAAAGGATTTTATTAATGCTACACTACAAGCTAAAAATAAAAAATAAAAAATAGTGGAGTATCATGGATTTTACTTTAGAAAAAGAAGAAGAGGAAATTAGATGCATCTTTTGATGAAAAAATAGTATCATGATTTTGGGGCATGATGTGAATTAAGATGGGTGAAAATGGGAAAAAAGAAAAGGTTAATTTAAGAGTGGTAAAATAAAATTTTCCAAAAATTTGAGAGATGATAGGGCTTGTTTGTTTTGATATGTTTGTGCCATAAATGAGTCATTCTATACCATCATTTAAGAAATAAATTTCACAAATTAAATTTGGTAAGAATTGGAATGGTTCATTCCATTTCAATACCATTCCAATAGAACAACGTTCAAACACAAGATTTTTATTCTATGTGAATGAATTATTCCATTTCTACCGTGATTGTTGCAATTTAAACATAGCATAGGAGCGTTTGAAAACTATGTTTAGACAACTTTTAACTCTAAACGCACCACACAAAAATAGTACAATATGTTTAGGACTTGAAAGGTATGTTTGTGAGTTGAAAACTTCAAACCACTCCCCCCCCTCCCCCTTCCCCCCTCCCCCCTCCCCCTCCCAAACAAAAAAATAAATGTGGATAAATAAAAAGAAAGGGAAGGGACTGAGAGAGTATATCAGTAAGGCTGTAAAATGAGTAAACAGTTTGGGCTCGATTCGTACTCGTTTGACTTGAAATATAAATGAGTCAAATATGAGCAAATTTTAAAGTTTGATAATTTATTTGAACCTCCTCAAATTGTAATTTTTTATTGATACTCGGATCATATTCGTTCGAAAAGTTCAAACTACTCGGGCTCGACTCGATAGCTAAATGAGCCTCAATCAAACTTTATTTTATACTCGATAAATTTTGTGAACCAAATCTGAGCAACTCAATACTCGGTTCGTTTACACATTTAAATAAATGCATGATTCATTCCTAAAAACTGATACACTTTAACTAAATATATTTTTGTATTTTATTTTTATTATTTCACATTTTAATACCGTGGAGATAGGTATGATAAACAAGAAAATAATGCCATTTTTAAGTAAGTCTGTCCACAATATTAAATTGTAGGTGCCAAATTCAAATTTATTTTTAATTTTTTAAACTCCGCAGTATTAAATTGAAGATGACAAATAATAGAGGATAGTAGAAAAAGCAGCTTCTTGTTGTTGTTCATCATCAAAAGCAAGAGCAAGAGCAAGATATTGGTTCCTTTCCTGCGGTTAAAACATGGCGATGTAGAATCCAAATGTTGTCGTCTCTGGAAATTGCATCACACCACCACTGTCCTGTCCACTCCACTGCTGCTTATAATAAATTCCCGGTGAAGTACAAATACACAACTAATGCGATATAGAAATCTCTAAACAATCTCAACTTCGTGGCCGCCCGAATAGACCATGTCACCAGAATCATTATTACGAAACATCGTACAAGCAATATCCACAAAAACAAAACCCAAACTTCTTAGCAGATATATAGATGGACCATCCTCTACCGCCATAACTCATATTCCTATCTTTTTTTAATATAGGTCGTTTTATACATGTGTACAATAATTAAAGAAATAATTAAAAAGTATTAACTATATTATCAATTGTCTATAATACTCTTTATCTCACTTATCTCATAATGAAAGAGTTTTATTGGGAGAAGGAGAGAAAAACTTAATAGCAGACGAGTAGCATAGGATAATAATAAATATGGATCAAAAAAATTAGGTAGAATAATAAGGGACAATTTGAAAAAAATAATAATTAATTCTCCTAGATAACCACAAACGACAAATAATTAAGAGTAACAAAAACACTCTAAAATGACTTACATAGAGGAATGGAGGGAGTAATATATAATCATCTTTCTGCCGCGAATATTAAATTCATGGCTTTCAGGAGGAGTAAAACGTCTATTAGCAATTTAACATGTACATTTAGTATTCGCAATTTAATACTACGAAACTTAAGAAATTAAAAAAAAAATTGAATTTGGCATTTACAGTTTAATAATGACTTACCTGCAGACGCGGACTTTGTACAAGGAGGAGTATTTTGGACATATGTCTTGTCCGCAGTATTAAATTGTTGAATATTGAAAAACAAACTGTGTACGGGAGCTCTATTAAACCGTTGAATCATCGGATGGACGCTCACGATCTATTATAAAGATAATCTTAATTTGACAACGTTAACTAGTTTATATATATATATATATATATATATATATATATTATGTGAAGAAATGTACTTGCACTGAAGTTGACCAACAAGCTATAATCAGTGACGGAACCAGAATATTTTTAGAGTATATATTAAGTAATTAATCATCAAATTTATTTAACATTATTTTATCTTATAGTAATATTATTAATTTATTACAAGTGAAAGGACATGAGGAAATAAATAAATTAATATCATCTCGTAACAAAGATTAAGATTAAGTTTAACTAATATTAATATGTTTCAAATTCCAAAGTTGGGGATCATATGACTCCCCTAGCCCCCACTAATTCCGCCCATGGGCTATTGTTGGGGTTTCGATACAGAAACGCACAGCGAAAATTAAAATTTAAAGAAATTTCGAAACCCTAAAACAGAATCCATGCGAAAATAATTAATTCAGTGGTAAAAAATTATACCGATTGTAAAAGCTAGAATCGATGCGGTCGAATCTCCAATGCAATTCAAACGGACTGCGTCTCTACGGTATTCACACGAACGCTCCACACGAATCGTCCTACGATCTGCAGAAGAAGGAAACACGGTACTAGCCACCAAGGATGAGGATTTTGAACTGTTTTCTCTAGTCTCTCTTTAAGAGCGGCTAAGATTTTTTGTTTTGACGTGAAACCTAAAGTGACTGATATATATCATATATACAGCAGTTAGGAGGAATTAATCAAAAACTTAATGTTATTAAAATCCGAATTTATATATATCTTAATTAAGTCTTACTTAATTAATATACCTATATATAAATTATCCTATTAATTTAAATTCGTAATTTAAAATTATATCAATCATATTGACATATTTAAATCTTTACAATTTAAATTAATTTCCTTTTAATTACGTTCTTTGTGTGTGACCCTATATGTTATTATTACGTTGGCAATAACTTTAAAATCATATTATAAAGTTATAAACGGTGAGCGGCATCTAGTAATGCATCACTGCTACCCAAATAATAATAAGATCGATGATTCGATGCAACCTTTTCGTGACCAATGTTTCAATGTAATTTAATCCTTTTAACCTTAATATCCTAGATTAAACTCGAGTCATGGAATGTGTCATACTCTTCATAATTTAATCTGAGTTTTCTTGATCAATGAGTAGACTACATGAAACAAATCACTATTTGAGCATGGCCATGCATTTCATAGTCCTACTCAATCAAGAGGCCTATGGATATCACCTATAAAATATAGGATGGTTAAATTCCATCTAGATCACTCATATTTCTCACACGATTCACAATGAACCCAATAATCACCTTTATAGTCCACCCTATTAAAGGTGACATTTGATGATATCAAAGTACATAAATTCTCGTGTAGTAATATAGCAGTTTCAGGTCGGATGACCATTACATCATTGTCACTATGAGAATTGCTAATGACATTTCGCATAATGCTCCATATAGAATTCTCATAGTGGGTCTGTCCAGTACATCGTTCTCCAACATGTACCTATGCATTGACTTAATATCTCATATATTTATGACCAATGAGATTTGGTCATCAGTCAATCCACATACTAGTCTCAATGCATCATTGTTGTCCATCAACAATGATACTCGACTAGGGACATTTAAGAACAATGATACTAATTGTAATTATATAATCTCATGTTCAAGTCACATACTTGAAACTATATAATTTGTATCACTATTCTAAGGAATTTTATTATGTTAACAATTATATTACGCAGTAAATAAAACCATAATAAAATCATTTATTTATTCAATCAACAATAATATCAAATGTTAAATAATTATATCAAATAATTGGCCTCTAGAGCATAAACTCTAACAGCTATATATTGATAGATAATGTCTTGAACATGCCAGTAAGGGAGTTGTATTCAATTAAGATTTTTAAAGACTTTTTTTAAGTGATAGACTTTTGTAGAATTTGTGGGATTTTAATGACTTTCACAGACTTTAAAGACTTTTTTTAAATGACTTTTATAGACTCCATGAAATAAGTAACAGACTTTTTAAATTTTTTATCCAGTAGACTTTTGTATTCTTTTAATATATATTACAACTTATATTAATTGTTAATTAGCCCATGTGTACAACATCTCCCTCTTTTTTTCATGAACTAGAGTAAATCTCATTATATTATTGTGGCATGAGATTTTATATATGTTGAAAGCGTTCACATTATTCTACTCATTTCATGATACATTTGAATACTCGGATACCAATAAAATTTTTGAAACTACATACGCAATACAAAAATTAAGCTCGCTTTTCATTGAGCTATATATACTTTATGCATATGCGTACGCTTTGCTTTTTATTGTTGATTGCTTTACTAATTATATATATATATATATATATATATATATATATATATATATATATATTATAATATATATATTATATATATATTTTGTGTGATTCTGTCAATCTAATTTTTCATATTAACTGCTGCTAATTTTATTTGATTGTGTGGACCTTTTTTATGCGCCTAACAAATATCAAAGCAGTGCGTTTTTCCTTTTTTATAAGGGAAAGATAACGATTCTGTCAATTTATCATGCAGGATACAACCACATGTTACATTATTTCACTATGATACACCAAAGACACTTGAAGACGAATATGGAGAATGTCTCAAAAATTAACAGTAATTTCCTTCGTTTAAAATGTCAGAAAACTAAAAAAAATATATGTAAGACCCCAACTTTTATAAATAAAGATAAATTTTTTATAAATATCATTTTTGAATATTATGGAGTTAATTTGATATAATGTTATAGTTGTGGGTAATATTTATAAATTTTGCAAAGTACGCAAGTTGTTATAAAATATTCGTTTGGTCGGAGAATATTCTTTTTGTCGGGGAATATTCGTACGACGGCACAATCATTGGTGGACCCCACAACGGAATTATTGTCGGATTGAGAAAACGACAAAATTATCTTTCTATAAAAATAACGGCTGAGGTGTTACCGTTAAAACCGTTAAAACTGTTGAACTACTCGGTAGTAAAAGTACAGTAATACGTGTGGTTGCATAGTAGCACACGGTATTGATTATTAATGCTTATGTGAGAAGTCACTCAGTTTGATTTTATTATTGTCAGTTAATAATATGAATTATTTAGCGATAATGACGTTTTGTTTTATTCGTATTATTAACGTAATAAAACAGAAACATCTTTTTATATAAAACAAAATACTTTATTAAAGTTATTCTATAAATAGAATATATTTTATTTTATTTAAAAGATTTTTCTTTAAATATGGACCGTCAGATTAAAGTAATCAATCTGGACCGTTCATGGATTAGTTACTATGCATTCTATTTTTCTATAAATAGCAGCTCATTCCTTCATTATTTCTTACGAATTCACTGAACTCTAGAGAGAGAAACTATAGAGAGAAACTATAGAGAGAGAGAAGAAGAGTATTCTGCTACTTAACTACTTCCTTATTTCAGCTCTTCTTTAAAACGGTAGGGAATATTATTTCTTTTTATTCATGAAGAGAACTTTGTTATTCCATTCTTATTATTCTGTTGGAATAACCAGTATACGCGGTCTACCCTATACTTGGTGACATTCTTCTATTATTCTGTTGGAACATCCTGTCTGTGTGTTTTACACCGGACCTGGTTCCGTTTATTATTCTGTTGGAACATCCTGTCTGTGTGTTTTACACCGGACCTGGTTCCGTTTTATTATTATTCTGTTGGAACATCCTGTCTGTGTGTTTTACACCGGACCTGGTTCCGTTTTATTATTATTCTGTTGGAATATCCTGTCTGTGTGTTTTACACCGGACCTGGTTCCATTATTTATTATTCTGTCGGAATATCCTGTCTGTGCGTTTACGCCGGACCTGGTTCCATTATTTATTATTCTGTTGGAATAACCTGTCTGTGCGGTCTATCGCATGCATGGTGATTTCTTTTGTTATTCCATTCTTTATTGTACTCAGTTGGTTAAGTTTTGACTTCTATACTCCATGAAATTTGTGGAATATCCTTGATAGTTGCGTTTCATCCAGTATCTTTTCAAGAAAATATTCTTCTAAGCATTCTTGAATTTTACTCCACAATGCAGTATCATGTTGACAATTTGGACGTTGTTAATTCCTGGATAAATTAATTCTTGAACTTGTTTTATTGAATTCTTATATCATTGTCATCATCCTCATGTTTATAAAATGTTGAAAGTCATCTGTGGCCTGTAGTGCATAGATGGACTTGGTATGATTATGACCAGGGATTATTCGGTATAATCATGACCGTAATGTTACAAATGATGTGGTAAAAGTCCTCATTGGCCCGTAGTGCATTGATGGACAGTTGTTGGCATGATCATGACCATTAATGAATACACGAATATCCTTGGCCGTAGTGCAGGGGTGATTCGATGATGTGGATTATTTTATTAAGCTGAGTCTCAGCGATCACAGTGTTGAAAAACCTTTTAAATCATAAAAGATAGTAGAGTTTATTTTCTACTTGACTCTTTTAATGGATTGCTTGTTCCGCTGCAGTTAAACTTGATGTCTATTATATTTTATCAGTTTAACATTGTTGAAGGCTAATGATAATTTATTCTGCATTATCTTAGTCATAATATTTCTTACTGGGCTAGTTGAGCTCACCCTTTCTTTCACTGTTCTCTTCAGGAAATGAGAACGTAGCTGGGACAAGTCGGGGAACGGAGTGATGGTCCGAATGATAGTATTAGTTAGTAGTCCTCACTATTCTATGTAATGGTGTGTTAATAAATGTAATGAGGACTCCTTTTGAGTATGAATACTCTCTAGAAGATAATATTTGTATTCAAACTCACAGTTTATGTTTTGTCGTATTGTACACGACAGTTGTATTATTAAGTTGTATTTGTATTCTGTACTATGTATCTGACGACCCAAGATGGGTGATGTATACCTAATTTTGGGGGCGTCACAGTTGGTATCAGAGCTTAGGGATATGATCCCTGGCTAAGATGTGAGAATAGAACTAGGAGGGGAGAGACGGGGAATTCCTTCGCTAGTATGACCTACCTAAGTTTATTTGCATGGTATTTAATTGGTCGGTCATAATATAAGGATAATATATGACATATCAATTAATTTTTATTTTGTGGCAGTATCTGAAAATGGCATCTGAGAATGTTGAGAATAGCAATGGAGCACAGACGACTGTTGATTCACCACATATCAATAATCAGGATAATGTGCATCAGGAAGGTGACAATCCTCATGCAAACAACAACACTGACCAAATGATGAATGATCAAATGTTCAGAGGCTTTATGCAATTCATGCAACAACAGGTGAAAGCGGCTCCTGTCCACAACGTAGGTGGAAATACTGGAAACTCTCAGGCGGTCACCGCTAAACAGTTTAAGGAGCTGGGACCACCGGAGTTTAAGGGAGAACCCAAACCACTTGTAGCTGAAACATGGATAAAGCAGATCACCAAGATATTTGATGTCTTGGGTTGCTCCGAGGAGCAAAAGGTTCCCTTTGCCGCCTTTATGTTGCGAGGAGAGGCAGATTACTGGTGGGAATCGATAAAGCGTACTCAACCTGCCGCACTGAAGATGTCTTGGGAGAAGTTCCAAGAGCTGTTTAACGACAAATACTTTCCCGAGAGTATTCGTCACATGAAGGAGGTGGAGTTCATCAAATTGGAGCAGAATAATATGACCGTGTCGCAGTACGAGGCAAAATTTGCGGAGTTATCCCGGTTTGCGTCCCACCTGGTGGATAATGAAGAAAGAATGACGCGGATGTTTTTAAGAGGTTTGAAGCCGGAGATACGTCAACATCTTGTTTCTCATAAACTGTGTTTGTATTCAGATGTTGTAAATAGGGCTCAGTTGGTGGAGCGCGATAACGAGACAACGCAACCAAAAGAGAGCAGCCGGCAAAATGATAATACCAGTGAGAGCAGTCATCGAAGCGGTGACAACAAGCGTGGAGGGAATCAACAGGCCAGAAATGGTAACCACTTCGGTGGTAATCAGGGCCAAAACAATAAGAATGGACATTTCAAGAAGAGGAGATTCAACAATGATGGAAAGACGTCAGCACCAGCACCTGTCGTTAAGGAAGGAGAACGACCACCTATCATATGTTTCAAATGCGGAGGGGAGGGGCACATCAGTCCAAACTGCGCGATGCCGTCCAAAGCATGTTATAATTGTGGAAGAGAAGGTCATTTAGCCCGATTTTGTCGTTTACCGAAGACAAATTCAGCTAGGATGGAGGCACCAAAGGCCGTCCCAGAAAAGTCAAAACCGGTTGTGCAAGGGAGAGCGTTTGTTGTGACCTCCCAGAAGCAAGGAACCCGAATGAGGTCATCACGGGTAAGCTTATCATAAACTCTAACGAAGTCTATACTTTATTTGATACCGGTTCAACCCATTCTTTTATTTCTCCTACTTGCGCTCATCGATTAAATTTGATTCCGGAGAAATTAGACTTTGACTTATCAGTTGAAACTCCATTGGGAGAAACCTTCATTACATCCACGGTTTATAAGTCTTGTTTGGTTCAAGTTGGTACCCACACATTACCTGTCGATCTTATTTCATTAAAAATACTTGCATTTGACGTGATTCTAGGGATTGATTGGTTAACTACTCATCATGCAAAAATTGATTGTTTTCGTAAGGTTGTTAGCTTTCATATTCCTAATCGACCTATTATGCGAATTCAAGCAACCAAACCATTAAAATCAATCGCTGTCATCTCAAGCCATAAAGCTATTCGTTTATTGAAAAACGGATGTCAAGCTTTCTTAGCTCATGTCACAGATCTAAACAAAAATACGTCAGCTTTGAATGATATTTCTGTTGTTAATAAATTTCCTGACGTATTTCCCGAAGAACTTCCTGGCCTACCCCCAGAGCGTGAAATTGAATTTTGTATCGACCTTGAACCCGGTACAAAACCCATTTCCAAAGCCCCATATCGAATGGCTCCTATTGAACTTCAGGAGTTAAAGACCCAACTGCAGGAATTGTTAGACATTGGTTTTATTCGTCCTAGTACTTCTCCTTGGGGTGCTCCTGTTCTGTTCGTGAAGAAGAAAGATGGGAGTATGCGACTTTGTATTGATTATCGGGAGTTGAATCATGTCACCATCAAAAATAGGTACCCATTGCCACGTATTGATGACCTGTTTGACCAGTTGCAAGGAGCACAATTCTTTTCAAAGATCGATCTTCGTTCTGGATATCATCAGCTGAAGGTTAGAACTGAGGATATTCCAAAGACGGCTTTTAGAACTCGGTACGGGCATTATGAATTCCTAGTCATGTCCTTTGGATTGACTAATGCTCCTGCTGCCTTCATGGATATGATGAACCGGGTATTCAAGGAATATTTGGATCACTTTGTGGTCGTCTTTATTGATGACATCCTTATTTATTCCAAAAGCCGTGAAGATCATGAGCAACACTTGAGGCTGGTACTCCAAAAGCTTCGTGAATACAAGCTTTATGCCAAGTTGAAGAAATGCGAGTTCTGGCTGGAAGAGGTAGCATTCCTTGGGCACGTAGTATCAAGTCGTGGAATATCTGTTGACCCGGCAAAGATTGAAGCTATTCAAAGCTGGGAGCAACCTAAATCAGTGACCGAGGTACGTAGCTTTCTTGGTTTAGCTGGTTATTATCGGAGATTCGTGGAAGGATTTTCTCGAATCGCTACTCCATTAACTCAGCTGACTCGGAAAGATACAAAGTTTGGTTGGAGCGAAGAATGTGAGCAGAGTTTTCAAGAACTCAAGAGGAGACTCATTTCAGCACCTGTTCTAACAATACCATCTGGCTCGGAGGGATTTGTCATCTACAGTGATGCTTCGAGCAAAGGGTTGGGATGCGTTCTCATGCAACATGGAAAAGTCATAGCCTATGCATCAAGACAACTCAAGGAATATGAGAGGAATTATCCTACTCATGATCTAGAGTTGGCAGCTGTTGTCTTTGCACTTAAAATTTGGAGGCATTACTTGTATGGGGAGAAAGTGGAGATCTTTACGGATCATAAAAGCCTCAAATATTTCTTCACTCAAAAGGAACTCAACATGCGACAACGACGTTGGCTTGAACTGTTGAAAGATTATGATCATACCATTCAATACCATCCTGGAAAAGCGAACGTGGTAGCTGACGCATTGAGTAGAAGATCATATGCGGGTACAAGTGCAATATTAACAACGCAAAGGCCCATTTTGTGTGACTTGCAAAGGATGGAGATAGAGTTGAAGACTCCAGGGACCCATGTGATGATGGCGAATATACGAGTAGAACCGACTTTAATCGATAAAGTTAAAGCTGCTCAAGCTACAGACCTGGAGCTGATGCGTATGAGGAAGAAAGTGCAAGAAGGTTCTATGCCGGAAGCAAGAATCGATGAAGAAGGAATACTTCGAGTCAACTCCAGACTTTGTGTTCCTAACAACCCTGATTTAAAGTATGAAATCATGATGGAGGCGCACAACACACCGTTTGCAATCCATCCTGGAAGTACCAAAATGTATCATGATCTTCGTCATACATTTTGGTGGAGCAATATGAAGAGAGAGATAGCGTTGTTTATCTCAAGGTGTCTAACTTGTCAACGAGTCAAAGCGGAGCATCAAGTACCAAAAGGTCCATTGCAACCACTTGAAATTCCAGAATGGAAGTGGGAGCACATTACCATGGATTTCGTTACCGGTCTTCCTAGGGTTTCTCAAGGTATTGATGCGATTTGGGTCATTGTTGATAGATTGACCAAGTCTGCTCATTTCTTACCGATACGAGAAACTTATACACTTGAACGTCTTGCTCGTATGTACATAAACGAGATTGTAAGACTGCATGGTATGCCAGTATCCATAGTTTCTGATCGAGACCCAAGATTCACTTCACGATTTTGGGTTAGTTTACAAAAAGCTATGGGCACGGAGTTACGATTTAGTTCAGCATATCATCCTCAGACGGACGGACAATCAGAGAGGACTATTCAAACTCTTGAAGATCTATTAAGACTCTGTGTCTTTGACTTCAAAGGAAGTTGGGACAAGTTCTTACCATTGGTGGAGTTTTCCTACAACAACAGTTATCAAGCAAGTATTGGCATGGCTCCATTCGAAGCATTGTATGGAAGAAAATGTCGTTCTCCAGTATGCTGGGATGAGGTGGGCGAAGCAACGTTGTTGGGACCGGAGTTGGTACGTATGACTACAGAAAAGATTCAAACGATCCGACAACGTATAAAAACCTCACAAGATCGACAAAAGAGTTATGCTGATCTTCATCGAAAGGACGTGGAATTTGATGTAGGAGATCATGTGTTCTTACGTGTTGCTCCATGGAAAGGAGTTACGAGATTTGGAAAGAGAGGAAAGCTAAATCCTCGATTCATCGGTCCATTTTTAATCCTCGATCGAGTAGGAACTGTGGCTTATAGACTCGCTTTACCGCCAAGTATGTCTCGTGTTCATAACGTTTTCCACATATCCATGTTACGCAAATATGTGGAAGACCCGAACCACATTATTGAGTTAGAACCGGACGAAATAGCGGAGGATTTGACGTATGAAGAAGTTCCTGTTCAAATCTTGGATAAGAAGGAACATATTCTACGCTCCAAGGTTATACCTCAAGTCAAAGTTTTGTGGAGAAACCACGATGTTGAGGAAATGACTTGGGAGTTAGAATCAGAAATGAAATCAAGGTATCCTTACCTCTTCGACATACCAGGTACGTACCCTAATTTCGAGGGCGAAATTTCATAAGAAGGGGAGGTTGTAAGACCCCAACTTTTATAAATAAAGATAAATTTTTTATAAATATCATTTTTGAATATTATGGAGTTAATTTGATATAATGTTATAGTTGTGGGTAATATTTATAAATTTTGCAAAGTACGCAAGTTGTTATAAAATATTCGTTTGGTCGGAGAATATTCTTTTTGTCGGGGAATATTCGTACGACGGCACAATCATTGGTGGACCCCACAACGGAATTATTGTCGGATTGAGAAAACGACAGAATTATCTTTCTATAAAAATAACGGCTGAGGTGTTACCGTTAAAACCGTTAAAACTGTTGAACTACTCGGTAGTAAAAGTACAGTAATACGTGTGGTTGCATAGTAGCACACGGTATTGATTATTAATGCTTATGTGAGAAGTCACTCAGTTTGATTTTATTATTGTCAGTTAATAATATGAATTATTTAGCGATAATGACGTTTTGTTTTATTCGTATTATTAACGTAATAAAACAGAAACATCTTTTTATATAAAACAAAATACTTTATTAAAGTTATTCTATAAATAGAATATATTTTATTTTATTTAAAAGATTTTTCTTTAAATATGGACCGTCAGATTAAAGTAATCAATCTGGACCGTTCATGGATTAGTTACTATGCATTCTATTTTTCTATAAATAGCAGCTCATTCCTTCATTATTTCTTACGAATTAACTGAACTCTAGAGAGAGAAACTATAGAGAGAAACTATAGAGAGAGAGAAGAAGAGTATTCTGCTACTTAACTACTTCCTTACTTCAGCTCTTCTTTAAAACGGTAGGGAATATTATTTCTTTTATATTCATGAAGAGAACTTCTGTTATTCCATTCGTTATTATTCTGTTGGAATAACCAGTATACGCGGTCTACCCTATACTTGGTGACATTCTTCTATTATTCTGTTGGAACATCCTGTCTGTGTGTTTTACACCGGACCTGGTTCCGTTTATTATTCTGTTGGAACATCCTGTCTGTGTGTTTTACACCGGACCTGGTTCCGTTTTATTATTATTCTGTTGGAACATCCTGTCTGTGTGTTTTACACCGGACCTGGTTCCGTTTTATTATTATTCTGTTGGAATATCCTGTCTGTGTGTTTTACACCGGACCTGGTTCCATTATTTATTATTCTGTCGGAATATCCTGTCTGTGCGTTTACGCCGGACCTGGTTCCATTATTTATTATTCTATTGGAATAACCTGTCTGTGCGGTCTATCGCATGCATGGTGATTTCTTTTGTTATTCCATTCTTTATTGTACTCAGTTGGTTAAGTTTTGACTTCTATACTCCATGAAATTTGTGGAATATCCTTGATAGTTGCGTTTCATCCAGTATCTTTTCAAGAAAATATTCTTCTAAGCATTCTTAAATTTTACTCCACAATGCAGTATCATGTTGACAATTTGGACGTTGTTAATTCCTGGATAAATTAATTCTTGAACTTGTTTTATTGAATTCTTATATCATTGTCATCATCCTCATGTTTATAAAATGTTGAAAGTCATCTGTGGCATGTAGTGCATAGATGGACTTGGTATGATTATGACCAGGGATTATTCGGTATAATCATGACCGTAATGTTACAAATGATGTGGTAAAAGTCCTCATTGGCCCGTAGTGCATTGATGGACAGTTGTTGGCATGATCATGACCATTAATGAATACACGAATATCCTTGGCCGTAGTGCAGGGGTGATTCGATGATGTGGATTATTTTATTAAGCTGAGTCTCAGCGATCGCAGTGTTGAAAAACCTTTTAAATCATAAAAGATAGTAGAGTTTATTTTCTACTTGACTCTTTTAATGGATTGCTTGTTTCACTGCAGTTAAACTTGATGTCTATTATATTTTATCAGTTTAACATTGTTGAAGGCTAATGATAATTTATTCTGCATTATCTTAGTCATAATATTTCTTACTGGGCTAGTTGAGCTCACCCTTTCTTTCACTGTTCTCTTCAGGAAATGAGAACGTAGCTGGGACAAGTCGGGGTACGGAGTGATGGTCCGAATGATAGTATTAGTTAGTAGTCCTCACTATTCTATGTAATGGTGTGTTAATAAATGTAATGAGGACTCCTTTTGAGTATGAATACTCTCTAGAAGATAATATTTGTATTCAAACTCACAGTTTATGTTTTGTCGTATTGTACACGACAGATGTATTATTAAGTTGTATTTGTATTCTGTACTATGTATCTGACGACCCAAGATGGGTGATGTATACCTAATTTTGGGGGCGTCACAATATATACACATACACATTATATAGTTTCTATTTTCATATATTATAATACATAATCTTTTCAATTGATACCAAAGTTTTATGATTTTATATCACCTTTGTTGAACAAATCTCTTTCCTCTTTCTATTGGAAGCTTTCGAACGGTTGCTTTTTCTCTCACCAATTCAGATTAAGTCTAGTTATTTGTTTACTTATTAATATATTTTGTTAATTCTCTTATAATAAAATTATAATAAATTCAATTATTTTATTGCCCAAATTTTATCAAATTATTTATCCATCATATATTAATATTTATTAGTCCATATAAAATAAATAGCTAATTTGACCAAATAAAAGACAAAGTCCAATTAATAATTAGTTTTATCCACCTTTGTGTTTATTTGGAAGCCTTTAAAAATATTTAGAGATGAGGTAAAACTTTGGACATGGGTTGATAGTTATAATTCTTCTTCTAAAATCTGTCATACTCTACCATTTGATAGAAATCTTTAAAATCTATGACTTTTTGAATACCAAAATACTTTTATATACTTTGTAAAAATCTTAATTCAATACCACCTAACTTTTAAAGATATTAAAAAAGTTATAATTGAATACCACTAAATTTTTATAAACTCTTTAAATGTTTTAATTGAGTACAATCAAACTTTTAAAATCTTTAAAAATCTTTAAAAATATTAATTGAATACACCCCCCTAAAGTTCAAGCAGCTTAGCAGGATACCCCGATTTTCGTTGAGGTTAAATTTCAAGCATTGGCATCAAGCTTTGGGCCTGGATTTTGTTCAAAAAAAAAGATTCGGTCTTGTTCTGGCCTTACCCAGAAAAAGGAAAATTACTAAGTTAGTGTCTCAAATGGGCCAAATTTTTGGGAATATTAGCCCATATTAATATTTATTGGTTAAAAAATTTAAAAGGTCCATTGCCTCAGTTTTTGAAGAATAGCATCTTTATCATTTGTAATATATTAATTCGAATACAATATTTTATTAAACAAACTTTTAGTCTATGTGTTTAAGCACTAACATCCATGTCACTTTTTTTTTAATAATTTATATTAATAATTTTTAAACTCACACACTCTTGTTTAATATGTCAATACTCGAATTTCCAATCTCATAAATAAATATTATAAATTGAGTCATACCATTTAGCCTAAAAGCAACTCGGTCAAACCATCCATGTCACTTTTTTGTTTGTTTGTTATTTACTTGAAGATTAAGAAAAAAAGTCATCTTTTCAAATTTATATTACTTTTACAAGAAGATAAGATATTCATGATGCCCCACTAATCCTCCAAAGGACAAAGCAACACCTGTCCCTTGAATCGACTGAATGTTGAATAAATTGATTAGTTGGTTGTTTTATTATTACCAAGTTTAATTATTAAGATTATTAATTATAGGAAGACTTTGAGAATATAATTATTAATTTGGATTATAGTATTTTATTAGGATAATTAATTAAATTATATATTACAAAATTCTTTAGTCAATTATTAAGGTAAATATTCGAATGCAATATAAATTTATTCAGTTATTATACGAGTAAGTAACGAAAATTATATGTACTGTTTATATTATAGGTTTGTTTAGCTACTAACATTTGTAGTGTTTGTGGTGATAACATTTGCAGTTTTTGGAAATTTAATTCAAACGCACTGCACTAATTTTGGTGCAGTGCGTTTGAGTCTCAAACGCTGCTCGAAATAAGTTAGTATTAAACTACTATAATTTTTAAATGCGTTTGAACTTTTAAATGTACAAAACGTTTAATAATCAAACATACACTATATTATCAATATAAATATAAGAAATTCACTTAATTTGCCAATCCGAATAAACTTGCGATTCAATGAATTTTAGTTTTAATTATGGAACTAAACTAGTAAAGAATCTACTAATATTATTTAACTGAATAAATATATTAAAAGTATAGGCTATTGGCTTAATATGTAGAAGAATTTCATTAAGAGGAAAACTATTTTTATATATTTTTGATAATTTTACGTGACTCATTTTCAGATAAAAATGAGATTCGGTGTCTGCTTATATAAAAAATATACGTAAAAATATTAGTAGTTGCTTTTCGTTAATCCTTATCCCAACCAACAAACAGAAATCGCAACATATCCGTGCGAACCGTATTGTTTCACCGTATACAAACACCCCCCATTTATTATTTTTAAATCATTTATTATGGAGCATCTCTTTATTTTCCGTACCTCATCTTTTGATGGTGATGCCTGTATTCTGCTTATTTAATATCTCTTCTTTTTTTTTGTATCCTTTATCATCTTTCTTGACTTTTGGGTGTGGGTCCCACACACCACCGTCCCTTCCACAGCAGAGCAACAAAACCGGACCCCACAGAATCATCTACCGGTGTATGGGATTGTAGTAGTATTTATTTTATTTGGGAGTCTCCTTGAAAATTTGGGTTTTCTTTTAGAATCTGGTGAAGAATACGAGCAGTAATTCGAATTTGAAATACCCTTTTGGTAAGTATCTAGGTCCTTTGTTATGTATGTTTGCGTGGGTTTTTAGTTATTGGGGGTTTGCTTGTTTGTTTATTTTAGTTAATTAATAATGGGTTTACCGTTTATGATTTTTTTGAAGGAATTATTACTTTTTCTTTGGTGGGTGATGGGGTTTATAATTATGGGTGTTTCTTTATTTTCAATACAATTGAGTATACTTTGTTGGTTGTGTGCTTATTTAATTGATTTGTTAGTTATTTTTTAAAAATTTTAAATTTGTGTTTGTATGCAGGAATTACAGGCTTTCAAGGAAGGTTGTATTTGACTTTGAGGCTAAAAAGGGTTTGAATTTCGGGATGAGATTTGTTTGAGCTCAAAATTCAGCTGATTTTGATGGCAGCTCTTGTTTGTTAATTAGTTTTGATGGGTTATGAGGGATTTTGATTCCGACTGCTTGAAGATTAAGTTTTTCTCATTTTTGGTGAAGAGATTAAGGTTTGAGATCAGTCTATGCTTTAATCCTTGTTTATGGGTTTGAACTTTGAAATTTTTTCTGATTTTCATCGTGGCGTAATTGATGTTCTTTGGTTTCTGTATGCATGGATTTGAAGGCCTTCATATTTCAATTATGTGGCATTTGATTTGTTACTGTTGACCTTTTGATGGGTTTGCAAAAATTGTTCATAGGGAGCTTTGCAAATTACCTAGATTCTTTGGAGGAAAATTTTAATTATGAACTGTCTACTGGCCTAAAGGAGGATAAGAAAAATTGGCTAATTTGAGATTACCAGGTATTTTAAGCGTGCCAAAATATGGGGGGAGAGGATTCTTGGATACGGAGAACAAAATTTTCTCACACCATTTATCATCGGTTGGAATCTGGCAGATTGGTTTCAGCTCCTTTCACCATTCAGTCGGACCAAATTTCGGGTGTCAAATCGAGACCTGGAACTGTTAATCAAAGGTCAGGACCTAATGTGACGCTGATTCAGCAAAATCCTAGCACAAACAAGCCTAGGGCTGTATCACCTCATCCTGAAACCAAACTTTCACAGACATTTAAGGAAGCAAGGTCTGATCGGAAGAGATTCTCAACTCCACATCCAATAAGAAAAGAAACTGAGAAGGGAGTTGTAGGCAAGTTGTTCCGCAAGGATTCCCATGAAAAGAAGGCACCTGAATCTAAGTCGCGCTCCAATATCAGCCCGCTAAGGCACTTGCGTTCAATGAAATTTCATGATAAATCAAAGAGCAGGAAGGAGTCGACATGGACAAAATATTTTGATCATGGTGGGGTAAGGGTCACCTCTGTAGAATCAGCCGAAGAGTGGATGGTTGATCTCTCTAAGCTATTCCTTGGGCTTAGATTTGCTCATGGGGCACATAGTCAACTTTACCATGGGATATATATGGATGAACCTGTTGCTGTAAAAATTATTAGGTTGCCAGATGATGACGAAAATGGAGCACTTGGAGCTCGGTTAGAAAAGCAGTTCACAAGAGAAGTAACTCTTTTGACTCGTCTCCACCACCAAAATGTCATAAAGGTACCAACTTTTTCCACTTAACTTTATTCTGCTTAATCAGTCCATGACTTGGGGAAGTCCAGAAGGTGCACAAGCAATAATCAAGATCTGTTAAAATCTAAGTACTTTTTTTGATAAGTAGCTAACAGCCATTAACTAATTAAATGCATAAAAATGATTTGAGTCATTTCATCAACTTTGTCCAGATCCTCCTTTTCTTCCAGGCAAAGCTGTTCACATCCTATCCATACTAGTCACTTGCCATAGATGTTTATGAATTGGTGAATTTACTAGATGGTCTTACTCCAAAATTTGGTTCTGACCTCCAGGGACGGAGCCATATGTAGACTGGAGTGGGCCACGGCCCCCAATGTTTGAAAATTTTGTAAGACTCACTTGTACATTTGGTTTGGTTTGAAAATTTTGTAAGACCACGGCCCCCCAAGGTCTGACAAAGCTTTGATATGTTCTAAAAGACTTTTTTTGCTATTTTTTGTTATCTTTGTCAAAACAAATTCTATTACTACATTTTTTTTGTTTTAGTACAAATATGTTTTGTAATGGTGAAATTTTACTTTTTAGTGATGAATATATTTTATACTGTTAAATTTTTTTTGGCCCCTCTCAAGAACAAATCCTGACTTCATCCCTGATGACCTCTGCATCATGGCAAAAGCGTGTCAATTTTGATCAGGTCTGAGATGCGCTTCCTTCTATGTTACATGGACTTCTAAATGGTTGGAACTACATTTCTCAGACACTAGCTTTAAGTTGTATGTATGGTTGAGAAAGTAAAGGCTTATTCGGTTATTTGCAATAATGAAGAAGAATTCTTGCTTCTTTAATAATGATGACGGTTAAACTCCCTCTTCCTAAGGCTGAAAATCGAACCAAACAATTCGGGCTTGACTTGAGCTTGTTTCAAAAAAAATTTGAGCAGGTGCTTGAATTTGTTTATAAAATGATCCAAATTTGAGTAAAAAAAAGTTTGATTTAGAATTTAAATATTATCTCGCAAAATTATATTCGACCCCTTTAGGGTTCAAACTACTCAAATATCAGTGATTTGCAATACATACTCGATTCATACATATTTGAATTATACCCAATGCATACTTTAAAAATTATAATATATATATACGCACGTGTAAAGTAAAAATAGAATAATTAGTTATTGTTTCTTCCTTTTATTTTTCAGTTGTACTTGTAATTTTATACTTTTAAACTTGTAATCGTAAATATATTTTTTCATTTGTTAGTATTAATACATTTATTCTAAATTAAATGTATTATGAAGGTATGTATCATTTGCATACTTGAATTTAAACTCAACTTAGAAGCTCATGAATAGTTCGACTATAATTCAAGATCAGCTGAATCCGAGTAAGAGAAAATTCAAGCCGAGTCGAATATGAGAAAAGTTTCCAGATGTAATTCGAATTTGAGTCGAATCCGAGCAGTGGTTTTAACCTTCCAAGCCTGAATGTGAGCACTTCTTTGTCCGGTTCTGTTTGGTCGTTGTCAGCTTTACTTCTTCCCCACAATATCCCATTCAATTATTATCTTACTAATATATAAATCTGACACTAATAGTACAAGAGTATCTAAAATATATTGAATTTAATTAAGCAAGACATGTCCACCTAACGTAGCCTATATTAAATACTTTTAAAGTCCAGCCTTTGTATCCTAAATTTGGGATTCTAGAAGATCTGAAACACGCACATATACCTGAAACCCGCACATATCGAATCTGAGTAGGGTTTCCAAATGTAATTTGAATTTAAGTTGGATCTTACCAATGGTTTTGACCTTCTGAGTCGAACTTGAGCACCCCTTTGTCCGGTTCAGTTTGGCTGTTGTCAGCCCTACTTCTTTCCTACAATATCCCATTTAATATAAACTTACTAATGCAAAAATCTGAGCACTAGTAGTACAAGATTAGCTAAAATATATTGAATTTAATTATGCAAGACATGCCCACTTAACACAGGCTATATTTGGACACATTTAAAGTCTAGTCTTCATATCCTAAATTTGGGATTATCGAATATCTG
Organism: Panax notoginseng; assembly: GCA_016801055.1. Classification (NCBI taxonomy): domain Eukaryota; kingdom Viridiplantae; phylum Streptophyta; class Magnoliopsida; order Apiales; family Araliaceae; genus Panax; species Panax notoginseng. The sequence continues at coordinate 140,845,430 of CM029014.1, read as the reverse complement.
ATACCTGGACACGTACCTGATACCTGCACATTTACCTGAGTCCGTGTAACATTTGTTTCCTTTGTTGAACCTTTCTGATATTTTCACTCTTTCACTTGACAACACAGTTCATTGCAGCATGTAGACAGCCACCAGTCTTCTGCATTATCACCGAGTATCTCTCAGAGGGTTCTTTGAGGGCATATCTGCATAAGCTTGAGCAGAAAACTCTTCCCTTACCGAAACTAATCTCAATGGCTTTGGATATTGCTCGAGGAATGGAATTTATTCACTCACAAGGCGTCATACATAGAGACCTCAAACCTGAGAATATACTTATTAATCAGGATTTCCAGTTGAAAATTGCAGATTTTGGAATAGCTTGTGAGGAGGCATGTTGTGATTCTCTAGCTGAGGACCCAGGAACTTACCGCTGGATGGCACCAGAGATGATCAAACGTAAATCATATGGCAGGAAGGTGGATATGTATGGCTTTGGACTTATTTTATGGGAGATGGTGGCTGGAACTATTCCTTACGAAGATATGACACCTATACAAGCTGCTTTCGCTGTGGTGAATAAGGTACTTTCCAAGATGGATATTTTCATATCTTGCTTTTATGATTCAAAAATTTCAGAATGCACATTGAGATCCTTCCATACCATTTCTCATCTTGTCATGTATACGTCTTTATATTATTTTCTCTGTATATGTCATAGTTACGTGTTTGTTATTATGAATAAGCCTCCAGTGTACAAACAATTTTCTCCCCTCCCCCTTTGTGTGTTTCTTGGGGTTGGTTGTTTTCTCAAAACCTCAGAAAGAATAAACATAGGCACAAATTAATTTCAGTCACTCAAAAAAAGTTTTGGTGGGCATAACCAAACAACTCAACTTTGTATGCGAGCCAAATATTTTGATGATATTAGAAGCCTTGTTCTAGATAATATACTTGCTACAACTTATTATCACTCTTTGAGAAAGTTCAATTTTATGGCTTGCAATTGGTCATTTTGCTTTCCACTTTTGTTAGATTACCAGATGGAAGAGAAAAGACGCTTGTTTGCATTAGTTCTTGTTATCTTGAGGATATATATGTCCTGAAATGAACATATATAAGTTTCATTGCAAGTCAATCAAGTGACATATATCCATTTGTTGGGAGTTGAACTATCATCACATATTCTTCACCAATGAACAATAATTGTAATTTTGTTAAAATGAGGCTGTTAACTCTTCATGAATTACATGTAATTGAGATATCATTCCATATATATATTCAAATACTATTCTCTGTTTATCCACCAGTTTATAATGGAACTCGAGGATGCATACAGAACTAGTACTTATTTAATTTTGGCTTTCTTTTTCTCTGTTTTCTCCCTCTAATTTTTACTTTTTTTCGAGGACATCTTGTTCCTCTACTCTTTCCTAGTATTAAAAATCAACCTTCTGTATTATTACACTACTCTAAAATCAAACATTTGGGATCTTTCAGAATTTGAGACCAGCTATCCCTGGGGACTGCTCCCCTGCAATGAGAGCTTTAATTGAGCAATGTTGGTCCTTACAACCAGATAAGAGGCTGGAGTTCTGGCAGGTTGTGAAGGTACTTGAGCAGTTCGAGTCTTCACTTGCATGTGGTGGAACCCTAAATCTGGTACGAAATCCAACATGTCAAGACCATAAGAAGGGGCTTCTTCATTGGATCCAAAAGCTTGCCCCGGTGCATCAAAATGCTTCATCGATGCCTAAACCTAAGTTCTCATGAATTTAATCATGATCTGACTTTTGTAGTACCCGTCACAATGTAAATTACAACGTTTATTTTCAATGCTCCCCTTGTTGTGTTTCTCTATTTCACTTGGATGCAAATGTGAATGAATAGATCATAGATGTAGGCATGCATCGAGTGAAATTTCTTGTCACGTTACACATAACTCGAAACTATTGTGTCCAACCTGGTTACAATTTTTCAAGGATACAAGTAGTACACTTTTTGTGGTTGTGGGAAGGGTGATGAATATTTTTAACTTATGTTAACTTTGTGTTTCTGTTCTAACCAATAACCATTTCCTTGAACGCTTCACAGAGAAGCACGGCAACATTGTTTGATAAAAACTGAATCTGAATCTGAATGAGATGAATCTGAATTTGAATGAACTGAATCTGAATCTGAATGAAAAAAAACTGTTTGATAATTGACATGTCTGAAACATCTGAATGACAAAATTTTATTATTTTACCTTTCTGAAAAAATTCAAAATTGTTGTAAATTTATTTAATATTACTTAATATAATAATTAATAATTTTTTTTTAATTATTTAATTTTTTTTTTACTTCATTCAGCCGCTCATTCAGCTCAAAAAATCTGACTTAGCCATTCAGCTCGTTCATCTTACCGATTCAGCCATTCAGACCAAAACAAACGCACTTACCGATTCAGCCATTCAGATTCAGCTCTATTCAGCTCTAAACAAACACCCAGGGGGTGTTTGATAAAATCTGAATCTGAATCTGAATCTGAATGAGCTGAATCTGAATGAAAAAAACTGTTTGATAATTGACATGTCTGAAACATCTGAATGACAAAACTTTATTATTTTGCCCCTCTGAAAAAATTCAAAATTGTTGTAAATTTATTTAATGTTACTTAATATAATAGTTAATGATTTTTTTTTTAATTTTTTAATTTTTTTAATTTTTTTTTACTTTATTCAGCTGCTCATTCAGCTTAAAAAATCTGACTTAGCCATTCAGCTCGTTCATCTTACCGATTCAGCCATTCAGACCAAAACAAACGCACTGACCGATTCAGCCATTCAGATTCAGCTCTATTCAGCTCTAAACAAACACCCCCTTAGTTTGCTTGTTCTATCTAATTATATTTACAATTTACAATTTACATTTGATTTTATTTGCAGAGATACCAAGTTTTATTGTGATTCTTGTTACCCTTTTATCATTTTATAATGTTAGTTAATGTATAATTGTGTGCGCGTGTATATATATATATGCGGGAAATGATTCATAGCAAGTATTTGCTATGGATGAAAAATGGGAAAATAGTATCATAACCATCCATTGCAATAATCAAGGGCGGAGATTTAAAAGGGATATGCACCGTCCACTAGTTGAACTAGCGGACTCTGGAAAAAAAAATTTACATCCCAAATTGCCCTCAAGTGCCAGTAATCTACGTCCGATAGTTCTGCTGCGATTTCAGAGCCTAAATCCCTGCGACTGCTGCGATTTCTGCTGTTATTTCAGTTCCTAAATCGATTTCTGCTGCGATTTCTATTTCTAAACCCTGCTGCGATTTCGATTTCAAGCGAATCCTCTAAATCAAACCCTCCTTTGTGTGATTCCATCATCTGCTGCGATTCGAGTAAACCCTCTCTCCTGCTGTGAAAATCAAACCCTGCTGCGATTTTTGACCGATTGCGAGCCTCTCTCCTTTTTCGAGCGATTCCTCTGTCAAATCGTCAAAACCCTGATGCGATTGACCAGGTATTTTTGCTTTTGTATCTGTCTTGAACAAAGGAATATATATTAAAATGCCTATCTTTGTACATGCTTGCATATAACCTAGTGCTATGATGTTACAGACTTTGATCAACAGATTACCCTAACGCAATTTCTTCGTTTTGTGTTGTTTTGATCTTTGTTACTAGGGGCATCACTTCATTGTTGTGATTCCATATTTACTTTTCATTTATAAACAGAAGGCTTACTTTGAAAGTTAAATGATGTTGGAGTTCGGTTGGAAGTTCATTAAGTTAGAAACCACTAGTTTTTTTTAGCTGATTATGTAGTAGTAGGATGATACATTTATGAAGTTCCTAGTTTTGAATTGTGTCTATTTATAGGAGTTGCACCAAGAGTATTTTTTTGTACATGTACTCCTTATTTGCAAATCACATTCTATAGCTGTAATGGCCTCTGATACACCAAAAATTGGTTGAGCTCTTGTATACAAACATTGACAGCTTTTTCATACACTCAAAATCCACCGATTCTATATATTATATGAGGCATAAAATTTAAGAGAACATCTAGAGCCACAGTTTGGAAAATTTAATATTATCATCGAACTGTCTTAGATTTGTAATCAATAAACCTAAAATTCAACTTAAATGAAGAACAAATTTATGTTGATTGTCACTGTTTTGAGGCTCAAACCCTAGACTGTGAAATTGATTCAACCACTTTAATGTCATTGTCTTCCTAACTTGAAATAATGAAAAACTCCCTTTGATACGAGGTTTCTCATTCAACTTGCTTTCTGTTCTGTTCAGAATGAATATTATCCTTACTTATTTACACGTCAATAATCTGCCTTGGCCACTATCATGTTGATGCTACCCTATCCGTCTGAACATAAAGCAATGATGATTTCTTGTGCATTCTGATTGAAACTTGCTCTTTGACTCCCGATTGAAAAAATTACCTAAAAGTGTTCCTTGGTTTTAATTGTATTTTCTTTCTTGCTCTGAATTATTTCTTGGAACAATTTCCTCCCCATACTATCGGAACTAAATAAACCCAATTTTCAATATACAAATGAGTGAACAAAGAAGATAATGCTTTTAAAGTGAACCTTTTTCATTTTTCGAACCTTCATTACTGTAAACTCACTAAAGCTATTATACTTGTTCGTGTATTATATACCATCAAATTATAATTGCTCTGCCACTGACTGAATGACTATAGCATTTAGCAGGTGATCTTATTTTTCCTCGTCCACCCTCCTTATCTCTATTTCAATGTTTCCCTTCTATGTTATGCATCAAAGTTTTAATTTATTATGGCACATGGACATGTGTGGCACATGGACATGTGTAGCACTTGGTGAATGATAAATAATATTATAAAAATTAGTATTTAGAACACGTGCTTGGTTATATTTTTCATTTTGCTCATATCCATTTTTGATGGAAATTTTTATATATTATTTAATACTTGACATTTTGATGGATATTATCAGAAAATTTCAGCCGACTTTTCTCTGTGCGTCCGTGATTTTTATTTCCAAATAGTATCATGTTATTTTCCTATAAATAGGATGCTTAGTTTAGACTTGAAAATCACACCAGAATCATAGAATTCTTTTTCTATAATATTGAGCGTATTTCTTTAGAGTTTAAGGAAGCTTTGAGCATATGAAATAGTATAAGTTTTCTTTAAGAATATCTCCGCCTTACCAGTCAGAAATACTCTCCTTTTAAGGTAAGGGATATTATTTTTGTTCAATATTCGTAAGAAATAATATTTTCTTCCATACTATGTAGTATATAAGTAATATTATTTCGTTTCAGATTCTGAATTCTACACTCATTTTGTTAAAATATGACTTCTATACTCCTTGAAATTAGTAGAATATCTTTGAAATTTGCGCTTCATCTAGTATCTTTTCATGAAAATATTATTCTGAGCATTCTTGATAATTTTTAATATTTTCATGTCGGGGTACTATTCACGAGGTACTATTCCCGAAGTACTATTCACGGGGTACTATTCACTCAGGTACTATTCACCCGGGATACTATTCATGATAAACATTGATTTCTTTTCGGTCTAAATTATTTTTGATACAATATTATTCTTGAATTTTACTCCACAAAACAGTATCATGTTGACAAATTGGACATTATTGAATTTTGGATAAATTAAATTATAAATCTTTAAAATTTATCAGTGCTCTCATTTAAATAAATTTTTATATCATTGTCATCATCCTCATGCTTATATTATGATGAAAGTCATCTTTGACCCGTAGTGCATTGATGGACTGTTGATTGGTATAATTATGACTAGGGATTATTCGGTATAATCATTTATAATGTTACAAATGATGTGGTAAAAGTCCTCATTGGCCCGTAGTGTATTGATGGACAGTTGTTGGCATGATCATGACCATTGGTGATAACACGAATATCCTTGGTCCGTAGCGCATGGATAATTCGTGGACGTGATACTAATGAATATCATTGGCCCGTAGTGCATGGATAATTTAGTGATGTGGATTATTTATTGAGCTAAGTTTCAGCGATAAAATTGATGATAAACTTTTTAAATCATAGAAGATAGTAGATATCATGCTTTACTTAACTCTTCTAATGGATTGCTTGTTCCGCTGCTGTTAAACTTGTTGTTTATTAGTTTAACACTGTTGGGGGCTAACGATAATTTATTATGTATTATATTAGTCATAATATTTTTTAGGGAATTGTTAAATCCACAACAGAAATTGTTATTTCCATAACAAAAGTGTTGTTATAGATCCTATAGCGACGATTTTTATCGTCGCTATACATCTATAGCGACACTTTTATTGTGAAAATAACAAAAAGTGTTGTGGATTTAACAATTACCTATTCTTTACTGGGCTAATTGAGCTCACCCTTTGCTTTCATTGTTTTCTTCAGGAAATGAGAATATAGCAGGAACTAATCGGGGAATGGAGTGATGGTCCGAGATGGTGGCTATAGTAGTCCTCACTATTCTAGAAAATAGTGTGATAATAGTTGTAATGAAGATTTTATTTGAGTTTGGATACTGTCTACGAGACAATATCCGTGTTAAAACTATCAAATACGTTTTGTCGTATTGTATAAATGAAGGTTGTACTTAAGTTCTGTACCATGTATTTGACGACCCAAGATAGATGATGTATACCTATTTTGGGGGCGTCACATACATATTGAAAGTTCTAATTTTTTTTGCTAGGGTTATATAATATATATGAGTTTTAATGTGTTGATTTTGACTGAAATTTGGATTGAGTTATAGGGTTAATTTATTATCATGTTTAAGTTAATTTTTAATTTGGATTTAATTTGAAATTACTGCATCATAATTTTGGGCTTGATTTGACGGTATAATTTAGGGTCAGCAGTACATTTGGAATACAATTTCGTTCTGATTTGGGGTTAATAGTTCAATTGCAATATTTGTATCTGATTTGGTTATGTTATAGTGAATTTGATATATCTGAATTTGGTTCAGTTATTATATATATTGATTTAGTTTACATGTTCAAGTAGCTAATATATTAATTTAGTTTATCAGTAGTGCAATTGTAAATCCATTTTTCCTTGTAAAATACAATAGAGTTTATTTAGTGTTGGGTGTAGAATTATAATAGTTAGAGATGAAAATTAAAGTGTGATATTTGCTATTTACGACATAATTTTCAATGGAATTCTGTCAGAAATGTTCAATTGCAATATCTATGGGCCCTATTTTATTTTATTTATATATTATTGCCCTATTGAATGAATGTATACTTAATTACTTTCCTAAGACTAAATTATATTAAGTAGCATTTACTTAGTTTTGCACTAATTATAAATAAATTAAATAATATGATATAATATAATATAGTACAAAAGAAATAAATTAAAATTAAAAATAAAATAAATAAGTAATTTTGAAAAATTAATTTAATTTAATTTAAGAATATATAATTTAAATAAATTAAATTAAATTAATTAATATAATACAAACTAAATTAAATTAATTTTAAAATAAAAATTAATTTAATTTAATATAATTAAATCTAACTTATTTAAATTTAAATAATATAATATAATATAATACAAAATAAAATAAATCAAAATAAATAAATTTAATTTAATGTAATTAAATTTAACTTAATTAAATTTAATTAATTTAAATAACTTAATATAATATAATACAAAATAAAATAAATAAATCAAAATAAATAAATAAATTAAATTTAATATAATTAAATTTAACTTAATTAAATTAAATTAATCTAAATAATATAGTACAAAATAATAAAAAATAAAATAAATCAAAAGAAATAAATAAATAAATATAATATAATTCTATTTAACTTAATTAAATTAAATTAATTTAAATAATCTAATATAATACAAAATAAAAAAATAAATCAAAATAAATAAATAAATTTAATTTAATATTATTTTATTTATTATAATATAAAATAATTCAAAATAAATTAAAATTAATTAAATTAAATTAAATACAATAGCATATAAATAAAATAAATTAATTAATTAATATAATATAATATAAGAGGAAATAATATAAAATAAATTAATTAAAATAAACTAATTAAATAAATTAAACTAAATATTCTAATATGATATAATATAAATAAACTAAAAAATAAAATAAATTAAAGTAATTAGATAATTTAAATTAAATTACAATATTTTAAATTAATTCAAATAATTAAAAATAATATAATATAGTAAACTAAGTAGCATTTACTTAGTTCCACTACTATATAAAATAAAGTAAAATAAATTTACAAATAAACGTAGTATACTTAGTAGCATTTACTAAACTGAGTAGCGTTTTTTTAGTTTTCCTTAGTAAAATATGTAAGACCCCAACTTATTAATGAATAAAATCAAATTTTCTCTAAATATTATTGTGAATAATAAGGGGTTAATTTGATATAATACTTTGGTTATGGGTGAAATGTGCAAATTTTACAAAATAAGCAAGTGGTTATAAAATATTCATTTTGTCGGGGAATATTCGTTTAGTCGTGGAATATTCTTGCTGTTGGGGAATATTCATACGACGGCGCAGCCTTGTGTGGGCCCCATAACGGAAAGCGATTGGATGAAGAAAACGACAAGTATAAGTTGTTTATAAATAACGGCGTAGTTGTTACCGTTAATACTGTTGGAATACCCGGTGGTTAAAATACAGTAGCACACGGTATTGCACCAATTATTGATTCTTACGTAAGAAGGCACTACTCAATAATTGTTACAGTAGTTACTGTTCAATATTTTATTTTATTGATTCAATAATTGTTGCGTTGATATTTTATATTATTGTTGTTTCAATAATTGTTGCTGCACAGTATTTTCCATTATCAGATCAATAATTCATATTATTTGAATAATATTATTAGATAACATTATTGGCAATGTCTAGAAAGTTCTGTCTAAGGAGAGGTTTGGTCATCTAATTGCGCGCCAGTAAGGAGAAATCCTTATTGGAAAGCCCCCTCTTTCCTGGGAACGGCCTGGTTGTCATAAATGTGATTCTGTAATATTATTTACGAATAATTAATTATTGATTCATATGATAAGGAAATATTTATTTTATGTGGATATAAATGAGGGATATATTTTTGTGGTTAAAAATGAAGGAGTTAATGTTGATGTTTTTATCAGTATTTTTGTCGGAATGGAGGTATTAAAAATCAGAATTTTTGAGATATTTTGCGGGGGTTATAATTTTTAATCCGACCGTTGGATCGTGGTAATTTTTGGATATGTTATACGTATATAAGTTGAGTATATGTCCACAAATTTTGAACCGTTAAAAATGAACGTATGATTTATTATGAATTTTACGAGATGACTGGATCAGAAATTGTTGAAATTTCAGAGTTTATAATTTTGATGGAAAATTCTAGAATTGGTGGGCCCCACTCTTGGTTGGTGAAGAAATGTGCTGAGATTTTTATTCAAATGTGGTGGGTGGGAATAGTAGCAGGTAAAGCCATCAGGTTGCAGGTTAAGTCTGCTTCGGCGTGCTAACATTTTCCTATAAATAGAGGGCTAAGTTAGAATTGAAAATCACACCAGAAACAAGTTTTCTCTCTTTCTCTCTAGATTATTGAGTGTATTTTGTGAGTATTTAGATACTTTTAGAGTTTCTATTCATCAGGGCAAGTTTCTTTCAGCCTTATACCGGTATTCCGACCAGAAGTACTGATATCTTGAGGTAAGGGATATTATTTTCTTCTTAGTGATATTATTTTCTTCAATATCATTATGCTGAAATATTGATATGAGTTTTTATCAAATTTGAAACTTTTTGTGTCGGGGTTACTATTCACGTATACGGCACTATTCACGTATATGTTACTATTCACGAATACGGTACTATTCACCGAAAAATAAAATTTTTCCTTTTTGTCCAAGATGTCTATTATGGTTACTGTCTTTGATTGTATCCATGTTTTGATCTTTATTTTTGAATTCTGCTTCACAATTGATTATTATGAAGTATTATTGATCTTGGATAAACTGTTATACGAATCCTTAATATTTGTCCTTCTGTCTCACTGGATTCGTTTCCTTTAAAATATTTTTCATCATTCTCAGTCCTAAATGATGATACTACTGAATATCTTTGACCTGTAGTGCAAAGATGAATAATTAACTGATAAATATCTTTGGCCCGTAGTGCAAAGATGAACATGTGTTGAGATGAACATGACCGACTAGTGATACAAATGAATATCTTTGGCCTGTAGTGCAAAGATGAATATTTCGTTAAAGATGATTATTAATCGATGTTACAGGGATAAAATATTGATGATGGACTTTTAAATCTTAGAAGATAGTAGAATTCTTTCTCTACTTAACTCTTCTAATGGTTTGCTGTTTCCGCTGCAGTTGTTGATCAAAAACTTGTTGTCGATTATATTCTATCAGATTTTTTCCTGTTGAAGACTAACAATAATTTGTTGTATATTTTCTTAGTCATAATATTCTTTACTGGGCTAGTTGAGCTCACCCTTTTCTTTTTTGTTCCATTTTTCTTCTCAGGAGGTGAGAACATAGCAGGATCTAGTCGGGGTATGGAGTGATGGTTCTAGAAAGATGTTTTAGCAGTCCTCACTATTTCTGTAAAATAGTTGAATAATTATAATGAGGATTTATTTGAGTGTGGATATTGTCCAGAAGACAATATTTGTATTTAAACTCACAGTATGTGTTGTCGTATTTTGCACGACAATTGTATTATTGAAGTTGTAGTTTGCTTTCTGTACCATGTATTTGGCGACTCAGAATGGGTGTTGTATACCTATTTTGGGTGCGTCACAAAATAAACTAGGTATCATTTGCTTAGTTTGCCACAATATTCAATAAACTCAATAAAACTCTTTCTTTAATCTTCAATACACTCAATAATCATGATAATACATTTTGTAGTACGTATATATCATTTCATTAATATGTAAATATGTTGACCGCCTTAATTGAGCTAGCTAGGGGTTGTTCGACAGTAGTTGCAATGTGCAGGAACAACGTAAGTTGGCATCAAATGAGTTGGAGTTGTAAAATACCATGTGAATGCCAACTTATGTTGTTTCTGTATCTGCAACTACAGTCGAACGACCTTTTTCAGCTGAAATAAGGCGGTTAACATATTTACAAGTGAATGGAAGGATCATATATATATATATATATATATATATATATATATATATATATATATATATATATATATATATATAGGGTTAAATACACTTTTCCCTACTATACTCGATCTCGGTTTACAAATGCATCACTGAACTGAAATTTTTTACGGTCAATTCATTGAACTATAACTTTTTAACAAAAATTAAAATTTCCGTCTAAAACTATTAAAAGTTAACGGAATGTTGACGTGGCTCCATATCAGATGCTTGGGTGGCAACAATTAAAAAACACAACAATTATCAATTCTATAACAAATAGTTAAACAAAATAAAAATTAAATTAATGCACATAACAAATAATTATATTAATTAATTAAAATAATAATAAATTAAACATACAAATAATTTTTACAAATGTGTTTATATAAAATTACTGAATTCATATATTTTTTTTTAATTTTTAAATATTTTAAGTTCATTTTGAAAATATAAAATTATCTAATATTTTGAAATAGAAAAATTATATTATTATTATTATTATAATTATTATCTCTCTATTTATCTAAAATCTAAAATCTAATCTCCTCCTCCTTTTCTTCTTCTTTTTTATTTTGGCTTTGTTTTTTTTGAATTTCACTACTTATCATCTGGGTTTATTTTTTCAGATCTACAATAGCTCCTCCATCGTCATCTTCCCCTCCGACGAATCCTTCTTCTCATGTTCACATCAAACCCCCTCGCACTTTATTACTTGATCTGTTTGTCGTGGTAGATGGTCCGCTTCTCGGTGACGAGGAGGACGTCGGCGACGAGGAGGACGTCGGCGATGGTCGAGAACATATTAGAGCCGCTTGGATCTGGTTTTGGAGTTCCTCGACGTTTGGGGTCCCTCAGCCGTGCACGTAATTAGCCCACCCACTCTTTCACACTCTGAGACGTTTAGATCTGGTTGATGCCTCTATATGTCTTTTCTGCAAGCAACAAAATAGTATCAAGTTAGGAGTTGGCTTTTCTGGACCTCTTTCTCATATCAGTGCCATTGTTGGGAGTTTTCAAATTGATTTAAGATGGAGATTTTCTCTGTTGGGTCAAATTAATTTGTTGGTTCTGAGCTGATTCACTATGTTTGCTGCTTAATTCTTTTAGTGGAATCAATTCGGTGTTAATCTGGTTATTTTAGCTGATTATTGTTATTGTTTTGAAACTGATTGATTGGTTTATTGTTGGATTTTTTTTGAATTTATGCCCCCATCTCGCCGGCAACAATGGCGACTACTTTTGAACACGCTGGAATCTGGGTTTGTTCGGTGCAAATCAGTTCTTGTTTTTGGTTTTGGGGTTTTCTGTTTTGTGTGGATTATTCTGTATCGATCGGATAATATCGCCGGAATCTGGGTTTTTTAGTTTAGTTGAATGATGAATGTGATGATTTTGCCCTTGTAGCTACTGAATGAATGATAAAGTTTTAATTTGTTTTTTTAGTTTGATTTTAGTTGCCCAAATTTTATGTTTTTACACTTTTAATGTGTTCTTTTAGTTTATTTTGTTTAAACAAAATATAAATTAAATTAATATACATAACAAATAATTAAATTAATTAATAATTAAATATAGTAATTATAATAATAATAATTATTTTAATTTAGTTTGTCAATTTAGGGCAATACATGCATTACACAATGTTTATATTATATTAAAATATGAAAAATATCAATTTCTGGACGGGTATAACATTGATTTCTCAAAATTAGAGATAATTTTAGGAAATTTAGTACTATAAAAATTATAGTTTTACCTTTTAATTATTTTAATTAATGAAAATGGTGATTTTAAGAAAAATTAATGTATAAAAATTATTAATTAATAATAAAATATATTAATGTATAATGTTTACAAATGTATTTATATAAAATTAAATAATTCATATTTTTTTATAAGTTTTAAATATTTTAGGTTCACTTTAAAAATATAAAATTATCTAATATTTTGAAATGGAGGGATTATTATTATTATATTAATTTTTTAAAATTAATTTTTAAGCATTATATGTATATATATATATATATGTATATATATATATACATATATATATATATATATATATATATATATATCATATTTAAGTTATTAATTTTTTCTGTTTTATAATTGTGAAGTTAAAATATTTTATTTGGTTACGTTTTTTATATAATTTATTTAAAATTGTACAAATATTAATTGATTAAAATAAAATTTTAAAAAATAGAAGTAGTATTAATCTAGCATTAAGTTTATATAATTTTCCATCTAGGCATGTCAAAAAAAAAAATGTCTGACGTGCAAGGTTTTCTCTCTCTTACATGGCAGCTGATGTAATTTTTCCGTCAAAAGTCAAACAATTTAACAGAATTTGTAACGGTTTGTAAAAAAGTTGTAGTTCAGTGAGTCGAATGTAAAAAAAATCAGTTCGACGATGCATTTGTAAACCGACTCTTAGTAGAGTGGGTAAAAATGCATTTAACCCCATATATATATATATATATATATACCTTGGAACTTAGAAACCCGTTTGATAATATTCACTCAGTAGGAGTGAATGTCGACTAAGCCATTTGGCCATGAGACGATGACTTACTTAAGCGACAAAGATTTGGAGATTGTATCTACATATGTACTTCTAAATATGCCCGAAGTATCATCATGCATATATGTATGTAATTATTTGACGCATCTAACGTGATTTATAATAAGTGTATTCATCTATATGTTAAAGTCATTTTAATATTTTTTCAGTTCATTCGAAGAGGAAGCGTATGCTTCTAACCCAGCTTTAACTATAGCAGAGTTGGAAGTATTCACTAATGCTAATTTCCAACAGTGGTTTAAGAAAAAGGTTGAAGAAGAGAATATTTTTGAGCGTTTTAGAGATGTCATACGAGGACCTTACAAAATTGTTAGTTCTTTTCCTGGCTGCATCGTGAATGGGTACAGATTTAGGGTCGATGACTTGAATGAACTCACATATGTCAATTCTAGGGTTGTGGTATTGGGAAGCTGTTACAAAGATTCTGAGTCCAATTACTATGGTTGTTTATAGTATGTGATTGTGCTCAATTATCAAGGGGGTAAAAAGGTAGTAACATTTAAGTGCAGCTGGTTTGATACTGAAAAGGGTGTTGATCGTAATAGAATCATAACCGTAGATATCAAGTCCATATTAAGATCTGATGACATATTCGTGTTAATTAGTCAGGCAAGCGACTCAAGTGTAAGACCCCAACTTTTATAAATAAAGATGAATTTTCTATAAATATCATTTTTGAATATTATGGAGTTAATTTGATATAATGTTATAGTTGTGGGTAATATTTATAAATTTTGCAAAGTAAGCAAGTTGTTATAAAATATTCGTTTGGTCGGAGAATATTCTTTTTGTCAGGGAATATTCGTACGACGGCACAATCATTGGTGGACCCCACAACGGAATTATTGTCGGATTGAGAAAACGACAGAATTATCTTTCTATAAAAATAACGGCTGAGGTGTTACCGTTAAAACCGTTAAAACTGTTGAACTACTCGGTAGTAAAAGTACAGTAATACGCGTGGTTGCATAGTAGCACACGGTATTGATTATTGATGCTTACGTGAGAAGTCACTCAGCTATACTCAATTATTGCTACAGTAATTGCTGCATCATATCTCTTAAATTATTGTCATAGTATCATCTGTATAATATGTTATATTATTGAGACGTTGTGGTAAGTTTGGTTATTTTATGGGGGGCCATATGTCATCATCTAAGAGTCTCTTCGTCAATAGTAATTACCGTCGTCAATAGTAATTACCGTCGTCAATAGTAATTACCTTCGTCAATAGTATTTACCTTGGTCAATAGTAATTACCTTCGTCAATAGTATTTACCTTGGTCAATAGTAATTACTTTCGTCAATAGTAGTTGTCCCTTCAATATTACCAAGAGTCATTTGACCTTTCGTTAAGACCAAGAGTCATTTGACCCTTCGTTAAGACCAAGAGCCACCCTCAGTTTTTCTATAAATAGAGGCCTAGGGCTTCATTATTTTTCACGAATTCATTCAAGCTATAGAGAGAGAAAGTATAGAGAGAATAAGAGAGAGAGAGACTAAAAGTATTCTGCTACATCACTTTTCCAATATCCAGTTCTTTTAAGGTAGGGAATATTATTTCTTTTATATTCATGAAGAGAACTTCTGTTATTCCATTTGTTATTATTCTGTTGGAATAACCAGTATACGCGGTCTACCCTATACTTGGTGACATTCTTCTATTATTCTGTTGGAACATCCTGTCTGTGTGTTTTACACCGGACCTGGTTCCGTTTATTATTCTGTTGGAACATCCTGTCTGTGTGTTTTACACCGGACCTGGTTCCGTTTTATTATTATTCTGTTGGAATATCCTGTCTGTGTGTTTTACACCGGACCTGGTTCCATTATTTATTATTCTGTTGGAATATCCTGTCTGTGTGTTTTACACCGGACCTGGTTCCATTATTTATTATTCTGTCGGAATATCCTGTCTGTGCGTTTACGCCGGACCTGGTTCCATTATTTATTATTCTATTGGAATAACCTGTCTGTGCGGTCTATCGCATGCATGGTGATTTCTTTTGTTATTCCATTCTTTATTATACTCAGTTGGTTAAGTTTTGACTTCTATACTCCATGAAATTTGTGGAATATCCTTGATAGTTGCGTTTCATCCAGTATCTTTTCAAGAAAATATTCTTCTAAGCATTCTTGAATTTTACTCCACAATGCAGTATCATGTTGACAATTTGGACGTTGTTAATTCCTGGATAAATTAATTCTTGAACTTGTTTTATTGAATTCTTATATCATTGTCATCATCCTCATGTTTATAAAATGTTGAAAGTCATCTGTGGCATGTAGTGCATAGATGGACTTGGTATGATTATGACCAGGGATTATTCGGTATAATCATGACCGTAATGTTACAAATGATGTGGTAAAAGTCCTCATTGGCCCGTAGTGCATTGATGGACAGTTGTTGGCATGATCATGACCATTAATGAATACACGAATATCCTTGGCCGTAGTGCAGGGGTGATTCGATGATGTGGATTATTTTATTAAGCTGAGTCTCAGCGATCACAGTGTTGAAAAACCTTTTAAATCATAAAAGATAGTAGAGTTTATTTTCTACTTGACTCTTTTAATGGATTGCTTGTTCCGCTGCAGTTAAACTTGATGTCTATTATATTTTATCAGTTTAACATTGTTGAAGGCTAATGATAATTTATTCTGCATTATCTTAGTCATAATATTTCTTACTGGGCTAGTTGAGCTCACCCTTTCTTTCACTGTTCTCTTCAGGAAATGAGAACGTAGCTGGGACAAGTCGGGGTACGGAGTGATGGTCCGAATGATAGTATTAGTTAGTAGTCCTCACTATTCTATGTAATGGTGTGTTAATAAATGTAATGAGGACTCCTTTTGAGTATGAATACTCTCTAGAAGATAATATTTGTATTCAAACTCACAGTTTATGTTTTGTCGTATTGTACACGACAGTTGTATTATTAAGTTGTATTTGTATTCTGTACTATGTATCTGACGACCCAAGATGGGTGATGTATACCTAATTTTGGGGGCGTCACAGTTGGTATCAGAGCTTAGGGATATGATCCCTGGCTAAGATGTGAGAATAGAACTAGGAGGGGAGAGACGGGGAATTCCTTCGCTAGTATGACATACCTAAGTTTATTTGCATGGTATTTAATTGGTCGGTCATAATATAAGGATAATATATGACATATCAATTAATTTTTATTTTGTGGCAGTATCTGAAAATGGCATCTGAGAATGTTGAGAATAGCAATGGAGCACAGACGACTGTTGATTCACCACATATCAATAATCAGGATAATGTGCATCAGGAAGGTGTCAATCCTCATGCAAACAACAACACTGACCAAATGATGAATGATCAAATGTTCAGAGGCTTTATGCAATTCATGCAACAACAGGTGAAAGCGGCTCCTGTCCACAACGTAGGTGGAAATACTGGAAACTCTCAGGCGGTCACCGCTAAACAGTTTAAGGAGCTGGGACCACCGGAGTTTAAGGGAGAACCCAAACCACTTGTAGCTGAAACATGGATAAAGCAGATCACCAAGATATTTGATGTCTTGGGTTGCTCCGAGGAGCAAAAGGTTCCCTTTGCCGCCTTTATGTTGCGAGGAGAGGCAGATTACTGGTGGGAATCGATAAAGCGTACTCAACCTGCCGCACTGAAGATGTCTTGGGAGAAGTTCCAAGAGCTGTTTAACGACAAATACTTTCCCGAGAGTATTCGTCACATGAAGGAGGTGGAGTTCATCAAATTGGAGCAGAATAATATGACCGTGTCGCAGTACGAGGCAAAATTTGCGGAGTTATCCCGGTTTGCGTCCCACCTGGTGGATAATGAAGAAAGAATGACGCGGATGTTTTTAAGAGGTTTGAAGCCGGAGATACGTCAACATCTTGTTTCTCATAAACTGTGTTTGTATTCAGATGTTGTAAATAGGGCTCAGTTGGTGGAGCGCGATAACGAGACAACGCAACCAAAAGAGAGCAGCCGGCAAAATGATAATACCAGTGAGAGCAGTCATCGAAGCGGTGACAACAAGCGTGGAGGGAATCAACAGGCCAGAAATGGTAACCACTTCGGTGGTAATCAGGGCCAAAACAATAAGAATGGACATTTCAAGAAGAGGAGATTCAACAATGATGGAAAGACGTCAGCACCAGCACCTGTCGTTAAGGAAGGAGAACGACCACCTATCATATGTTTCAAATGCGGAGGGGAGGGGCACATCAGTCCAAACTGCGCGATGCCGTCCAAAGCATGTTATAATTGTGGAAGAGAAGGTCATTTAGCCCGATTTTGTCGTTTACCGAAGACAAATTCAGCTAGGATGGAGGCACCAAAGGCCGTCCCAGAAAAGTCAAAACCGGTTGTGCAAGGGAGAGCGTTTGTTGTGAACTCCCAGAAGCAAGGAACCCGAATGAGGTCATCACGGGTAAGCTTATCATAAACTCTAACGAAGTCTATACTTTATTTGATACCGGTTCAACCCATTCTTTTATTTCTCCTACTTGCGCTCATCGATTAAATTTGATTCCGGAGAAATTAGACTTTGACTTAGCAGTTGAAACTCCATTGGGAGAAACCTTCATTACATCCACGGTTTATAAGTCTTGTTTGGTTCAAGTTGGTACCCACACATTACCTGTCGATCTTATTTCATTAAAAATACTTGCATTTGACGTGATTCTAGGGATTGATTGGTTAACTACTCATCATGCAAAAATTGATTGTTTTCGTAAGGTTGTTAGCTTTCATATTCCTAATCGACCTATTATGCGAATTCAAGCAACCAAACCATTAAAATCAATCGCTGTCATCTCAAGCCATAAAGCTATTCGTTTATTGAAAAACGGATGTCAAGCTTTCTTAGCTCATGTCACAGATCTAAACAAAAATACGTCAGTTTTGAATGATATTTCTATTGTTAATAAATTCCCTGACGTATTCCCTGAAGAACTTCCTGGCCTACCCCCAGAGCGTGAAATTGAATTTTGTATCGACCTTGAACCCGGTACAAAACCCATTTCCAAAGCCCCATATCGAATGGCTCCTATTGAACTTCAGGAGTTAAAGACCCAACTGCAGGAATTGTTAGACATTGGTTTTATTCGTCCTAGTACTTCTCCTTGGGGTGCTCCTGTTCTGTTCGTGAAGAAGAAAGATGGGAGTATGCGACTTTGTATTGATTATCGGGAGTTGAATCATGTCACCATCAAAAATAGGTACCCATTGCCACGTATTGATGACCTGTTTGACCAGTTGCAAGGAGCACAATTCTTTTCAAAGATCGATCTTCGTTCTGGATATCATCAGCTGAAGGTTAGAACTGAGGATATTCCAAAGACGGCTTTTAGAACTCGGTACGGGCATTATGAATTCTTAGTTATGTCTTTTGGATTGACTAATGCTCCTGCTGCCTTCATGGATATGATGAACAGGGTATTTAAGGAATATTTGGATCACTTTGTGGTCGTCTTTATCGATGACATCCTTATTTATTCCAAAAGCCGTGAAGATCATGAGCAACACTTGAGGCTGGTACTCCAAAAGCTTCGTGAATACAAACTTTATGCCAAGTTGAAGAAATGCGAGTTCTGGCTGGAAGAGGTAGCATTCCTTGGGCACGTAGTATCAAGTCGTGGAATATCTGTTGACCCGGCAAAGATTGAAGCTATTCAAAGCTGGGAGCAACCTAAATCAGTGACCGAGGTACGTAGCTTTCTTGGTTTAGCTGGTTATTATCGGAGATTCGTGGAAGGATTTTCTCGAATCGCTACTCCATTAACTCAGCTGACTCGGAAAGATACAAAGTTTGGTTGGAGCGAAGAATGTGAGCAGAGTTTTCAAGAACTCAAGAGGAGACTCATTTCAGCACCTGTTCTAACAATACCATCTGGCTCGGAGGGATTTGTCATCTACAGTGATGCTTCGAGCAAAGGGTTGGGATGCGTTCTCATGCAACATGGAAAAGTCATAGCCTATGCATCAAGACAACTCAAGGAATATGAGAGGAATTATCCTACTCATGATCTAGAGTTGGCAGCTGTTGTCTTTGCACTTAAAATTTGGAGGCATTACTTGTATGGGGAGAAAGTGGAGATCTTTACGGATCATAAAAGCCTCAAATATTTCTTCACTCAAAAGGAACTCAACATGCGACAACGACGTTGGCTTGAACTGTTGAAAGATTATGATCATACCATTCAATACCATCCTGGAAAAGCGAACGTGGTAGCTGACGCATTGAGTAGAAGATCATATGCGGGTACAAGTGCAATATTAACAACGCAAAGGCCCATTTTGTGTGACTTGCAAAGGATGGAGATAGAGTTGAAAGACTCCAGGGACCCATGTGATGATGGCGAATATACGAGTAGAACCGACTTTAATCGATAAAGTTAAAGCTGCTCAAGCTACAGACCTGGAGCTGATGCGTATGAGGAAGAAAGTGCAAGAAGGTGTTATGCCGGAAGCAAGAATCGATGAAGAAGGAATACTTCGAGTCAACTCCAGACTTTGTGTTCCTAACAACCCTGATTTAAAGTATGAAATCATGATGGAGGCGCACAACACACCGTTTGCAATCCATCCTGGAAGTACCAAAATGTATCATGATCTTCGTCATACATTTTGGTGGAGCAATATGAAGAGAGAGATAGCGTTGTTTATCTCAAGGTGTCTAACTTGTCAACGAGTCAAAGCGGAGCATCAAGTACCAAAAGGTCCATTGCAACCACTTGAAATTCCAGAATGGAAGTGGGAGCACATTACCATGGATTTCGTTACCGGTCTTCCTAGGGTTTCTCAAGGTATTGATGCGATTTGGGTCATTGTTGATAGATTGACCAAGTCTGCTCATTTCTTACCGATACGAGAAACTTATACACTTGAACGTCTTGCTCGTATGTACATAAACGAGATTGTAAGACTGCATGGTATGCCAGTATCCATAGTTTCTGATCGAGACCCAAGATTCACTTCACGATTTTGGGTTAGTTTACAAAAAGCTATGGGCACGGAGTTACGATTTAGTTCAGCATATCATCCTCAGACGGACGGACAATCAGAGAGGACTATTCAAACTCTTGAAGATCTATTAAGACTCTGTGTCTTTGACTTCAAGGGAAGTTGGGACAAGTTCTTACCATTGGTGGAGTTTTCCTACAACAACAGTTATCAAGCAAGTATTGGCATGGCTCCATTCGAAGCATTGTATGGAAGAAAATGTCGTTCTCCAGTATGCTGGGATGAGGTGGGCGAAGCAACGTTGTTGGGACCGGAGTTGGTACGTATGACTACAGAAAAGATTCAAACGATCCGACAACGTATAAAAACCTCACAAGATCGACAAAAGAGTTATGCTGATCTTCATCGAAAGGACGTGGAATTTGATGTAGGAGATCATGTGTTCTTACGTGTTGCTCCATGGAAAGGAGTTACGAGATTTGGAAAGAGAGGAAAGCTAAATCCTCGATTCATCGGTCCATTTTTAATCCTCGATCGAGTAGGAACTGTGGCTTATAGACTCGCTTTACCGCCAAGTATGTCTCGTGTTCATAACGTTTTCCACATATCCATGTTACGCAAATATGTGGAAGACCCGAACCACATTATTGAGTTAGAACCGGACGAAATAGCGGAGGATTTGACGTATGAAGAAGTTCCTGTTCAAATCTTGGATAAGAAGGAACATATTCTACGCTCCAAGGTTATACCTCAAGTCAAAGTTTTGTGGAGAAACCACGATGTTGAGGAAATGACTTGGGAGTTAGAATCAGAAATGAAATCAAGGTATCCTTACCTCTTCGACATACCAGGTACGTACCCTAATTTCGAGGGCGAAATTTCATAAGAAGGGGAGGTTGTAAGACCCCAACTTTTATAAATAAAGATGAATTTTCTATAAATATCATTTTTGAATATTATGGAGTTAATTTGATATAATGTTATAGTTGTGGGTAATATTTATAAATTTTGCAAAGTAAGCAAGTTGTTATAAAATATTCGTTTGGTCGGAGAATATTCTTTTTGTCAGGGAATATTCGTACGACGGCACAATCATTGGTGGACCCCACAACGAAATTATTGTCGGATTGAGAAAACGACAGAATTATCTTTCTATAAAAATAACGGCTGAGGTGTTACCGTTAAAACCGTTAAAACTGTTGAACTACTCGGTAGTAAAAGTACAGTAATACGCGTGGTTGCATAGTAGCACACGGTATTGATTATTGATGCTTACGTGAGAAGTCACTCAGCTATACTCAATTATTGCTACAGTAATTGCTGCATCATATCTCTTAAATTATTGTCATAGTATCATCTGTATAATATGTTATATTATTGAGACGTTGTGGTAAGTTTGGTTATTTTATGGGGGGCCATATGTCATCATCTAAGAGTCTCTTCGTCAATAGTAATTACCGTCGTCAATAGTAATTACCGTCGTCAATAGTAATTACCTTCGTCAATAGTATTTACCTTGGTCAATAGTAATTACCTTCGTCAATAGTATTTACCTTGGTCAATAGTAATTACTTTCGTCAATAGTAGTTGTCCCTTCAATATTACCAAGAGTCATTTGACCTTTCGTTAAGACCAAGAGTCATTTGACCCTTCGTTAAGACCAAGAGCCACCCTCAGTTTTTCTATAAATAGAGGCCTAGGGCTTCATTATTTTTCACGAATTCATTCAAGCTATAGAGAGAGAAAGTATAGAGAGAATAAGAGAGAGAGAGACTAAAAGTATTCTGCTACATCACTTTTCCAATATCCAGTTCTTTTAAGGTAGGGAATATTATTTCTTTTATATTCATGAAGAGAACTTCTGTTATTCCATTTGTTATTATTCTGTTGGAATAACCAGTATACGCGGTCTACCCTATACTTGGTGACATTCTTCTATTATTCTGTTGGAACATCCTGTCTGTGTGTTTTACACCGGACCTGGTTCCGTTTATTATTCTGTTGGAACATCCTGTCTGTGTGTTTTACACCGGACCTGGTTCCGTTTTATTATTATTCTGTTGGAATATCCTGTCTGTGTGTTTTACACCGGACCTGGTTCCATTATTTATTATTCTGTTGGAATATCCTGTCTGTGTGTTTTACACCGGACCTGGTTCCATTATTTATTATTCTGTCGGAATATCCTGTCTGTGCGTTTACGCCGGACCTGGTTCCATTATTTATTATTCTATTGGAATAACCTGTCTGTGCGGTCTATCGCATGCATGGTGATTTCTTTTGTTATTCCATTCTTTATTATACTCAGTTGGTTAAGTTTTGACTTCTATACTCCATGAAATTTGTGGAATATCCTTGATAGTTGCGTTTCATCCAGTATCTTTTCAAGAAAATATTCTTCTAAGCATTCTTGAATTTTACTCCACAATGCAGTATCATGTTGACAATTTGGACGTTGTTAATTCCTGGATAAATTAATTCTTGAACTTGTTTTATTGAATTCTTATATCATTGTCATCATCCTCATGTTTATAAAATGTTGAAAGTCATCTGTGGCATGTAGTGCATAGATGGACTTGGTATGATTATGACCAGGGATTATTCGGTATAATCATGACCGTAATGTTACAAATGATGTGGTAAAAGTCCTCATTGGCCCGTAGTGCATTGATGGACAGTTGTTGGCATGATCATGACCATTAATGAATACACGAATATCCTTGGCCGTAGTGCAGGGGTGATTCGATGATGTGGATTATTTTATTAAGCTGAGTCTCAGCGATCGCAGTGTTGAAAAACCTTTTAAATCATAAAAGATAGTAGAGTTTATTTTCTACTTGACTCTTTTAATGGATTGCTTGTTCCGCTGCAGTTAAACTTGATGTCTATTATATTTTATCAGTTTAACATTGTTGAAGGCTAATGATAATTTATTCTGCATTATCTTAGTCATAATATTTCTTACTGGGCTAGTTGAGCTCACCCTTTCTTTCACTGTTCTCTTCAGGAAATGAGAATGTAGCTGGGACAAGTCGGGGTACGGAGTGATGGTCCGAATGATAGTATTAGTTAGTAGTCCTCACTATTCTATGTAATGGTGTGTTAATAAATGTAATGAGGACTCCTTTTGAGTATGAATACTCTCTAGAAGATAATATTTGTATTCAAACTCACAGTTTATGTTTTGTCGTATTGTACACGACAGTTGTATTATTAAGTTGTATTTGTATTCTGTACTATGTATCTGACGACCCAAGATGGGTGATGTATACCTAATTTTGGGGGCGTCACATCAAGTATATTATGCTCCTAATGTCGTAAATAGTCGAAGCCCCTAGTATATAGTAGTCACAACTAAAACACGTGCATTTGATGTTGATAATATGTTTGGGATTGATGAGGTGCTGCAAGAAGATGTTAGCAATCCCAGGTAAGTAGTGTTAAATACTGAAGATGTGATGGCAATTGATGTCATTGACGTACCTGACGATGAGGATGTCAAGGAAAACGTCGTCGTGAATGATTACATAGTTATTGAGAATGATAACGATGACGAAACTGATCTCGAAACTGAGGATGAGGAAGATACCGAATTCGACAATGATATACACATTGAATCTGACGGTTTTGATAACGTACGTAATCTAAAATGATTTCTAGTTAGTAAATACCACAATGTTAATATATACATATTCATATATTTAAGTAATATACATTCAAATTCATAATCTACCAATTTGGTTATTGTAGTAGCATATTCATGGCTAGACATAACTGTGGAGGTCGCTGCAGTACTGGTGGGCGATTCGGATCGGGAGACGCTAGCCATGATTGAGGCTTATCTTCAAAAGCTAGTAAGTTGTCTGAACTAGGATTTAAATATATCTAAATCTATATCAGATAATGTTTATTGACTCAGTTTTTTTTATTATTACAGATGCGGCTCGTCGATGACACGAGGGACATACCTCGGTATCTTTGGTCATCCGCTGGTAACTCTATTTACAGTACCGATGGATGTCGACTTTGGACAGTAAGTGTGACGCCCCCAAAATAGGTATACATCACCTATTCTGAGTCGCCAAATATATGGTACATCATTACTACAATTGTCGTGCAAAATACGACAACACATGAACTGTGAGTTTAAATATTAATATTGTCTTCTAGATAATATCTACACTCAAATAAGTCCTCATTACAATTATTGAAATACTATTTTACAAAATTGTGAGGACTGCTAACACAACTGACTGGAAACATCTAGGGGTGCTCATTGGTAAAATATCGAGTCGGTACCGAAAATTCCGAACCGGTACCAATCCGAAATTATCAGAAAAATAAGAACTGAAACCGGTGCCGAATTACCGGTTTCGGTACCGGTTCGGTACAAAATCGGTACCGATTTTTTCGGTTTGGTTTTCGGTTATACTGCATGGTAATATATATAATTATTAATAATAATTAAATAAATTTTTTATATATTAAAATTTTTTTAAAAACTAAAAAATCATTAACTATTAATAATAATTAATATATAAAATAAAACTACAAAACATTATTAATATATATAAAAAAAATTAATAAAACTACTATTATATAGAAATTATTAATATATAAAAAAAATTATTTAATATATAAAATTATAAAATATTAAATATTAATTATTAAATTATTAAATTTTGGTATTTTTGATATTTCGATTTTTATCGAATTCAAAAAAGTCATTACCGCTACTGGTACCGAAAAATTGGTACCGAAAAAATCGGTATCGCCGGTACCGGTAAAAAACCGAAAAAACCAAAAATTTTGAGCACCTCTAGAAACATCACTCCACACCCCGACTAGTTCCCCTTATATTCTCGTTTCCTGAGAAAAATAGAACAAAAAAGAAAAGGGTGAGCTCAACTAGCCCAGTAAAAAATATTATGACTAAGATAATATAAAACAAATTATCATTAGTCTTCAACAGGGAAAAATTTGATAAAATATAATAGACAACAAGTTTTAGATCAACAACTACAACGAAAACAACAATCCATTAGAAAAGTCAATTAGAGAATGAATTCTACTATCTTCTAAGATTTAACAGTCCATCATCAATATTTTATCCCTATAACAATAATCAATATACATCTTGAAAACTTATGTTTCTGATATAATTTTCAATTTTAACCTAAGCGTTTATTTATAGTAAAATGCTAGAACGCCAAAGCAGACTAAATAATAAATTTTTTCTTTCTTTTCTACGCATGCCATTTTAGAAAGCCATCAGCCCATCACATTTGAAAAAAAATTTCAGCACATGTTTTCATAAAAAAAAAAGTGGGTCCCACCCATAATAAAAATATTTAATTTTTGAAACTTCAATAATTCATAATAAATAGCCCTTTTTCAAAAAAATACGAATTTTATGTCCATTCTATAGAAAATCGAATTCTCTACAAATTTGTAGCTTTAACTTTTTCCAATTTTTAAATAGAAAATGTCCGAAATCTATATACGGACGATTTTTAATACATCCATTCCAATAAAATACTGATAAAATACCTCAACATTAATTCCTTCATTTATATTCACATAAAATAAATATATCCATCATTTATATCCACATAAAATAAATATTTTCTTATCATATAAATCAATAATTAATTATTCACAAATAATATTACAGAATCACAATTATGACAATCAGGTCGTTCCCAGGAAAGAGGGGGCTTTTCGATAAGGATTTCTCCTTACTGGCACGCAATTAGATGACCAAACCTCTCCTTAGATAGAACTTTCTTAGAGATTGCCAATAATACTATCTAATAATATTATTTAAATAATATGAATTATTGATCTGATAATAAAAAATACTGTGCAGTGACAATTATTAAAATAACAATAATATAAAATATCAACGTAGCAATTATTGAATCAATAAAATAAAATATTGAACAGTAATTACTGTAACAATTATTGAGTAGTGCCTTCTTATGTAAGAATCAATAATTTAATAATACTGTGCAATACCGTGTGCTACTGTGCAACCACGCGTATTACTGTATTTTAACTACTATGTATTCCAACAGTGTTAACGGTAACTACTACGCCGTTATTTATAAAAACTCAAACTTGTCATTTACTTCATCCGACCGTTTTCTGTTATGGGGCCCACAAATGACTGCGCCATCGTACGAATATTCCCCGACAGCAAGAATATTTCACGACCAAACGAATATTTCCCGACAACAATGAATATTTTATAACCACTTGCTTATTTTATAAAATTTACACATTTCACCCATAACCAAAGCATTATATCAAATTTAACACCTTATTATTTAAAAATAATAATTAGAAAAAATTCGATTTTATTTATGAATAAGTTAGGGTCTTACAACCTCCCTCCTTATGAAATTTCGTTCTCAAAATTGACATACGTACCTGGTGTTTCGAAAAGGTGAGGGTTCCTTGCTTTCATTTTCGATTCCAACTCCCAAGTCATTTTCTCAATAACATGGTTCCTCCACAAAATCTTAACTTATGGTATAACCTTGGTGCGCAGGACATGCTCTTTCCTATCCAATATCTTAACAGGTACCTCCTCGTACGTTAAATCTTCGGCTATCTCATCTGGTTCTAACTCAATAATGTGGTTCAGGTCTTTCACATATTTACGAAGTATAGATATGTGAAAAATATTATGAACACGAGACATGCTTGGAGGTAATGCGAGTCTATAGGCCACATTTTCTATTCGGTCAACAATCTCAAATGGACCAACAAATCGTGGATTGAGCTTTCCTCTTTTCTCGAATCTTGTAACTCCCTTCCATGGAGCAATACGTAACAATACATGATCCCCAATATTAAATTTCACGTCCTTCCGATGAAGATCTGCATAACTCTTTTGTCGATCCTGTGCCGTTTGTATACGTTGTCGGATCATTTGGATCTTCTCTTTAGTCATACGTACCAATTCTGGTCCCAACAATGTTGCTTCACCCACCTCGTCCCAGCATACTGGGGAATGACATTTTTTTCCATACAACGCCTTGAATGGAGCCATGTCTATACTTGCTTGATAACTATTGTTGTAGGAAAATTTAACCAATGGTAAATACTTATCCCAACTCCCTTTGAAATCTAGGACACAGAGTCTTAATAGATCTTCAAGAGTTTGAATAGTCCTTTTTGATTGTCCGTCCATTTGAGGATGGTATGCCGAACTAAATCGTAAATCCGTGCCCATAGCTTTCTGCAAGCTAACCCAAAATCGTTAAGTGAATCTTGGGTCACGATTCAAAACTATGGATACTAGTATGCTATGCAATCTCATAATCTTATTCACGTATATACGAGCAAAAAGTTCAAGGGAAAAAGTCTCCCGTATAGGCAAGAAATGAGCAGACTTGGTTAGTCTATCAACAATGACCCAAATCGCATCTATGCCTTGAGAAACCTTGGGAAGACCCGTAACAAAATCCATAATAATGTGTTCCCATTTCCATTTCAGAATCTCAAGAGGTTGCAATGGACCTTTTGGCACTTGATGCTCCGCCTTTACACGTTGACAAGTTAAACATCTCGCGAAAAACTCCGCGATCTCTCTCTTCATATTGCTCCACCAAAATGTATGTCGAAGATCATGATACATTTTGGTACTCCCAGGATGGATTACAAATAGTATATTGTGTGCCTCCATCATGATTCTATGCTTCAAGTCAGAATCGTTAGGAACACA
Source organism: Panax notoginseng (assembly GCA_016801055.1). Classification (NCBI taxonomy): domain Eukaryota; kingdom Viridiplantae; phylum Streptophyta; class Magnoliopsida; order Apiales; family Araliaceae; genus Panax; species Panax notoginseng. The sequence continues at coordinate 140,816,968 of CM029014.1, read as the reverse complement.
AAGTCTGGAGTTGACTCGAAGTATTCCTTCTTAATCGATTCTTACTTCTGGAATAACACCTTCTTGCATTTTCTTCTTCATACGCATCAGCTCCAGGTCCGTAGCTTGAGCAGCTTTAACTTTATCGATTAAAGTCGGTTCTACTCGTATGTTTGATATCATCACGTGGGTACTTGGAGTCTTTAACTCTATCTCCATCCTTTGTAAGTTATACAAAATGGGCCTTTGCGTTGACAATATCGCGCTCGTACCCGCATATGATCTTCTACTCAATGCGTCAGTTACTACGTTCGCTTTTTCAGGATGGTATTGGATGGTATGATCGTAATCTTTCAACAACTCAAGAAAATGTCGTTGCCGTATGTTGAGTTCCTTTTGGGTGAAGAAATATTTAAGGCTCTTATGATCCGCATAAATCTCCATTTTCTCCCCATACAGGTAGTGTCTCCAGATTTTCAACGCGAAAATGACTACTGCCAACTCTAGATCATGAGTAGGATAATTCTTCTCATATTCTTTGAGTTGTCGCGAGGCATAGGCTATGACTTTCCCATGTTGCATGAGAACACACCCTAACCCTTTGCCTGAAGCATCGCTGTAGATAACAAATCTATCCGAACCAGATGGTATTGTCAGAATAGGTGCCGAAATGAGTCTCCTCTTAAGCTCTTGGAAACTCTTCTCACATTTCTCGCTCCATACGAATTTTGTATCTTTTCGAGTCAGCTAAGTTAACGGAGTAGCGATTCTAGAAAATCCTTCCACGAATCTCCGATAATAACCAGCTAAACCCAGAAAGCTACGTACTTCAGTCACCGACTTCGGTTGCTCCCAACTTTGTATTGCTTCTATCTTCGCCGGGTCAATAGATACTCCATGTTTTGACACCACGTGCCTATGGATTGCTACTTCCTCAAGTCAGAACTCGCATTTCTTCAGCTTGGAATATAGCTTGTTGTCACGAAGCCTTTGTAGTACCAGCTTCAAATGGTGCTCATGATCTTCACGGCTTTTGAAATAGATGAGGATGTCATCAATAAAGACAACAACGAACTGATTCAAATATTCTTTGAACACACGGTTCATGTGAGATCCCAAATTTTATGAAATAAAAGTATTCAATTTTATTATAATTATTATTTTATTTCGTAAATGGTTAAATTGATAAAATGTTAAAATTAAGGGTGATATTTAAAATTTTTTGCAAAGTAAACAAGTTGTTATTCGTTGTGTTGCGGAATATTCGATTGGTCGGGGAATATTCGTTTTAACAGGGAATATTCGTACGACGGCACAATCATTGGTGAACCCCACAATGGAAGTATTGTCGTAGTTAGAAAATGACAGAATTATTTTTTTATAAAAATAACGGCGAAAGTGTTACCGTTAAAATTGTTGAATTACCCGGTAGTAAAAGTACAGTAATACGCGTGGTTGAATAGTAGCACACGATATTGATTATTGATGCATACGTGAGAAGTCACTCAGTTATACTCAATTATTGCTACAATAATTGCTGCATCATATCTCTCATATTATTAATTCAATTATTGTCACAATATCATCTGTATAATATGTTATATTATTTAATCAATATATAATTGAGACGACAAAGTTATTCATATTATTATTTGCAATATTAACAATGTCTAGAAGTTCTGTCAAGGAGAGGTTTGGTCACCTAATTACGCGCCAATAAAGAGAAATCCTTATCGAAAAGCCCCCTCTTTCCTGAAAACGACATGGTTGTTAAATATTGTGAGTTATAATATTAATGATGAATAAGTTCGTGTTGATTAAAGATGAAATAGACAGTTTTATTGTGTTGAAATTATTAGTGTTAGTAAAAATTGACATTTATTTCGATAATAATTGATGTCTGGAAGTTACACTGACCAGTCAGGTAATTAATCGAATAAATGAGTAATTAATTGTTATTAATTCACATGATTATAACTATTTGTTCACATATGTATACTATTGATTCACATTCTTGTACTATTAGGGGAGTTGGTGCAAGATTGATAATACTTGCATGACTAAGTTAAAAATGGAGGCATAGATGGAGGTACTGTACTGTAATTCGTATTTTCACATGATTATAACTATTGATTCACATGATTGAATTATTGATTCACATTATTTACTATTAGGAGATGTGGTGCAAGTTTGATAATACTTGCAGGATAAAATTAAAAATGAAGAAAAAGAGGAATGTATTATACTGTAATATTTTGAGCCCCAAAACGTGCAATTATCAAAATATTTTTCTATAAATAGAAGCTCGTTCTTCCTTCATTTCTCACCAATTCACTAAAGCTATAGAGCAATTATTATAGAGAGAAATTATAGAGAAAAAGAAGAAGAGAAGTCTGCTACCTCACTATTTCAGTATCTAATTTTCATCTGAGGTAAGGGATATTATTATTATAATAAGGGGTATTATTTCTTTCGTATTCATGAAGAGAGCTATTGTTATTCTATTCTTTATTATTCTGTTAGAATATCCTGTCTGTGCGTATTACGCATGACCTGGTTCCATTCTTTATTATTCTGTTGGAATATCTTGTCTGTGCGGATTACGCATGACCTGGTTCCGTTATTTATTATTCTGTTGGAATAACCTGTCTACGCGGACTACCGCATGCATGGTGAATTTTTCTGTTATTCCATTATTTATTATTCTGTTGAAATAACCTGTCTACGCGGATTACCGCATGCATGGTGAATTCTTCGGTTATTCCATTCTTTATTATTCTATTAGAATAACCTGTCTATATAGATTACCGCATGCATGGTGAATGATCCTTCGTATTCATTCCTTATTAAATTGTGGAAATGATCTGTCTACGTGGATTACCGCATGGCGGATGAAAATCCATTTACAGTTACGTATATTCTATTATACTCGTATGAGGTATCATTTCTTTTGTAATAGTCATGAAATATTATTTTATTTGGTATTTTATTTATGAGTTACTATTCACGAGTGACTATTCACCCGGTTACTATTCACTTTAGTATTATTCACTCGGGTATTCGGGGCACTTTTCGTGTCGAAGTACTATTCACGAATTACTATTCACGGGTTACTATTCACCCAAATTACTATTCACCCGGATATTATTCACTCGGGTATTTGGGGTACTTTTTATGTCGGGGTACTATTCACAATGTACTATTCTCGAAGTACTATTCACGGGGTACTATTTACCCGAAAAATATATTTTTTTTCTGTCCAAATTATTTTTGGTACATGCATATTATTCTTGAATTTTACTCTACAAAGCAGTATCATGTTGACAATTTGGACGTTATTGATTTCTGGATAAATTAAATTATAAATATTTAAAATTTATCCTTGAACTTGTTTTATTGAATTATTATGTCATTGTCATCATCCTCATGCTTATATTGTGACGAAAGTCATCTTTGGCTTACGTGCAAAGATGGACCGTTGATTATTAGTTTTACAGTTGTATATTTTTAGTTTACGTGCAAAGATGGACTGTTGATTATTGATTTTACAGTTGTATATCTTTGGCTTACGTGCAAAGATAAACTATTGATTGATGAGTATATTTGGCTTATGTGCATAGATGAACTGTTTATTGGTATGATTATGACCAGGGATCATTCGGTATAATCATGACCCGTAATGTTATAGATGATGTGGTAAAAGTCCTCATTGGCCCGTAGTGCATTGATGAACAGTTATTGGTATGATTATAATCAGGGATTATTTGGTATAATCATGACCATTGATGATTACATGAGTATCCTTGGCCGTAGTGCAGGGATGATTCGATGATGTGGATTATTTATTAAGCTGAGTCTCAGTAATAAAATATTGATTATACACTTTTAATTCGTAGAAGATAGTAGATATCATGCTCTACTTGACTCTTCTAAAATACAGTTGTATATCTTTGGCCGTAGTGCAAAGATGAATTCATTAGTATGATTATGAGCATGAATTGTGATTTGGTATAACCATAATTTTTGATGTTTCAGGTGAAGATATGTGATGAAAATTATCTTCGTTCTGGGTGCGAAGTGGAATTTAGAATCACAATTATGATTACGAGTTATTCATATGATTGTGGACAGGAATTGTTGATTGATGTTACAGGGATAAAATATTATTGGTAGACTTTTAACATGGAGAAGATAATAGACCTGATGGTCTATTTGACTCTTCTAATGGATTGTTCGTTCCGCTGCAACTATGGTTGAAAAGTTTTATCATCTACCATATGTTCTAAATCTCTGATTTATTACTGATGAAGGCTATTGATGATGTAAATTATCTTTAGTCATGATATTCATTACTGGGCTAGTTGTACTCACCCTTTTTGCTTCACAATTCCTTTCAGGTAATAAGAGTGTTGCCGGGACGAGCGGGGATAACAGGGGAATAGCACGATGGTCTATAGCTATTGAGGTTCTCCCTAAATAGTATGGAAATAATTTTGTTGAGAACTTTAGATAACTGTGTCGTATTGTATACGTTATTTGATATTTAATTTTGGTGAACCAAATAGGGTAAGGTGAACCCAACTTTGAAAGGGTGTTTTTCCGCTATCATACAAGATGTCTAATGACATACAACCTCGTGTTATCATAAGACAGGGTTGTATACATCCACTTGCTGAGTATATCTACGAGCACTACCTATATGATCTTGGAGTTTATTTGAAATATAATTTTCACTTGGAGACAACGGAGATAATTATAGGTCAAGAGAATACTCACCATTAGAAAGAAGATGATAGTAATCTTCTTGTTTTTCTTTGAGGACTTTTGGGTCAACCAAGGATAATTCTGTGGACATATGATATCTATCATAACCTAGACGCATGGCCTCCCATGTACGAAGGTTTCCTTGAGTATTTTCTAAAGATTTTAATATCTAAAATAATTATTGACTGTACCGTTATGTAAGGTACCATTGTAAGGTCTTGTGGTCAAGACACCACGAGAGTTATATATATTTGTATTAAAACTCACAGCTTATCTGTTGTCGTACTCTGCACGACAGTTCAACAGTTGTATAAATGAAGTTTATATTTAATTTTTATAGTGCGATATCTGGCGACTCAGAATGGGTCGTGTGGGCCTATTTTGGGGGCGTCACAAATGGTATCAGAGCTTAGGGATATGGTCGCTAGCGGAGATATGAGTCTAGAACTAGGAGGGGAGAGACGAGTAATATACTTCGCTAGTGTGTGACTTACCTAAGCTGAAATTTTTACTTGATAAATTGACAAATTGTGATATGTCAATTAACCTTTGTTTTGAAGATATATTCTAGAATGATATTTGAAATACAGGAGATGAGCAATGGGAAAATCATGATATAGAAAAAATAATCGGGAAGGTACAATCCGAAAAGAAAGTAAGGTATTATCATCTTTTCGAATACCAGGTACATACGTAAATTTCGAGGGCGAAATTTCATAAGGAGGGAAGATTGTAAGATCCCAAATTTTATGAAATAAAAGTATTCAATTTTCTTATAATTATTATTTTATTTCGTAAATGGTTAAATTGATAAAAGGTTAAACTTAAGGGTGATATTTGAATTTTTTTACAAAGTAAGCAAGTTGTTATTCGTTGTGTTGGGGAATATTCGATTGGTCGAAAAATATTCGTTTTAACAGGGAATATTCGTACGACGGAATAATCATTGGTGGACCCCACAACGGAAGTATTGTCGTAGTTAGAAAACGACATAATTATCTTTTTATAAAAATAACGGCGAAAGTGTTACCGTTAAAACTGTTGAACTACCCGGTAGTAAAAGTACAGTAATACGAGTGGTTGCATAGCAGCACACGGTATTGATTATTGATGCTTACGTGAGAAATCACTCAGTTATACTCAATTATTGCTACAATAATTGATGCATCATATCTCTCATATTATTAATTCAATTATTATCACAGTATAATCTGTATAATATGTTATATTATTTAATCAATAATTGAGATGACAAAGTTACTCATATTATTATTTGCAATATTAACAATGTCTAGAAGTTCTGTCAAGGAGAGGTTTGGTCACCTAATTGCGCGCCAATAAGGAGAAATCCTTATCGAAAAGTCCCATCTTTCCTGAAAACGACCTGATTGTTAAATATTGTGAGTTATAATATTATTGATGAATAAGTTCGTGTTGGTTAAAGATGAAATGGATAGTTTTATTGTGTTGAAATTATTAGTGTTAGTAAAAATCGACATTTATTTTGATAATAATTGATGTTTGGAAGTTACACTGACCAGTCGGGTAATTAATCGGATAAATAAGTAATTAGTTGCTATTAATTCACATGATTATAATTATTTGTTCACATGTGTGTACTATTGATTCACATTCTTGTACTATTAGGGGAGTTGGTGCAAGATTGATAATACTTGCATGACTAAGTTAAAAATAGAGGTATAGATGAAGGTACTATACTATAATTCATATTTTCACATGATTATAACTATTGATTCACATGATTGACCTATTGATTTACATTATTTACTATTAGAGGATGTGGTGCAAGTTTGATAATACATGCAGGACTAAATTAAAAATGAAGAAAAAGAGGAAGGTATTATACTGTAATATTTCGAGCCCCAAAACGTGCAATTATCGAAACTATATTTTTTGATAAATAGAAGCTCATTCTTCCTTCATTTCTCATCAATTCACTATAGCTATAGAGCAATTATTATAGAGAGAAATTATAGAGAGAAAGAAGAAGAGAAGTCTGCTACCTCACTATTTCAGTATCCAATTTTCTTCTGAGGTAAGGGATATTATTATTATAGTAAGAGGTATTATTTCTTTCGTATTCATGAAGAGAGCTATTGTTATTCCATTCTTTATTATTCTGTTGGAATATCCTGTCTGTGCGTATTACGCATGACCTGGTTCCATTCTTTTTTATTCTGTTGGAATATCCTGTCTGTACGGGTTACGTATGACCTGGTTCCGTTATTTGTTATTCTGTTAGAATAACCTGTCTACGCGGACAACCGCATGCATGGTGAATTCTTCTGTTATTCTATTCTTTATTATTCTGTTGGAATAACCTGTCTACGCGGACTACCGCATCCATGGTGAATTCTTTTGTTATTCCATTCTTTATTATTCTGTTGGAATAACATGTCTATGTGGATTACCGCATGCATGGTGAATGATCCTTCGTATTCATTTCTTATTAAATTGTGGAAATGATCTGTCTACGTGGATTACCGCATGACGGATAAAAATTCATTTGCAGTTTCGTATATTCTATTATACTTGTATGAGATATCATTTCATTTGTAATCGTCATGAAATATTATTTTACTTGGTATTTTATTTACAAGTTACTATTTACGGGTGACTATTCACCCGATTACTATTCACTCTAGTATTATTCACTCGGGTATTCGGGATACTTTTCGTGTCGGAATACTATTCAAGAGTTACTATTCACGGATTATTATTCACCCAAATTACTATTCACCTAGATATTATTCACTCGGGTATTTGGGGTACTTATTATGTCGGGATACTATTCACAAGGTACTATTCCCGAAGTACTATTCACGGGGTACTATTTATTCGAAAAATATATTTTTTTTCTGTCCAAATTATTTTTGGTACATGAATACTATTCTTGAATTTTACTCTACAAAGCAGTATCATGTTGACAATTTAGGCGTTATTGATTTCTAGATAAATTAAATTATAAATATTTAAAATTTATTCTTGAACTTATTTTATTGAATTGTTATGTCATTGTCATCATCCTCATACTTATATTGCGATGAAAGTCATCTTTGGCTTACATGCAAAGATGGACTGTTGATTATTGATTTTACAGTTGTATATCTTTGGCTTACGTGCAAAGATGGACTGTTAATTATTGGTTTTACAGTTGTATATCTTTGGCTTACATGCAAAGATGAACTGTTGGTTATTGATTTTACAGTTGTATATCTTTGGCTTACGTACAAAGATAAACTATTGATTGATGAGTATATTTGGCTTATGTGCATAGATGAACTGTTTATTGGTATGATTATGACCAGGGATCGTTCGGTATAATCATGACCCGTAATGTTATAGATGATGTGGTAAAAGTCCTCATTGGCCCGTAATGCATTGATGGACAGTTATTGGTATGATTATAATCAGGGATTATTCGGTATAATCATGACCATTGATGATTACATAAATATCCTTGGCCGTAGTGCAGGGATGATTCGATGATGTGGATTATTTATTAAGTTGAGTCTCAGCTATAAAATATTGATTATACACTTTTAATTCGTAGAAGATAGTAGATATCATGCTCTACTTGACTCTTCTAAAATACAGTTGTATATCTTTGGCCGTAGTGCAAAGATGAATTCATTAGTATGATTATGAGTAGGAATTGTGATTTGGTATAACCATGATTTTTTATGTTTCAGGTGAAGATAGGTGATAAAAATTATATTTGTCCTGGGTGCGAAGAGGAATTTAGAATCACAATTATGATTACGAGTTATTCATATGATTGTGGACAGGAATTGTTGATTGATGTTATAGGGATAAAATATTATTGGTGGACTTTAACATGGAGAAGATAATAGACCTGATGGTCTATTTGACTTTTTTAATGGATTGCTCGTTCCACTGCAACTATGGTTGAAAATTTTTATCATCTACCATATGTTCTAAATCTCTGATTTATTACTGATGAAGGCTATTGATGATGTAAATTATCTTTAGTCATGATATTCTTTACTGTGCTAGTTGTGCTCACACTTTTTGCTTCACAATTCTTTTCAGATAATAAGAGTGTTGTCGGGTCGAGCGGGGATAACAGGGGAAAAGAACGGTGGTCTATAGCTGTTGAGGTTCTCCCTAAATAGTATGAAAATAATTTTGTTGAGAACTTTAGATAAGTGTGTCGTATTGTATACGTCATTTGATATTTAATTTTGGTGAACCGAATAGGGTAAGGTGAACCCAACTTTGTAAGGGTGTTTTGCCGCTATCATACAAGATGTCTAATGACATACAACCTCGTGTTATCATAAGATAGGGTTGTGCACATCCACTTGCTGAGTATATCTACGAGCACTACCTATATGATCTTGGAGTTTATTTGAAATATAATTTCCACTTGGAGACAACGAAGATAATTATATGTCAAGAGAAGATTCACCATTAGAAAGATGATGATAGTAATCTTCTTATTTTTCTTTGGAGACTTTTGGGTCAACCAAAGATAATTCTGTGGACATATGATATATATCATAACCTAGACGCATGGTCTCCCATGTACGAAGGTTTTCTTGAGTATTTTCTAAATATTTTAATTTCTAAAACAATTATTAAAACTCACAGCTTATCTGTTGTCGTACTCTGCATGACAGTTCAACAGTTGTATAAATGAAGTTTATATTTGATTTTTATAGTGCGATATCTGGCGACTCAGAATGGGTCGTGTGGACCTATTTTGGGGGTGTCACAGTTCATCATATCCATGAAAGCAGCAGGAGCATTAGGTAATCCAAAAGACATGACTAAGAATTCATAATGCCCGTACCGAGTTCTGAAGGCAATCTTCGAAACATCTTCAGTTTTAATCTTCAGCTGATGATATCCAGAATGAAGATCGATCTTTAAAAAGAATTGTGCTCCTTGCAACTGGTCGAACAGGTCATCAATGCGAGATAGCGGATACCTATTCTTGATGGTGACATGGTTTAATTCCCGGTAGTCAATACAAAGTCGCATACTCCCGTCTTTTTTCTTTACGAATAAAATAGGAGCACCCCAAGGAGATGTACTAAGACGAATGAAACCGATGTCTAACAACTCCTGTAGTTGGACCTTTAACTCCTGAAGTTTAATAAGAGCCATTCGATATGGGGTTTTAGAAATGGGCTTTGTACTAGGTTCAAGGTCAATAAAGAATTTAACTTCACGTTCTGGGGGTAGACCGGGAAGTTCTTCAGGAAATACGTCAAGAAATTCACTAATAATAGAAATATTATTCAAATCTGACGTGTTTTTGTTCAAGTCCGTGACATGGGCTAAGGAAGCTTGACATCCGTTTTTCAATAAACGAATAGCTTTATGGCTTGATATGACAGTGATTGACTTTAGTGGTTTGGTTGCTTGAATTCACATAATAGGTTGGTTAGGAATATGAAAACTAACAACCTTACGAAAATAATCAATTTTGGCATAATGAATAGTTAACCAATCAATCCCTAAAATCACATCAAATGCAAGTATTTTCAAAGAAATAAGATCGACAGGTAATGTGATGGTACCAACTTAGATCAAGCAAGATTTATAAATAGTAGATGTAATGAAAGTTTCTCCTAATGGAGTCTCAACAGATAAGTCAAAGTCAAATTTCTCCGAAATCAAGTTCAAACGTTGAGCACAAGCAGGAGAGATAAAAGAATGGGTAGAACCGGTTTCTAATAAAGTATAAACTTCGTAAGAGTTTATGATTAGCTTACCCGTGATTAACTCGTTCGGGTTCCTCACGTTTTGATCAGTCACGACAAACGCTCTTCCAGGAACCGCTGACTTTGACTTGTCCGGAACAGCCTTCGGAGTCACCATTCCCACTGGACTTGGTTTCGCTACAAGACAATCTCTAGCTATATGGCCTTTCTTTCCACAGTTATAACACACCTTGGATTGTTGTGAGCAGTTTGGGCTGATATGTCCCTCTTTCCCGCATTTGTAACAAACGACCGGTGATCGTTCTCCTCCCCTAGAAACAGTTGATGTTTGTGCTGACGTCTTCACGTTATCATTGTTGTACCTTCTCTTTTTGAAATCTCTCCTCCGACTCGCTTCTTCTACTATCATGGCCACGATTACCACTGGAGTGGTTACTGCTTTTGTCCGAATATTTTCCTCCCTGCTGGTTTTCATTGCTCCGATGACCGCTGCCACCGGTATGACCCTGGTTGTGGTCCCCCGATTGAACATACTCATTATCTCGCTCTAATAATTGAGCCATATTTATAACATCTGAATATAAAGAAAATTTATGAGAGATAAGATATTGCCGAATCTTGGGTTTTAGACCTCTCAGAAACATCCGTGTCATTCGTTCCTCATTCTCTACCAAATGAGGTACAAACCTGGATAACTCTGCGAACTTCGCCTCGTACTGGGACACCATAATGTTCTTTTATTCCATTATGATAAATTCTACCTCCTTCATATGACGAATACTTTCAAGAAAGTACTTATCATTGAACAGTTCTGGAACATTTTCCAAGACATATTGAGTGCGGCAGGCTGGGTACGCTTCACAGATTTCCACCAATAATCTACCTCACCACGGAACATAAAGTTGGTGAATCGAACCTTTTGTTCCTCCGTGCATTCCAAGACATCAAATATCATGGTAATTTATTTAACCCACGTCTCTGCCTTGATTGGATCTAACTTTCCCGCAAATTCTGGTGGTTCCAACTCTTTGAACTGTTTGGCTGTGACAAGCCGCGCGTTGCTATCATTTCCACCCGTATTTTGTACACGAGTCTCCTTCGTCTTATTTTGCATGAACTACAAAAAGCTTCTAAACATTCCATCATTCATCGTTTGTTCGGTAGTGTTGTTTACAGGAGGAATATTTTCTTCCTATTGCACGTTCCCCTAGGTGGTGATTAAGGGTGTCTCCACGGTCTCATTCACTCCATTGTTAACATTCTCAGCTGTTATTCTCAAATACTGCTATAAAACAAGGGTTAATTAAAGAAATTGACATACCACATAATACCCTTATATTATGACCGACCAATAAATAAGCTTACGTAGGACACACTAGCGAAGGATTTACTCGTCTCTCCCCTCCTAGTTCTATTCCCCGATCTTCGCCAGAGAACATATTTCTAAGCTCTGATACCAACTGTGACGCCCCTAAAATAGGTATACATCACCTATTCTGAGTTGCCAAATACATGGTACAGAAACAACTACAACATCATTACTACAATTGTCGTGCAAAATACGACAACACATGAACTGTGAGTTTAAATACAAATATTGTCTTCTAGACAATATCCACACTCAAATAAGTCCTCATTACAATTATTGAAATACTATTTTACGAAATAGTGAGGACTGTTAACACAACTGACTGGAAATATCACTCCACACCTCAACTAGTTCTCGCTATATTCTCGCCTTCTGAGAAAAATGGAACAAAAAGGAAAAGGGTGAGCTCAACTAGCCCAGTAAAAAATATTATGACTAAGATAATATACAATAAATTATTATTAGTCTTCAACAGAGAAAAATCTGATAAAATATAATAGACAACAAGTTTTAGATCAACAACTGTAGCAGAAACAACAATCCATTAGAAGAGTCAAGTAGAGAATGAATTTTACTATCTTCTAAGATTTAACAGTTCATTATCAATATTTTATCCCTGTAACAATAATCAATATACATCTTGAATTAAATATTCATCTTTGCACTACAGGCCAAAGATATTCATTTGTATCACCAGTTGGTCATGTTCATCTAAACACCTGTTCATCTTTGCACTACGGCCAAAGATATTCATCAGTTAATCGTTCATCTTTGCACTACAGGCCAAAGATATTCATTAGTTAATCATTCATCTTTGCACTACAGGCCAAAGATATTCAGTAATATCATCATTTAGGACTGAGGATGATGAAAAATATTTTAAAGAAACGAATCTAGTGAGATAAAAGGACAAAGATTAGGGATTCGTACTTTAGATAATCCAAGTTCAAAAATGTTACATAATATACCATAGTGGAGTAAAATTCAAGAATGAAGATCAAAACATGGATACAATCAAAGATAGTAACTATAATAGACATCTTGGACAAAGAAGAGAAAATTTTATTTTTCTGTGAATAGTGTCGTATTCGTGAATAGTGCCGTATACGTGAATAGTAATCCCGGTATAAAAAGGTAGAAATTCCATAATAAAATTCATATCAATATTTCGGCATAATAATATTGAAGGAAATAATATTATTTACGAAGAAAATAACATCCCTTATCTCAAAATAACAGTACTTCTGATCGGAATATCAGCTGTAAAGCTGAAGAAAACTTGCACTGAATAGTAACTCTCAAAGTATCTAAATACTCACAAAAATAAATACGCTCGATAATATAGAGAGAGAAAACTTATGTTTCTGGTGTGATTTTCAATTCTAACATAAGTGTCTATTTATAAAAAAATGCTAGAACGCCAAAGCAGACTAATTAATAAAATAATTTTTTTTTTATTTTCTACGCATGCCATTTTGGAAAGCCATCAGGCCATCACATTTGAAAAAAAATTTCAGCACATGTTTTCATAAAAAAACAAAAGTGGGTCCCACTTATAATAAAAATATTTAATTTTTGAAACTTCAATAATTCATAATAAATAGCCATTTTTCAGAAAAATACAAATTTTATGTCCATTCCATATGAAATTGAATTCTCTTCAACTTTGTAGCTTTAATTTTTTTCAAATTCCAAATAGAAAATATCTGAAATCCATATACGGACGATTTTTAATACCTCCATTCCAACAAAATACTGATAAAACACCTCAGCATTAATTCCTTCATTTATATCCACATAAAATAAATATATCCATCATTTATATCCACATAAAATAAATATTTCCTTATCATATAAATCAATAATTAATTATTCACAAATAATATTACAGAATCACGATTATGACAACCAGGTCGTTCCCAGGAAAGATGGGGCTTTTCGATAAGGATTTCTCCTTACTGGCGCGCAATTAGGTGACCAAACCTCTCCTTAGACAGAACTTTCTTAGACATTGCCAATAATGCTATCTAATAATATTATTCAAATAATATGAATTATTGATCTGATAATAGAAAATACTGTGCAGTGATAATTATTGAAACAACAATAATATAAAATATCAACGTAGCAATTATTGAACTAATAAAATAAAATATTGAACAGTAATTACTGTAATAATTATTGAGTAGTGCCTTCTTACGTAAGAATCAATAATCCAACAATACTGTGCAATACCATGTGCTACTGTGCAAGCACGCGCATTACTGTATTTTAACTACCAAGTATTCCAACAGTGTTAACGGTAACTACTACGCCGTTATTTGTAAAAACTCAAACTTGTCATTTTTTTCATCCGACCGTTTTCTGTTATGGGGCCCACAAATGGTTGCGCCATCGTACGAATATTTCCCGACAACAATGAATATTTTATAACCACTTGCTTATTTTGTAAAATTTGTACATTTCACCCATAACCAAAGCATTATGTCAAATTAACACCTTATTATTTAAAAATAATAATTAAAGGAAATTCGATTTTATTTATGAATAAGTTGGGGTCTTACAGTAAGTGTTAATCCATTATTAGAATAACAATTTAATATTTTTGTCATTTATTGCATGACACAATTAATGTAACACATATTGTTCTATTTGTACTGTAGTATACTTGACCCGATAGCTAAACACACCTTACACGCTATATGTTTGACGCACCTCCCAACCGGGTGCATGCGCTACAGCCAGTACACGCGGTACGAACCCTCTTTTATACAGATTATCTTGCGAGATTTTCACGTAAGTTAATAAGTTTATCTTAGGCAGTTATATATTAGTACATAGTTGTTGTCTACGAAGTTCATTGTTATTAACTTTTAAACTTTTGTTATAGACTTATTATATATATGACCCGAGTATCTCTCAGTCTGCTGGCGACCATGTGATTATGGCATATGTCACTAAGAATTACTCTAGCTGGTTGTATGAGATGCGACCGAGGGCAAACTGGGCTGTTGAGGACCAACCCGGGACCACCATTAGAGATCGCCAGCCCAGCATAGTCTCCGGCCCCGCATGGGCTATGTGTGTGCACTGGGATGCTGATGACTTTAAGAAGAAGTCTGAGCAGGCGAAGAAGAATCGTGGCCAGCTTCACATAGTACACACCACTGGTTCGTAGTCGTTCGAGAAGGCGAAGACGGTAAGTGTGCTTTATTTAGTTGTTTAGTTATTAAGTTCTATCACAAATACTTAATATCTGTTTAATGAATGTCTTTATTAGGCCTTGGGGAGGACCTTAGGTCGAGATCCGACCATGTTAGAGTTTTGGGATAGAGCCCACACGCCTAAGGGCGAGCGTCCTTTTTCTCAGGCAACATTAGTTATACGGGTAAAACTCATCTTACTATTTAGGTTTTAATAATATTCAATCGTTAATAAAATGATATAATTAACTCATGTATACAAGATAAATTACAGGACCGATTTCAAAAGTTTCGAGACCAGCGTATAACTGAGTTGAAGGCTGCTAGGGGGGTTCTGAGCCATTAAATTCTACCATCCCCACTCCCCAGATTGAGTTATCTCGAGATGAGGAGGTGAGGCTATGGGTCGAGTCTTAGGATCCCCCTACTAGTAGTACCAGCAGGTATCGAGTGGTAGGCCTGCCGAGGATACTCGCATATACACTAACTGGAGGTAAGAATATTGTTTATGTTTTATGGAACTATCATAATTTATCACATTATATAAATTATTATTAGTAATGGACCAATATAATTTTGTAGGCTCTAGCCATCACTAGTGTCCGACAGCATATGTCGGATCATCTCATACGGGCGCTGGCTTAGATGACGAGTTATTGCAAAGGCTGATATCGGCCATGTCGGATAGGTTCCATACCAATCCGGTCTTTCGTCGTCAGCTGTTGCCTAGCAGTTCTCGTTTTCACCAGCTTGCTCAGGAGGTTATAGCAGGGGCCTCCGCAGAGAGTACGGGATTACTGCAGGAACAGTTTGACGCGTTTAGCGGCGAGATGGTGATTACCCTCCTAGAGGAGGCTTTTCGTCAGTCTCCGCTTACTCACGTATTCTGTATGTTTATGTTATTTTTAATTAACAATATCTTTTTAATTTTCACATGTATACGGACTAATGATTTTTATTTTTAATTCTATCAACAGGGTGGAGATGGCGAGCGGACTGACGATGACGACCAGGAGGACGACACTGATTTCCATACACCAGAGCAACATCGTCCACCTCTGCCCTATGATGATACAATTACTATTTTATAGTTCATTTGTATTCATGTTATTGTAGAACATTTGTATATATTGTAGTCTAATTGCGTTTGTATAAGTATTGTAAATCATATTGTTTATCATTTATGGAACATTATCTTATATTTGTAATTGTTAGCTTAGTGATGTTGATTATAATCAGTTAGTAGATAACATTTTGGTTGATGTATTGCTATCGTTTTTAGCTTTACATTGAATATTTGAATGTGTGATACATGTTTATATTACTGTTTGTATTGGGATAAAACATGTTGAATATTTGAATGTGTGATATAAGCTTATATTACTGTTTGTATTGGGATAAAACAAGTTACAGGTACATAAATGAGTTTAAACACCTGAAAACTGCACTTTTAAAATTTATATTAAAAAAAAAAATATTTCCGACGGAATAAGCTATTTCCGATAGAATTTTTGTTGGATTTAATGATCAGCCAAATTTCAATAATTATTAACAAATTTTAATTTTCAATCGAAAATATCCTATTTCCGAGGGAATTTTCCGTCGGGAATAAATTAAGCTTATACTCGACAATATTATTTTGTCGTAAATAGATTATGCTCGACGAAATTCCGTCGGAGATAAGTTCGTTGTATATAATATAGGTGTGACGGAATTTACGACGGACCTTATCTTCGACGCGTATATATACGATCGAATTTTCGACGGAATATTTCAACAGAATAAGATTATTTTTGAGGGAATGTTCCGTCGAAAATAAGATTTTTCCTTGTAGTGACAACGACAACAATATAACATTATACTAAGAGAGAAATTTAAATACGAAGAAAAAGTCAAGCTGCAAGAAGAAGAATGCTAGGGAGTATTAATTATGTGTATTAATAAGGTTCATAAGATATTTAATACGGGTGAAGTTAATTTAATCGGCAGTAAAGTTAAGTTAGTTTAAGGCAAACGAATATATGAGACTCTGCTGCATGTCTTTGCACCTAATTAAGATGAGTTATATGTTTTCAGAAACGTATAACTACTAATAGTTTTATAAAATTAAATGTTAACTAGAAAATATGGTTGTATTAACATGGGACTACTTTATATACCTTAACCTTTCAAAAAGATATTGGCATTATGCCTGTACTACAAGACAGTAAGGCTGAAAAAGGATATTGGCATTGTGCCTGTGGGATTTTGTTCTTTTTGCATCTTAATTATTCATTGTCATTAGAAACTGTTAGAATATAGGATCACACACGCACACTAACAATAGAAAATTAAGAATAACACAACAGATTTACATGGTTCCCAATTTAGGTATTCCACATTCGGCTTGTTGTTTATTGATGATTCATTAGTTATATAGAGCTTTACAATAGATAGTATACCTAATAATCCTATTACAACCCTACTTCACATTATGTTCAATTACCCATAATGACCTTTCGAAAAACAACCCAGAAAATCTCTGTTTGCTGATCGGCGCGGCCCGTGCCGCTCACAGGCAAAACATGGCGCGCCCCGCGCTACCTGAACAGTAACGCCGCTACAAGCCTTCACCTAGCGCGCCCCGTGCTACCACAGCAGAAACTCCTGTACCGTACCGCGAGGCTTCACCTCCCGCAACCTTCGATGCAACCCTGATGGGTTAGTACGTCGCTCCGCTACGCACTAATCTTTTCCAATGACTTCTATGTTATGAGTCAAAATTCCAACAGAAACCTATATGGAAAATTGTAACAAAACTGACACTCCCACATTTTAGTTTCCATAGTTTAACTCTATACGTACTTTGATTCCTTCCTTGCCATTGAAGAATCAGTGAATATTCTTCCTCTTCCTCATCTGCTCTCTTCTCTCCCGCCACTCTCTCACCCCTTTCCTCCATTCTTCCCATTACTCTTTCTCTCTCTTCCCTTTCACTTTCCTACTCTCTCTACTTTCTTTCCTCCTAACCCTTTTCCTCTCCCTATACAACCCTTTCCAACCAAAACAAAAACCACCCTTTTCCCCCCTCACTTTAATAACCCAAAATAAATCACTACTCCTTATTATAAAACCATTTTTTTCTCACCCAAATTTTTCTCCTTCGTTTCCAATCCCTCCGTTACTCCAACCCCGGGGCTATGACCCTCTCAGAATTGTCTGGAGAAATCGCGGTGAGACTCGTATCCCAATTCATAAAACACAACTCTAATGTTAAGGTGTTGTGAGCAGTGGCACATGAAGGGCTAATCCGTCATTAACTACAGGCAGTGGCAAGAAGATGATTAACAGAAGTAACTAATTGGAAGTTGTTGAAGCTAGAGTTGAATAGAAATTGAGAGGTAAAATATATTTCAAATAGAGGAGGGAAAATTGGTTACTATGACAGCTGTAATAGAATAAATTGGGAATATGTATAAATAGGAAATGTTGTAGAGAGAGAGGGATCATCTTTGGAAAAATATCAATACTCTGTAATCTCTTGTCTATCAATCTATACAAATCTCACTACCATTTCTAAGTCTTCCATTTTTTCTATTCTTTTCCATTCTATATTCATTTCTTTAAGTTGGTGAATCTAAATTCACAACATTTGGTATCAGAGCCATCTTTCCTTGGCCCTAGATTCAAAATTCTTTTTCAATTTCCTAACTCAATTTTTTTCTTTTTGAAATCTTACCAAAGCTACACAATCGTGAGCCATTACATAATAATGGCGACAGGAACTAGATCGAAGGATTCATTGGAGGAAAGTATTAAGAAAACTGATTTCCAGGTTCAAGAGCTCATGAACAGCCATTACCATCTGCAACAAACGGTGGACGAATTGGGAACTGGTTTCAAAAATGTGCAGAGTACAATGGAGTTGATGATGACGCAATTCCAGCAGTTTAACAAAGGTAAAGACTCTGACCTTGGAAATAATAATGAACCTGTGATAGAATTGGGACAAACTGATGGGAGAAATGTGGAAAATGTGGTTCAAAGAAATTTTCATCCTAGATTTGATTTTCCAGTTTTTAATGGATTAGATATCAAGAATTGGATAATGAAGTGTGAATACTTCTTCCAATTCCACCCTATGAATGACACACTAAGATTGAGAAGTGTAGCCTTGCATCTTGAAGGTGAAGCAGGATCTTGGTTTTTGGCTTATTTTAAAAGTAATCCAAATGTATCTTGGAAACAATTCATAGAGGATATTGAAACCAGATTTGGGGATAGTGTTTCTAGCAATGCCTTGGCAGAATTCAATAGATTACAACAGAGTACAACAGTCAGTCATTATCAAAAGAAATTCGAATTTCTTAGAGCCTTGGTTCAAGTGGAAAATCAGGGATTGGATGAGGCCTACTTTGTTAAGTGTTTTGTGGGTGGATTAAAGGAAGAAATAGGTGGTTTTGTGGGTCTACTCAAGCCAAAAAAATTAACCGAAGCCATAGCAGTTGCTAGAGTCCAAGAAATGACTGTGGAAGCCATTTACAAAAGGAGCAAACACATTCCACAATTGCATAAAAACATGGCCAACAGTGGTGAGAATCACACAGCTGGGTTCAACAACAGGACTTTTAAACCAAAATTTCAAAGCAGTGGAGACATTCAAGTGGGAAATCCTCATATTTCTGGTGGACTTCATAAGGACAGTATGGGAAATCATGTAAAAAGATTGACATTTGGGGAAATGCAAGCAAGGAAAGAAAAGGGGCTATGTTTCAACTGTGATGAGTTGTTTACCCAAGGGCATAGGTGCAAATTTAAGCAACTCTATTTGATAACTGGTGATGATGAATGGGAGGAAGAGGTTAATGATGAAGCTGTTAGCACAAAACCAGTGGACATGATAGACCACCAAACAGAAGCAGAAATGGCTATTTCTATACATGCTTTGAATGGTAATACCTCCGAAACTACATTAAGGATTAAAGCTTCTGTGCAAGGTAAACAAATTATCATTCTTATTGACACTGGAAGCACTCACAATTTCCTGAATAGTGACACAGCTAGTAGATTACATTGTACCAAAGAAGTAGACAAACCTATGCAAGTATGTGTGGCTGATGGTTACAAAATGATATGCAATGAAAGATGTAAGAAATTTGAATGGGTAACACAAGGACACAAGTTCTGCACTGATATGAGGTTGCTACCTCTAAAAGGTTGTGATGCTGTGTTGGGGGTTCAATGGTTAAAAACCTTGGGAGATTGTATGTTCAACTTTAACACTTTGACTCTCAGTTTTTCTGTGGGAAAGGACAAAATTATGCTTAAGGGTACTAGTGATGGACATCAAAATTCTGTAGCTATGATAACTGCAGTGAGTTTACAAGAAGCCTGGCGAAAAGAACAGTTATCACTATTAGCCTATGTTTGTGCAATACAGGGTCAGGAACTTAATAATTCACAGCACCCACCTCAGATTCAACAAGTACTACATACATTTGAAGATGTTTTTAACGAACCCAAAACATTGCCGCCTCAGAGAGACTTTGATCACAAAATACCAGTGAAAGTAGGTTCCGAACCATTTACAATCAGACCATATCGATATCCCCATATCCAAAAAACTGAGATTGAAAAAATTGTTAAGGAAATGTTGGAAGCAGGAATCATACAACCAAGTCAAAGCCCATTTGCTTCTCCGGTGCTGTTAGTAAAGAAAAAAGATGGTTCTTGGCGATTTTGTGTGGACTATAGGGAATTGAATAAAATGACAGTCAAAGACAAGTTTCCTATTCCCATCATTGAAGAATTATTGGATGAGCTCAAAGGATCTACAATTTTTTCTAAATTAGATCTAAGGGCTGGTTATCACCAAATAAGGATGAATTCAGATGATGTCTCCAAAACAGCATTTCGAACACATGTAGGCCATTATGAGTTCTTGGTTATGCCCTTTGGCCTCACAAATGCTCCAGCATCATTTCAAGCTCTCATGAACAAAGTGTTTTCTGCACACTTAAGGAAATTTATTTTAGTCTTCTTTGATGATATATTGGTCTATAGTTCAGATTTATCTTCACATGTTAAACACTTGGAAGTGACGTTGGCATTATTGAGGCAGCACACTTTATTTGCCAAATTATCTAAATGTTCATTTGCTCAAAACAAGGTTGAATATCTGGGCCATATCATTACTGCTGAAGGAGTTTCTGTAGATCCCTCCAAGATAGCTTGCATGCTTAAGTGGCCCGAACCAACTACAGTCAAAGGACTTAGAGGATTCTTGGGTTTAACAGGCTACTATAGAAGGTTCATCCGAAAGTATGGAGAAATTGCTAGACCATTAACTACACTTTTACAAAAGGATAAATTCCAATGGACTAATGAAGCAACAGAAGCTTTTCACAAATTGAAGGAAGCTATGAGTTCAACTGAGGTATTGGCTCTACCCGATTTTACTCAAACTTTTGTAATTGAAACTGATGCTAGTTCCAAGGGTATTGGGGCTGTTTTGATGCAAGGGGGAAGACCATTGGCATTCCTAAGCAAGGCTTTAGCTCCCAAACACTTGGGTTTATCTGTTTATGAGAAAGAACTCCTTGCTATTCTGCAAGCTATTACTAAGTGGAGATCTTACCTAATTGGAGCTCATTTTGTTATAAAGATTGATCATCAAAGTCTGAAATTTTTTATGGAACAAAGGTTATCCACTTTTCTGCAGCAGAAATGGCTAAGTAAAATGCTTGGTTATGATTATGAGATAACTTACAAAAAAGGCAGCGACAATATCGTGGCAGATGCCCTTTCTAGACGAAATTGGGAGGATCAACCTCCTCAAGCAATGGCCATTACTGGAGTGGTGCCTACTTGGGTACAGGATATTCTCCTTTCCTATGAAGGAGATGACATCATTCAGTCCATCATCCAACAAGTTACTGTGTCACAAGGAAGTGTGCCTCATTATACATTTTCAAATGAGATTTTAAGATACAAGGGACTGATTTATGTGGGTTCTCAAACAAATCTAAGACAAAACATCTTTTCAGTTTTTCATGAGAGTTCTATAGGTGGCCATTCTGGAATTCAAGCGACTATCAAGAAAGTGAGAGCTTACTTTGTTTGGGATACCATTACAACTGATATTAAACTTTGGGTACAAGAATGTGAAGTTTGCCAAAGACACAAAACAGAAAGTATATCTTACCCAGGGCTGTTACAACCGTTGGAGTTACCTTATAAACCATGGACTGACATTTCCATGGATTTTATTGAAGGGTTGCCTAATTCCGAAGGACGAACAGTTATTTTAGTCATCATTGATAGATTTTCTAAGTTTGCTCACTTCACTGGGTTACACCATCCTTATACTGCTAGTACAATAGCACGGGTATTCATTGATCACATTTATAGCATACATGGCCTACCCCAGACTATAGTCACTGACAGGGATAAAATTTTTGTGAGCTTATTTTGGCAAACATTGTTTAAACAATTGGGAGTGAAGTTGTGCTTGAGCTCAGCCTATCATCCTCAGTCTGATGGCCAAACTGAACGACTGAATCGCTGTTTAGAATGTTATTTACGATGTATGTGTAGTGATCATCCGAAGAAATGGTGGTCTTGGTTAAGCTTGGCTCAATGGTGGTATAACACTAACTACCATAATGCTTTACAGTGTACTCCTTTCCAAGCTCTTTTTGGCATGCCTCCACCTCATTTGAATTTCCACCAGATTGAATCATCTAGACTCCCAGCTGTGGATAATTTTATCAGGGATCGCAGTGGTGTTTTGGCTGACTTACGAAATAAGCTACTCCATGCTCAAGTACGAATGAAAAACTATACGGATCAACATCGAACCGAACGAAAATTTGAAATCGGTGATTGGGTTTTTCTTAAACTTCAACCATACAAGCAGTCTACCTTAGCTCAGCGATCTTCCTTCAAGTTGGCTCCAAGATATTATGGTCCTTATGTAGTCTTGGAAAAAATTGGGCAGGTGGCTTATAAACTAGACCTTCCCAGCTATGCTCAAATCCACAATGTATTCCATGTGTCTTTACTTAAAAAACATATTGGCTCTCAAGCACGAACATCGCCAACACTACCACCTCTAGCTGATGATGGGAGGCCAAAAATTGTTCCGCTTGCTATCATAGACAGGCGAGTAGTAAAATTCCAGAATCGGCCTAAAGTGGAGTACCTCATTCATTGGGCTAACAGTAATGTAGAGGATGCTTCATGGGAAGATGCTCAACAAATGGTGAATCAATTTCCAGACTTCAATTTTAATCCTTGAGGACAAGGACAATTTGAAGAGCAGGGTAATGTTGTGAGCAGTGGCACATGAAGGGCTAATCCGTCATTAACTACAGGCAGTGGCAAGAAGATGATTAACAGAAGTAACTAATTGGAAGTTGTTGAAGCTAGAGTTGAATAGAAATTGAGAGGTAAAATATATTTCAAATAGAGGAGGGAAAATTGGTTACTATGACAGCTGTAATAGAATAAATTGGGAATATGTATAAATAGGAAATGTTGTAGAGAGAGAGGGATCATCTTTGGAAAAATATCAATACTCTGTAATCTCTTGTCTATCAATCTATACAAATCTCACTACCATTTCTAAGTCTTCCATTTTTTCTATTCTTTTCCATTCTATATTCATTTCTTTAAGTTGGTGAATCTAAATTCACAACGTAAGGCTAGGGGTGTTTTTGCCTTATGTTTTGGCTTATTTTTGTTATCTATAAGTTGGGATCGAGCCGAATGTTTCCCCGTGTCTTCAATACCTGTTGATGATTTTGGATTATCCATTTCATTATCCGAAAAATGTCTCAAGTTTTGGCCTATTTTGTTACCTTTTATTTCTGGGTTTTTGTGGTTTTATGAGCGCAATGATTCAAGGGTTTATAGGGAAAGAATAAGGAAATTGGGTGGCCAAAGAAATGTGCAACTAATTTCATTGTTTTTTACAACACTTGTGTTTTTCATTGGTGCTATTGTTAGCATGGTGTTCATGTCTAAGGAAGAGGGGAGAAGAGTTTACTTTGGGGATTTTATTTGGCCTCTTGTGGGTATTGCGGCATTTGGGGTGGTTTTGAATGAAAACTTTATTGAAGAAAAACCAGTTAGTGCTGGAAATTTTACCAAGAAGTTCTTTGTGAACTTTGTATGTTTCTTGATGATGGAGCTAGGGTTCTATTATTCCAAGATTCCTATATGGGGATTCTTGGTCTGTGGTTTATTGCTTGGTATTGCAGTTAAGGAATTGAATTCTTCTCTTCATTCAAAAACTTGGGGATGGGGTTTGTTGGATTCTTTGGACTCCCGTGGAGTCGTAATCATGAAATCTGTATCGTTAGAACGGTGATAACATTTTTAATTAATTGTTAGAGTATGTTCCTTTCGTCTATACTAATACTGCTCCCTCTGTTCCTTAATATAAGTCGTTTTAGAGAAATATTGTTTTAGAATTTTAAGTTATCATTAATTGCTTAGTTTCCAATATTATCCCAAGTATTAAATGTAATTTTTGGTTTTCTCATTATTTTATACCCAATAAATAACATTCTTTTTTTCCAATACAAGGGCAAAGTAGACAATTGATATTATAGTTAATGTTATACAATCATTTCTTTAATATTTGTGCACAACTCTAAAACGATCTATATTAAGAAACGGAAAGAGTACAACCCAACACATTCATGCAAAGTACAATAGTACTATATTGGAATACTTATGATTGACAAGTTTATGTGATCAACATATATAATTTTCTTGAGTTGTTCAAGATTATTTATTATGCCGATTTCATTTTGTCATTAATTCTTCTTTTTAGGACTAAATTAAAATTGGGTGAAAGGGTCATTACTGCTAACGTGCACCCAAAACCCCCAACAGCAACCTCAGATTGGGCAATTCGCGACTCAACTGTCCCTTCATCCGGCTGTGAAGGACAACTTTGATGAATCATCTATTGCAAGTTTTAATACTCCAAAAGGAACATAAAAATAAATAAATAAATATACATGTATTTAATTTATTTACCAAAAATTGAAGAAATCCAAGGTACAATTTTACCCAAATAAAATCACATATTCACATGACAAGACTTGTCTAGTTTTTTACTCTCAACAAAAAGGGGCAACTATTCTACCAACCGGAGAATTGAGTAACAGAGGATGGATTTAAAGTAAACATACAACTCCTTTCATATCAAAGCACAACCACCATCAGCTCTCTCTAGTTCCCACCCTTTTGATTCAGCTATTTTTTATTTTTTTTTTAATCCTTACAATTAAATTAATAAAAATAAATAAATAAAATCATATCAATATTAAGGAATTCGAGTTTTTTTTGCCTATCCGTATTAGGGTGACGATTGGATCCATGAAAAACTTTTACTTCACGTGTCATTTTAACATTCTCAACAATAAAATCAATATATTAACTTTAAGCTTTCGTTTTAAATATTAAGAATATAATAAAACATATTTTCTTTAGCATTAATATTATTCCTAATGAAATTGTTAGTGTAATGTTTTTCGTAGTGAAATTTTTAAAGAAAATATTATTTCCGTCTATTTTTATACGATCTCTTCTCACATGATACTACTAGTAAAATAAGTCACATATTTATGTGATAAAAATGCGTGTGAAAATATAAAAATTAGATGTATAACTATCATTTCCAAAACATTTATCATTCATTTTTTGGTACTTTCCTACTTCATTGACAAGTCTAAATCTACATTTAAGAATGTAATTAATAGCAGAGATTGGAGTTTGTCCTGAAAGTTGGTGAAAATAGGGAAGCAAATATTTTATGCTGCTGCTTGCTGCTGCTGCTGCTGCTGCTACTACTACTTACCAGTACTAGTACTCACACAAGGTCGTTTACACCTGCTTAGTATTAATTGCTACATTTCAACAGTATTCAATATATGCATATCTTTCAGAACTGTTACAGTTATTATTATTGTGGCTTATTGCATGTTAAGTTCTTTCAATTCAGCAGAATGGTAGGTCATGTTCAAGTTCCTAGTGCATTAGCAGGAAGTGGGTTAGTAGGCCGAATTTCAAGGGAGAACGTCGTGGCGTGGCCAAATAGACAGCAAAGGCGGTACAACAGTTAAGTGGCACTACTGCTCTATAAAGAATAAGTCTAGTCGGACAGGAAATTGGGACCGGAAAATTGAACTGGTCCAATTTTATTTTATTTTTATTGTGACTTTCAAAAAATATATAGTATTTATTCCAATAGGAATTTTTATAAAATATAGTATTTTAGGTGTAATTTGGATACATATACAAATACAGGGTTATACAGACTAAAACACTATACATTATTTGAAAGTCACAATAAAAAAAAATAAAAAATTGGACCGGTCCAATTTTCCGGTCCCAATTTCCTGTCGGCGTAGCACTACTGCTCTATAAATAACAATCAACATTCTTACGTGCAAGTTGGCAACACCCACGGCCACTCCAGGATATTCATTTTTTCAGTTTAATTTTAATCCAATGCTTACAGCTTTTCTAGCTTTAGCATCAACAATTAGCTTGTTGCGCCAATGATCTTCAGCTTAGTTATTGTTGTTTTAGTATAGTTATATTGGATCCATTGCTTGTTATGTCCAGCTGAATTTAGTTGTGTATTCGATTAGTGAATTTGCAGCTTGTTACATCTGTTTGGACTTAATTGTATATATGTTCATTCTAGCTAATTGTTTCGACAACAATTATATCCAAGTTCTTACATAACTATTTGTTTCTAGTGTTTAACTTTGTTGCATATTTATGAATGTGGGATAGATGCATGCTAGTTTAATAGATAAATAGTTTAACTTGTGTTATAGTTATATTTATCAAATATCAAAAACTTATTTGATAATAGTAAAACTTTCAGTTTATAGCATAGTTTATCCTAGCTATAAATTGTACTACCAAGCAAACTAGAATCAGTTGGCCAAAAAGAAAATAACCAATTGTCTAACATTTAAGTCCTTAGTCAAAGACTCAAAGAGAAGCAAATCCTTCTTCTCTCCAATTGTACTAGCTCGGATAAGTAGTTGGTCCATCATTTGAAGGACAAATGTTAACTAAACAGTATTCCTTAGGTTTCTTAATATAAGTCGTTTGAAAATTTCAAATAAGCATTAATTTCTTAGTTTCTAATATTACCCCAAGTATTAAATATAACTTTGGTTCTCTCGCTATTTTCTGTCTAATAAATAACAATCTCTTATTATAATACAAAGACAATATAGACTATTGATATTATAGTTAATACTATATAATCATTATATTAATATTTATGCACAACTCTAAAATAACTTATATTAAAGAACTAATGGAGTATAATTTTACAAATTAGACAAACATTTATTCAGCGAACACTGACATATTGCACAAAAATTATTCAGGTACAATAACATTCACGTTTATGGATTTTGTCATAAGCTCTAACTGAAAGCCCAATGAGGATATTATAAAAAAATTAAGGCCCAAAATCCGGACGGTCATTCTCCAAGTTGTCAAGGGCAAAACTGTAATCATAAACACATACATAGACTATATGTTACAGTACCCTGGTTTAGGGTTTAGCCATCCCCTATCTCTGACTCATCTTCACTCTCTCACCTCAATCAGATCGGAAAACAACATGGTAGGCTTTGAAATCGGCGCCGTCCCCTTCAACCCCGACGGCTGGGGACCGGTTGAACCCTCCGCCGGAACCAACACTTCTCTCCTCCCCAACCACCCCGTCAACGTTCCCTTCGCTCCCTTTTCTCGGTCCGACAAGCTGGGTCGGATCGCCGACTTCACTCGCAACAACCCCAATTCCAATAACCCTAGAAGCGCTCGCGGTAACCCTGCCGACTCCGCCTTCGACTTCAGTGGCGACGATTCCTTTGCCGGTAATGCAGACGACGATGCCTCCTTCCGCCTCGTCGACGGCAAACCACCTCCCCGCCCCAAATTTGGACCAAAGTGGCGCTTCAATCAGCACTACCATAACAACCGCAATCAACTTCCCCAGCGCCGCGACGAAGAAGTTGAAGCCCGCAAGCGCGAGGCCGAGCGCGACCGTGCCCGCCGTGATCGACTCTACAACCTCAATCGGTCCGGCGGACATAACACACGCCGGGAAGCCGCTGTCTTCAAATCATCCGTCGATATTCAACCGGAATGGAACATGCTGGATCAAATCCCCTTTTCCACCTTCACTAAACTCTCCTTTTCGGTATCCGAACCTGAAGACCTTCTCATATGCGGTGCCCTTGAATTCTACGACCGCTCTTATGATCGAATTACTCCCAAAAACGAGCGCCGCCTCGAGAGATTTAAGAATAGGAACTTTTTTAAGGTCACAACTACTGATGACCCTGTTATTCGCCGTCTTGCAAATGAGGATAAAGCTACAGTCTTTGCAACGGATTCGATTCTCTCTACGCTAATGTGTGCTCCCAGGTCAGTTTATTCGTGGGATATTGTGATTCAGCGAGTTGGGAATAAGTTGTTTTTTGATAAACGTGATGGGTCTCAGTTAGATTTGCTTGCGGTTCATGAAACTTCCCAGGAGCCATTGCCCGAGGCTAAGGATGATATCAATTCCGCTTATTCTTTGAGTGTGGAGGCAGCCTATATTAACCAGAATTTCTCGCAGCAGGTTTTGGTTAGGGATGGGAATAAGGTGACTTTTGAGGAGTCGAATCCGTTTGCCAATGAGGGTGAAGAGGTGGCTTCTGTTGGATATAGGTATAGGAGATGGAAGTTGGATAATGATATGTACTTGGTGGCAAGGTGTGAGGTGCAGAGTGTTGTTGAGGTTAATAATACAAGGTCCTTTTTAACATTGAATGCTCTTAATGAGTTTGATCCCAAGTATTCTGGTGTTGAATGGAGACGAAAATTGGAGACGCAGAGGGGTGCTGTTTTGGCTACTGAGTTGAAGAATAATGCGAATAAGTTGGCAAAATGGACTGCACAATCACTTTTGGCTAGTGCAGATTTGATGAAATTAGGGTATGTTTCGAGGGTTCATCCAAGGGATCATTTTAACCATGTTATATTGGCTGTGGTTGGATATAAGCCCAGGGAATTTGCGACGCAGATAAATTTGAATGTATCAAATATGTGGGGGATAGTTAAATCTATTGTTGATTTGTGTATGAAGTTGAATGAGGGGAAGTATGTACTTGTAAAGGATCCTTCAAAGCCACAGGTGAGGATTTATGAGGTTCCGGCTGATGCTTTTGAGAATGATTACGTGGAGGAGCCATTGCCAGAAGACGAACAGGTGCAGCCTCCTGCGGAGAATGAAGATGGTGGGGAGACAACTGTAGCAGCTACAAATGATGTGGATGACAAGGAGATTAAGGCTGAAGCTTAAAATGGGTAATCATTTTTTGCCTTCATATTAAATCAGAGGAATATTTATAATCGTGGTGTTGTCTAGGAATTTGGTGTATCTTCCTTGAACTGTTTTGAGTGTATGAATCAACTAGTTTAATGTGGCTAGATATTGAGTTTGTGCATAATTTTGATTCTAAAGCTTTAGTTAGCAGACCAGGGGATGATGTAGTATTAGGTCTGAATTTAAAAATATACTTTGGGACAAACAACATTTATTTACTCCAGAAGATATACTTTAATTGCAGTCAGGTTGCCCTTGTCTGTTTTTAGTCTTACTATGTATAAGGTTCCTAGTTTTTATTTTCCGTGCGAAAGAAATTTTTGGGTTGCAAACTAAGCACTCCTAGTTTTACCCTTTTTCTGCATTACCTCATTACCTGAGCAGATAACCAAACTATAACGTAGACTACTTTTGGTTTGATTTAAATTCTTGCAAGTTGGGGCTTGGTTCTAGGACGGGTTGGTAAAAGATATCAACATTTGTTTAATTGGAATTTGGTATTACTTGGTCACTTTAATTTGTTTATATTTTGTTTATAATTAATTATTTACTTGTTGAGGAGTATCACAAGTCATAATTGAAACTAAGGGGTTAAAGCTTTTTGTAAGGAGGTTTGGTTTAAGTCTAACTAGAACTTAGGTAATAATCTAATATTTAACTGGCCCTGGTTTATTGCCCAACTGAACTGAGAAGCCCCATCTTCAATTTTGGGTATCTCATTGCGAGTGGAATGTAAATTTGTAGTGCAATGGGTTTGGGAAGATACTAGTAAAGCATATAGTGTCTGTAGGGAATAGTATACATCGTTCTATCATAATTTTTGTTTGATTTGGAGCTACACTGTAAAGTTATATATATAGATATATATAGAGAGAGTAAGGGTGAACATAAACCAGGCTACAAATTTACATAATAGGCAACTCTGTTTTTTTCAAACTTAATTATTTACTTGCTTCTCTAACCTAAACCCATTGAGAGTTATCAAAAAACTACAAAGTGAGCGGAAATGGTCTGTGATTACAAATTTAATATGATAGTCTATTAGAACTCATGTCCTCGTCTATTTATTTTCTTCACAACCTCTTAATTTGATTGCTGGGGCATGGGCCCAATGGATAGCTTGTATTTAGTTAAAATTGTAGATGGGAAGATTTGAAGAAAGCTTTGGCTGCTTGTCAACGGCCAATAAATTTTGAGGCTGCATATTAAAACTCCTTGATTAGTATATGATAGTGGTAGTAGACTTCAAACTTCCTCCATTTTTTCAAGTGTCCGTATAATTAATTATTGATTCAGCATTTGAGACATATATATATATATATATATATATATATATATATATTCATGTATTACATAAATGGTTTAGTTTATATTACGACTTCAAACGTAGTTTGTAGATGTGCATTTTTTTCTGTGGCTAAATTAGTAGTGTACTTCCTTCGTCCTCAAAAGGATGAGCTAAGTACACACAAATTAAGAAAAGTAA
This sequence comes from Panax notoginseng, assembly GCA_016801055.1. Taxonomy (NCBI): domain Eukaryota; kingdom Viridiplantae; phylum Streptophyta; class Magnoliopsida; order Apiales; family Araliaceae; genus Panax; species Panax notoginseng. The sequence continues at coordinate 140,786,052 of CM029014.1, read as the reverse complement.
AGTTGCGGAAAGAGAATAAAAAAAGTTTTAAATTTATCCTTAGTGGCCCCGTAAGATTACAGAAAGTGGCGAGTCCTTAAATTTTTTTATACTAATGGACCACACTAAATAACATACCATTTATTTTATGTATACAAAAAAAATTGTACTTTGAGTTATCCTTTTGTGGACAGAGGGAGTATTAAAAAAGAAGCAATGCACAATGGCATTGGGGCATTCCCAGGAATACTATATTCTGAAAACAGAGTTGTGCGGTCATGCTATAGATACAAAGATAGATTAAAACAGACAACAAAACTTAAGGAAGTTTACAGACTATAAAAGCCAATGACTCAATATAGAGGACGATCAATCTGCCATGTGTAATGTCTTAAAAGGAGTGAGACCTGCATTTGATGGTGTGAATGATATCATTGAGAACGATTATGGACTGAACCCTACACTTGGTCATACTTTTTGCATGGTTCTTTTATGAATAGCTTCTTCTGCCTTACTGCATTAACCTTTTAAATGGTCATTTGTCTAATCAATAACTTTTACAATTTTTGTGGATGAAATTATTTGTATTATGTTGGATTACATCCACCTTAGCAGCCAGATCTGTAGAAGTTTTCTGTCAGGCCCTTGTTGATACCCGACCAAAAAATAAGGGAGAAACAAAGATAAAGATAGAAATAAGTGATAATTCAGAGAGAATAAGGAAGAAAGGAGAAGACCTCAATGATTTATCCCCGAGTTCGTGAGACTAAGAGAGATATAGAGAGAAAGCTTGAACAAACTCTTCCTATTTCTTTCACAAATTGCATAATATTCAAAAGTTGGATGTTACTCCACCCATTAGAAAAAGTGTAAATACTCCTAACTTATACCATTCCCTTATCCTAAGTACACATGCTAACTAACCACCCATGTGCATATAAAATATCTAACTCTATAATATACTACTTACTCTTTCCTTCTCAATTTACCCCTTGCCTGACATTCCCTCCTTTAGAACATTCATGTCCTCGTGAATGAGTTCTGAGTTTGTTCCCTCTTTAAATTTCTTAGAAAAACCATCTACACCTATGTTAACCTTTCCCTTTTTGTAATTGATGATGAAATTATATCTCAGAAGCTTGTTCATTCATCCATCTTTGTTGCAGGCATGTCATCGCCTTCTGTTCTAAAAAGTACTTCAAGGATGAGTGGTCTGTTTTGATAATGATCTGTCTCTACCCTAAATAAGAAGACGATCTCTCAATAGCTTCAGTTACAACCATTTAGGTTGAGTAATTATGAGGTTTAGAGCCAAAAACTTTACTAAAATAGTCATGGGGTCTGCCTTCTTGCATTAGAATGGCCCCAATCCCTGTTCCCGATGCATCCGTCTCAATTTTAAAGAACTTGGTGAAGCCTGTGATGCGATTCAGAAAAAGAAATTCAAGAAGTTTATTATGAATTTTGTATTATTATTTAGATATAAATGTTGGATTATTAATGTAATTATTTTAGTAGGATATTTTAGAAGTTTTAATTATGGTAGTAGATTTTAATTAGGAGAGTTTTTTTAGGAGATTGTTTCCTTTTTGAATTTAGGGTTTTTATTTAGTTTCTAAGTATTTGGTTTTCTATTTAAGGATTATAATACTTCATTATTTTTAGAGATTATTGAATATATTGATTTGAGATTAAAGTTGTGTACTTTTGTATGTGTTAATTTACCGATTTTCTGCGGAGATGGATACTTTTATTCCTTCTATTTACCCCGTTCTACATCATCTGGTAATGTCAAAATTGGAGTAGTGAGAGCTTTTTTAAGAGCTGTGAAAGCAAGTTGAGCCTCTAGATTCCACCTAAATTTTCCTTTTTGTAGCAGAGAAGTCGAGGGTTTAGCTAGGATTTCATAGCCCCTTGTGAATGTCCTATAGTATCCTGTAAGTCCAAGGAAACCCCTTAGTTGATTGATGGTTCTTGGTTCAGGCCAATCCAGTACATCTTGGATTTTTGTTGGGTCCATTGCCACTCTGTATTATAAATTTCATGTCCTAAATAACCCATTTGAGGTTGTGCAAAGGTGCACTTGCTCTCTTAAGCATATATCTGATTGTCCCTTAGAATTTGAAAAACTTCTTGAAGATGTTTGTAGTGTCCATCCAAATCCTCGGAATAGATTAGGATGTCATCAAAACACAAACATTTTTCCCAATAAGGGGCTGAAACACCCGATTCATCAAATTTGGGAATGTGGCAGGGGCATTAGTTAACCCAAATGGCATGTCTGTGAATTCAAATAGCCCTTGATGTGTCTTAAATGTTATCTTTTCAATGTCTCTGATTTGGTGATACCCAGCCCTTGAGTCCAACTTCGTAAAATATTTTACCCCATGTAATTCAATCTATTAGCTCATCAACGAAGGGAATAGGGTATTTATTTTTGATAGTTAGAGAATTGAGGTGTTTGTAGTCAAACATAAAATCTCCAATTGCCATCCTTTTTCTTAACTAGGAGCAAGGGAGAAGCATATGGAGGTCTTATGATCCCTGTGTGAAGCATTTTCAGCACCAATCTCTCTATTTCATTTTTATGGTCTTAAGAGCACTTGTAGGGTCTGATGGAGAAAGGTGAAAAGTTGACTTCAGGAGGAATGCTATGGTTCAGCAATCTTTTTGGTGGCATACCTTGAGGTTCTTGACAAATGTCTGAGTATTCTTCAAGCAATGACTGTATTTTTGGGTTTGTAATGGTAGAGTTTAAGGAATAAGTTAATAACAACTAGAGTTGGTTTGGGGTGACATACTTGTTGAAAAGTCATTGGTTGGAAGTTACTGCACAATCACTAGGAACACATTTTCTTCCTCATTAATATGCTCTACCAGACCTTCTAGTATGATCATTTACAGTTCTGGGGATGTATTTTTATTCTGTCCCGTAGTTGTACCATTTCTCTTCCATAGTTGAATTGTAACGTTAGCTTCTCATAGTCGAAGGTGGTTGGTCCCAGTTGTTTCAACCATTGAACTCCTAACACCATTTCGCATCCTCCCAGAGGTAGTACTCTCATTGCATCCTTCAAAAAAAATCTCCCATTTTCCATCTAAACTCTGAGCATTGTTGGCTGCTAGGGAGTTGACTACTATCTGCCACAGAAGCCATCATAAGTGAAGTGGGCTCTAGAGCACATTTGAGCCTCTGTGCTTATGGGTACTGCCCCCATCAATGAGGATTGATATAGACTTTTTTCCAATATAACCAATCATTTTCATGGTTTGGGGACTAACATGGCCTGCAAAGGCATTAAGGGATATCTCAATATTCTCTTTGATTGGTAAATTTTATGTAATCTCGTAGGTTGGTTCTTCATCATACTGAGGAGGTTCAAAGTATTCCACAAACTCTTGAGAGTCTTTACAGTTCTGGAAATCCTCACAAGTGATCATGAAATGTTGAGGAGCGTTGCATTGGTGTCCCATGGTGTATTTCTCATCACAATAAAAATATAGGTCCTTGGCTTTTCACTCATCTCTTTGAATCTCTTTAGGTTGCAGTAATAGGTTTTAGGCTTGTTAAAGTCATTTTTAGGATAGGTGAGCGTAGGAGTTTTGGTTGTTGGTGGTGCATGGAGTTCTTTTCTATAACTGAACCGAGTGAGTGTTGGTGTGGTTGGGTTATGGGTGTTGGCAAGATTAGGAATATTACTTTCATATAACTTGGCTTGCTTGAAGGCTTGGAATAAAGTTTCTGGGTTAAGCAAATTTACCATTTTTTGGTTTCATCTTTTAGACCATCAACAAAGGTCCCCACAAAGAAATCCTCAATCAAGTGAGGCAAATTCTCAAGTAGTCTCCCCTTGTTATACCTTTCAAGCTTATCATAGTATACATTCACAGTTCCTACTTGCTTCGACAACTTGAGTTCATATATGTTTTTCACACCTGCCTCAGTGAACCTCACAATGAAATTATTTGCAAACTCTCTCCAAGTAAGCCCCTCTTTGCCATTGACATGAGACTTGTACCAATATTTTAGAGAACCATGGAGGTGCATCCCAACTATGGCAATCTTTTTATGAGAATGAATCCGATATATGCCAAAATACTCATCGCAATCTTGTATCAAGCTCTTAGCATCATCACCCTCAGTAAATAATGGGAACACCAATTTAAGATATTTAAGTTCTCTCTCTTATTCACCATTATCATCATTTTGGTTTGGTTACTCCTCCATTGAGCAAGGTTTCCTTGTTTTTTCTTGCTTAGCATGCATAAGGTCTCTAAAGAAGCCCTTATCCCTCCTTTGCCCCATATGAGCAGGCCTCTTACCCCTTCCATTATCTCCAAAAGGATTTTCAGACCTGTCATCATTATCCGCGCTCTTCTGTCTCAACAGTTCATTTATACATTCCATGAAGTGGTCCATTTTCTCATCATTATCAATCAGTTGTAATTTCTCATTGGTGTACTCTCTGTAGTTTATGAAAATCCTGCTGCAACATTTGTGTAGGACCAACCATATTTATAGAGCAGAGAGAAAAGTGTCACAGAATAATTGTGATTTCAAGTTTGAAAATGAATTCAAGAAGTTGCAACACTACTTGGGCAAGAGTAAGCAAGTTAGAGTAGCCCTGACCAAACAAGTTTAGTATTGGAAGGTTCTACAATCATAGAGCGGAATAACTTATAAGACTATGATCATAGATCGAAACAATTTATGACTCTTCAATCGTAGACTAAAACAATTAACAAGACTACGATCGTAGACCGGAACTACTTATAAGACTCTACGATTGAAGACCGGAACAACTTATAAAGACTTTACGACTGAAACAACTTAATATGAATCACCTAACATAAACCAAAACAAATCAAACAAAACTAATTCATAGAATTGGAAAAATGGAAACGATAGAGAAGATCAAGCAAAATATTGATTAAAATGTGTGGGTGATGTTGTAAATGAGTTTTATAGAATGGGCTATCTGTATGTGATAGGAACAAGTGAGATGGAAGTGTTTAATACCTGAAACAAGTGAGGAATCAATCATTTTCATGAGGTTTCCTTGTTCTTTCTTGCTTAGCATGCCTAGGGTTTCTAAAGACTACCCCTTCCATTATGCCCAAAAGGATTTTCAAATCTGTTATCATTATCTGCGCTCTTTTGTCTCAACAGTTCGTTCATACCTTCCATGAAGTGGTCCATTTTTTCGTCATTTTCAATCCGTTGTAATTTCTCATTGGTGTTCTCTCTGTAGTTTATGAAATCCTGATGCAATATTTGTGCAGGACCAACCATATTTATAGAGAGCAGAGAGAAAAGTGTCACAGAATAATTGTGATTTCGAGTTTGAAAATGAATTCAAGAAGTAGCAACACTATTTGGGTAAGAGTAAGTGAGTTTGAGTAGCCCTGGCCAAACAAGTTTAGTATTGGAAGGTTTTACAATCGTAGAGCGGAATAACTTGTAAGACTCTATGATCGTAGACCAGAACAATTTATAAGACTACGATCGTAGACCAGAACAATTTATAAGACTACGATCGTAGACCGGAACAACTTAAAAGACTTACGATCGAAGACCGAAACAACTTATAAGACTTTACGACTGAAACAACTTAATATGAATCTCCTAACACAAACCAAAACAAATCAAACGAAACTAATTCATCGAATTGGAAAAATGTAAATGATAGAGAAGATCAAGCAAAATATTGATTAAAATATGCGTGGATGTTGTAAATGAGTTTTATGGAATGGGCTATCTGTATGTGATAAGAACGAGTGAGATTGAAGTGTTTAATACCTGAAACAAGTGGAATCAAATCGTATCAATTGTTTTATAGATCGTTCTACAACGCGTTTTGAAGTATATACGCACTTTATATGAGAAAAAATAACATAGTGGTTGTCTAACGAGATACCATGCATAATAAAATTTTGCCTTAGGCGAGTCACAGATTATAGATTATAAGTTCATAACCCTAGCCCGTTCCCATTTTGGGCGGAACAAATCTACTAATTCTTTGATTTCAGTTAGTAAGAGGAATTTTGAACTAAGAAATAGACCCTAGAAGCTAAAAAATGGTATCCTGAGCAATTGCAATAATCGGGTTCATTGATATTTCTGGTATAGTCTATAACGCATACAATCATACTCAATTCGATGGAATTGTTTGATCTGAAAGGAGATCTTCTATAATTTTGCACGTGAGGGGTTATTTCATTAGGAGCTACTTTTGCCCTTGCTTAAAAAGACATTAAGATAGGCTTGGCCTATTCCACAATGTCTCAATTGGGTTATATGATGTTAGCTTTAGGTATGGGGTCTTATCGAAGTGCTTTATTTCATTTGATTACTCATGCTTATTCGAAAGCATTATTGTTTTTAGGATCCGGATCCGTTATTCATTCAATGGAAACTCTTATTGGATATTCTCCAAAGAAAAAGCCAGAATATGGTTTTTATGGGGGGTTTAACAAAGCATGCGCCAATTACCAAAACGTCTTTTTTATTCGGTACACTTTCTCTTGCTGCTTGTGAGGTATGGAAGGAGATCAAATTTGAATTTGAAGCAGTGGATATTTTGGATGTTTTGTAATCCAATAATTACTGTTCGTTCTCTTAATTGATTTGCAATTAAATTCGGCCCAATCTTTTACAAAAAAGGATTGAGCCGAATACAAAGACCCTATTGCATATATATATATATATATATTATATTTTTTTAGATAGATACATACTTATCTAGATATAGAAGAATATACAAAATCTAAGACTAAACAACTCGAACATTTCTATTGGTGTATATTTTTTCATTAGTAATTCTAGGGACTATTGCATGTAACGTAGGCTTGGCGGTTCTAGAACCATCAATGATTGGTGAACCAGCAGATCCATTTGCAACCCCTTTGAAAATATTACCCGAATGGTATTTCTTTCCCGTATTTCAAATACTTTGTACAGTACCCAATAAATTATTGGGTGTTCTTTTAACGGTTTCAGTACCCTCGGGATTATTAACAGTACTCTTTTTATTTGTGATTTCGCAGTTTTTCTTTGAATCTAGAAAGAATATAGAAATAGATTAAGTTAACACTTGAATTTACTGAGTTGCAGGTACTACGATGGAAAACAGAATCTCCGAGGCCTATTTTCTGCTGCTGTGGGGTAGAGATGATGGTTTTGTGCTGGTTCTAGGTAGTGTTTGAAGGATGAAAGGAGGTAGCATATTATGATTTTCTTCCTTCCAATCCATTGTTCTACTGTGGCTTTTTTAGACATGTGCTCTTAACCTCGTACTAATTATAATTGCAGTATGGGAGATCTGTTATTGCTGTAAATAATCATGGGTTCTTAGTAAAATTATAATTGCAGTATGCAAGAGCCAGAATTGCTATAAAAAGTGGAGCATGCTCCTTGAATTTAAACGTGCCAAAAAAGCAGCACAGTTTTGTGCAAGGCCACCTCAGATAAATTTAACTTCCAATGTGATACCAGCGTTGGGAAAAAAGATGTGTAATAAATTTGTAGGGGGTGACGAAATAGGAGTTGTGAAGGAAATATATGGGCTGTGTTATGATATGTACAAATGTTTTACCTTTTTGCTTGAAAAGGTGCTTTGTATTATATATTTTTTGTTAACTTGTTAAAAGTCTGTTGCTTACACCATTCAATTCATCTTTTCTTGTCCAGGTTGCAAGTTGGAGTTATCCTGTCAAAAGTGTTGGAATCGAGATGAGCATGGCTAGTTTTGATTTTTAAATTCAAGGACTTGAGTTGGGATCCTTAATTTCTTTTTTTCTTCATTTTTCCTTGCACCCTTTTCTTTTGTTTGAACTTGTGGGAATGGAATGGTTTTTGACTTTTATTTTTCCCAACTATGTTCTTCGCCTTTAATGTATGCCAACTTACCATTACAATTCCTTCTTGCGAGTATTATAAAAGAATGTATCGAGTATCTAATCGAATATGTATTAATCGAGTATGTATTGAATCACAATCGAGAATTCGAGTAGTTTGAATCTTAAACGAGTCGAATATAACCTTAATCAGATATTTCTCATATTTTTGTTCGAACAATTTTTATATTCTGATTTGGATCATATTATTAACGAATTCGAGTTTCGCTCGTATTTTTTCGAGCCGAACTGTTTTGTTCTTTTATCGCCTTAATCGCAATAAATAACAGGACTTTTTCTAAATCCAATCCAACACATGGGCAGCTCTTTGCAATTCGCATAGTAAGTTTTATGATAATAATTGTCTTTTTAGCTTCATACACATTAATTAAAAAAGTCATTTAATAATATAATTTAAGAATTAAAATTTATATGAAATTCTATCACTATCTCTTTATGGAAAGTTGGAAACTATTAATGCAAGAGAAAAAATTTATTGGGAGAATGAGAGAAGTTAGGGGCAGTGGCGAATCTAGCAAAGTGCAGCATAGACAGCTGTCCCTGCTGGAATTTTTTTATATGGATATAGGGATATGACAAATATGTAAATTAATAAATTTAAGGATGCAGATTAATGAAAAAATTAAATTTAGAGGGGCGAAAAAAAATTCATAAATTAATTTAAAATACGAGTAAAACTTGTATGAAACTTATAAAAAGATACTAAAACTAGTTTTTGCTTTAAATTAATTCATGGTTTTGTTTGAATATACAAAGAAAATTTAGTTCGAGACTTTGAACATTTGGAGAATCATTATTGAACTATGATAAGTAACCGAAATAAAATTTTAAATTGTATCTAAATGTTTTCTATTTGAAATTCTTTTTTTTAGTTTGAATTATTAATATTTATTACAATTTATAAACATTATTATAATTAGTTCAAAAAAATTTATTTAACTTTAACAAAAAAAAATAATTAAAATTCGTCCCTGCTGGTCAAAATTTCTGGATCCGTCCCTGGTTAGGGGTAATATAGAAAAATAAATAATTTAATTTCTTAGAAAGCTGTAAACGATAAATAAATTAGAATAATTTTTTTTAAAAAAAAAACAGTAATTATTGAACCGAGAGTAATATCAAAATGGGACCCAACGGAGGGAAATTTTCTTGATTTGAGCTAAATTGATGGATCCACAGTTAAGAATAAACCAAATGCAACAATTTCAACGGCAGGAAGGAGGCAGGGGGAGTCGTGACTTTGTGCTCACAGTTTTATGAGAGATCGGGAAGGAGGCGGCAGCAAACCTTCTACATAAATATTTATTGCTCATCTTACCAGTCCCGTTTGTGAAATTAAAAAATATAGAGTAGTGCTACAGACACAAACTATTTTACAAATATTTTATAAACTGTTGATGTAATATACTCCACCTCAACGTATTGATCAACAAATTATTTCAATGTAGTTTTCGGTCCCACATAATATGCTGAGGTGGAATATGTCACATCAGCAGTTTGTAAAATAGTATGTGTCTCAAGCATTATTCAAAAATAAAATAAGAATAATGCTAGAGACACAAATTATTCTACAAACATTTTACAAACTACTGATGTGGCATACTCTACTTCAGCATATTATGTGGGGCCAAAGACTTTATTGAAATAATTTATTAATCAATATGCTGAGGTGGAATATGTCATACCAATAATTTGTAAAATAGTTTATAAAATAGTTTGTGTATGTAGCATTACTCATAAAATAAAGAAGAAAAGATATTAATCCTGATTTTTAAAATACAGACTTATTGGTTTCAACTTCTTTTCTAATCACTCAATTCTAACCAATTTTATTTTTATTGCAAGGTGGTTTTTTAGGAGTGCTTAATTTATATTGAATATTGAGTATACAAATTCATTTATTGGTATCCTACTAAGGTGGTGGGGCGCGTCCAAATCACTCGTCTCGTGAGTACTTCTACACGGACAGGTCCAATGGATAGGAATATTGGACAGGTCAATTTATTTATTTTTTGCTTTTCTTGTGATTTTTAAAAATTGTATAGTATTTATTTTTATTAAAATTTTTACAGAATACAGTATTTTTAGGTGTAATTTAGATACATATACAATAAAGTGTTAAACAGACTGTTTAACACTATATTGTATATGTATCTAAATTGCACCTAAAAATACTGTATTCTGTAAAAATTTCAATTGAAATAAATACTATATATTTTTTAAGAGTCACAAGAAAAGCAAAAAAATAAAAAACCTGTCCAATATTCCGGTCCAGGACCTGTCCGCCAAGATATATTGCTCGTCTCATGGATTATTTTCAACCACATCGAATGATCTTTTGAATCGGTCAATATTTTACAGTTCTTATATAAATCTCATGTCTCATGATATTATAATTATTTATTAATTCTCCGGACATTAACCGTACGAGACAATAGACGAGATAATAAAAAAAATTAATGAAAATTAAAATTTTCACATGAAAAGTGTAACTATAGATGTATATCGACGGTAAAAATCGTTGTTATAAAATCTATAACGACGATTTTCATGCGAAAATATCAAAAAATCGTGTCAGTTTCCAAAATAATAAAGAAGAAGAAAAGATATAATAAAAGCGGCAACAGAAAACCATCCATCAGCCAACCAAAAACAGGTGAAGTAACCCAACCCCTTGTTTTTTCAACCACCAACTTCCTTCAGTCCTTCTCCATGCAAACATTTTCAAGGCAGCTCCTGATCTCTCTCTCTAACCAGTGTGCTACTCCAGCAGGCCTTCATTCCCACCTATAAATTCACTACTTTTTTTAGGTCTCTAAGCTAAGCTAAGCTAAGCTCAAGTAATTACTATTAATAAAGATATCATTACAAAATTTCTTGGCATAAATTTAAGTACTGGGCATATATATATATATATATATATATATATATATATATATATGAATGGCTTCTCTTGTTCTTCTTGTGTCTCAATTTCTTAAACACCCAAATGCAGATTTGGACTACTCAACGACGTCGTCTTCAATGTCAGCCAAAAATGCCGCCGGTGCTCCTTGCTTCACCAAGAAACAGCCAGCGGCAACAACTCGGGCGATAGGAAAGAGGATTGTGAAGATGATTTATCTGTGTTGAGCGTTTGTGTTGACCTTTTTTGGCTTTAATTAATAAATTAGAAATATGCGTGTATACTATTATTATTATTATTATTATTAATTATTTTAATATATTTGTTGTTGATCAACAAACAATATTATAAAGTTAGTTTTTGTTATTTTTATGTTTACATTTCTTGTTAGTTTTTTACGTTTAAAAGTTGGGTGCTGATATATATTATTTCCCTTAGTAGTATTTGCAATAATCAGATTTACAAATTAAAGACAATATTTGATTCCATGTTACTAATTAACGTTACCACCTTAGTTTTTTCTATTTTCTTCTTCTATCCTAGTCAAAATTATTTCCTTAATTTCCATAGATAATTAAAGAGTTTTGTTATATATGACAGAAAAAATTATATCAATTATAAAAATTGATGCATGAGCTAAATTTTTTTTAATAATGATCCATCACTTGAAATTCCATGTACATCGATCGCAATTTAATTTTGTGATATAATATACTTATTGTAGACATGTTCACCAATCAAACGTGATTAATCAGGGATAATATGATTAGTGTTGAGGGTTGTATTAGTGTAATAACATTAAACATATAGGCTATTAAAAATAGAAAATTGATATTTCTACATAAAAAGTGTCACTATAGATGTATAGCGACAGTAAAAATCGTCGTTATAAGATCTATATGAAGAGTTGTTGGGTTTATAAGATTTTTAGAATTGGACTGATTTAAGTATTCGGCCTTAATACATCCTGTTATCATTTTCTTAAAGGTATCTTTCGAAAAGGCTAGGCCCAAACATGATTTGGGCTGAGCTTGGGTTTATGCCTAGTTGGGACATAGTGGGAACAATAGTGGCTAATTGATACCCAAGCTTTAACAATTGGTTTAGCACCCCAATACTATTAAGTTTATAGAATCATATTGCATTCCATAAAGATCAGATTTAAGACCAAGAAAGGTTTGTCCGAGTGTAAGGGACTTTGATCCTGGATGGAAGTGATTTTAGTTTCGAACCCTTTACCGTAAAAGTGTGAGGTTGGGGATATTTTTGGGAAACTAAATTTTTTTTTCAAATTTAAGATTTGTGTATTATCATATTTTAATCTTCTACGTTGTTATGAACATTTATAATATAATTATAAATAAATAAATCTTAGAAAAATTAAATATAAACTTTTGAACAATATTCTTTGATAAGGTATACAATTAAAAATATAATTTTATGAATAAAATACTTAAAAAAATTAATAACATTTTATAGTACATAAAATCAAAACAAAAGACTGCAACAACATTCATTAAATTGGTTATACAATTTGTTAAAACAAAATAAAAAATAATTTGTACATAACAAAAATTGTTTACAATAATATATAGTAAACAAGATGGATATTGAATGTAAATTTTAATTATCTATGAAAGTATATAAGTAAAAATATTATTCAACACTACTTCTTACTTATTTAGCCGCAAAATTTTGGATGAATCGTTCAGACGCATTCAAAATTTAAATATTATTAAACAAACGGTCTGAATGACTTATTCGGTCAGATTGAGACTTATTCAAACACATTCACAAATAAACAAACAGTGCTTACTTTAATAAAATACAATATCCTTCTAAAATATAGTTGATGCTCAATCACATAAAGAAAGAAGGAATAACATCTTTGTTAGTCCTCACAGAAAAAAGAAGAAGAACTCTTTGTTTTTAATTAGCATACCAATTTAATTTTTCTCATTCATTCATTCACATAATCACATCAAATACTCCAATTGCACCTTTTAATTTGTTTAACAAATTTCTTTTTATAGTTACTGTTTTACTCGTACATATATAAGTTTTGCAATTAATTATATATAAATTTTTTCTTTTTAATCCATCTGTTTCGAAATTAGATATACACTAAAATTATTAACATGAAAATTTTAACATTTCACAACTCTTATTTTTAGTTGATTAAGTATAATGATATCATTAACTACATTTTTAGCTAATGATAAAAATATGATTAGAAAACTATATATATATATTTAATAATATTTTTTACAAATCTATCTATCTCATAAAAGAAGGCATTTGGAAACTTGGACAAAATCCCAAATTTACATGCATGCCCCTGCTTCTTTTCTGTATGGGGAGCATGCAGCGTGCCACATGTCCACCATAGTCACATACAAATACACATGTAAAACCCTAAACCCAAAACAAGAAGTAGTCTTTAAATGGAGTACTACATTAACTATCATCATATGTACGTATATACACACAAAATGAATGATCTAAGCAGCCCCACGTATTCCATGCATTTCATACCGCTTCCTCAAGTCCCTATAAATATCAATTCACTCCTCTTAATTCTCGCATCTTTTCACAAAAACCCTTCTTTCTCTTTGTCTTTCTAAAAATGGGGTTTCTCTCTCTAAAAACTCTTGTGTTATTGCATCTCTCAGTCCTTTTATTGAGTTGTTTGAATGTGCTTGGTAGTTATGATGGTGTAATGAGTATAGCAGATACACCCGATAATTTCCCTACCCAGCCTCCGGCTCAGGCCCCTCAGTACCACCACCCCAAACAATATCCTCCGGCTCAACCTCCTAGCCAAGCGACGGCTGAGCCACCGGTTCAACCAGCTCCAACCCATGCACGAACTCAACCTCCAAGCCGTGCGCCAACTCAACCTCCAAGCCGTACGCCGAGTCCTCTGCCGCCGAGGAAGTTTGTAGCTGTGCAAGGTGTTGTTTACTGTAAGGACTGCAAGTATGTAGGGATAAATACCCTTTTGGGAGCCAAGCCTCTTTTTGGTAAGTTACCCATGTTTTTTAAGAAAATATATAAATCCTGAATATATTTTTTTTTGATAAAATATATAAATCATGGGGTACCAATTGAGCCAAGTCATGTAGGTAGTCTTGAATATTTCTTTCAAAATAAAAAATTTGTTTATTTCAAAGTAATCTTTCTAGAATACATGAATGATTAGCTTTGTGTAATCTTTTCTATTCTCAACTATCTAGGTACTCATTTCGTTCAAAATTAGAGTGACCTTTTGAACTAAATTTGCAAAATTTTAAAATTAGCATAAATTTATATGTTTCTAATTTTTTTTATTGAAAAAGTACTATATATGTATGCTTTCACAAACTAATATATATATATATATATATATATATATATATATATATATATATATATATATATCCTAAATTAATTCAAATTAAATTGATATGAAATTATTTAGTTTTAATACAAACAAATATAATAATTGTAAACTAACTATAAAATACTACTCTTTGCTTCATCCCAAAATTAAATATACATTTTGACTTTTTAAAATCAATTTACGAAATCTTAAAATTCAAAATTTATATGAATACAGTCAAAATATGTCTAATTATGGAAGCTTCCAGAAGTATTCTCTTTGACCGAATACAGTTATCATTACTAACTCTACACATGGTTAAGGAAGTGGTTAACATGAAGTTTATTTTTGGGTAAGTTGGTCAATTAGCTAATAGAGTGTTGTCACGCAGGCGAGACTCTATGTGTGTCAACATTCTATTGACAAATTAAACAATTTATTAAAAAATAAACTTCATGCTAACCGGATCTCATCGTTAATATTGTAGGTGCTGTGGTACAACTACAATGCAACAACACCAGAAACCCATTAGTTGTACAAACAAAGACGGACAAGAATGGCTACTTCTTCGTCAGTGGCCCCAAGACCCTCACAAATTACGGGTCCCACAAATGCAAGGTCTCCATAGTTTCATCACCCTTGACTGCATGCAACAAGCCCACAAATCTTCATTACGGGTTTTTGGGTGCCTTCTTGATGCCGTTAAATAAGCCACCGATCTCGACACACCCCATTGGGTTTGATCTGTTCAATGTTGGGCCTTTCGCTTTTGAACCCTCTAGCAAAGAGCAATGCCAGCATTGAGATAGATAGGTAGCTAGAGATCTGTTGGTCAATCTTCATATGGGCCAGATGATTTGGGACTTCTTGTGATTATATAGTCAATAATATATGAATATATGGTGTTGTATTATATAGGGTCCTTAACACTAATATACAACAATTAGAAAATAATTACAAAAATAAAACACACACAACATAATTACAAAAACTATACAAACACAATATTACGTTGCTAAAATCACGTGTCATTAACTCCTATACGTCAGTTACCAATTTTGCTATTTGCAACTAACCGCTCCTAAATTGAAGCAATTGAAAAAACATGCAACTTTCATATCGGAGAAATCCAAATCTTCTGTCGTGACAAAACTCTGAGATCGAAGAAGACGAAAACTTTTGCAGCGGCGAAACACTGAGATCGGAGAAGACGAAACCTTTTGCAGCGGCGCAACTCTGAGATCGGTAAATAGCATATAAAATCAACAGCAACTTCAAGTTCAGTAATAAAAAACAATCGTACTGCAGTGATTGTTGAATACAAGATCACAACAATTTCGATACAAATCTGAATACGGAGGTATGTGAGTTTAAAATTCATATGCATGTAGTTACCTATGGTTACTACGAATTCCTATATTGATTACCTTTCTTAAGTTTTTTACACTTAAAATGGTCACAGATTAAGAATACTGAATGTTTTGAATGGTCATTAATATGTTTTATATTATGGTTACTAAATAGATATAAATTGGTTACTGTTTGTTATGTATTTTGTTGCTGAATAATGTTTATTTGATTGCTTTATAATTTTTATATGAGTTCTATTGATTTTTTTTATATTAATGGTTACTCATCAAATATATTGGTTACCTTCCTGCAACTGTCGGTTACTGTGTAATGTTGTCTTGATTACTGTGTAACATTATACTGTCTAATGTTGTATTGGTTACTGTTTAATGATATCTTGGTTACTTTGTAACATTAAATTGGTTACTGACTAATGTTGACTTAGTTACTGTGTAACATTATAATGGTTACTGACTATTGCTTATTTGGTTGCTGTGTAAAATTATAATGGTTAGTGCATAATATTACTTACTAATGCTGACTTGGTTATTAAAAAATGATGACTTGGTTACTGACTAATGCTGACTTGATTACTGTTTAACAATATATTGGTTACTGGCTAATGCTGATATGGTTACTATGTAAAATTATAATAGTTACTCATTAGTGCTGACCTGGTTACTGTATTAATCTAATTATACTTATACTTATGTGTTTTATATTAATGGTTACTTGTTAGCTACATTGGTTACATTCTTACAATATTTAGCCTTTAGTTGGTAACAATCAAGTTATACTGGTTGGTTTTTACTATAAAAATGCAATGGAGAATGTGTTTATCTTGTGGCTACTAAATAAATGTGTTGGTTACTGTTTAAATTGAATTTGATTACTGTATAATGTTGTTATGATTATTACTATATAATATTACAGTGTTTTATATTTGTTTGTTTTATTATGATGGTTACTTATTGGCTACATTTGTTACCTTCATACAACTGTTATAGTTTAATTGGTAATAAATATCAATATACTATATGTTTATTTCATTGCAAGATGAATGTTACAAATGTATTTTATGTACTGGTTAATAACATTATGTAGTTTGGTTACTGGCTAACATTGATTTGGTTATTTTACAGTACTTATTCTGTTATCAGACAATGGAATTGATTTCTGTTGTACTTTATTTCAACAGTACATGGACTGATAGTAACCAATACACCAAATTTGAAGTTACCGACATACTAGTTCATCAACTTGTTCGTTTAGAGAAATGCAAAACATAATATGCATTGTTCTATCAATTTTGGAGTGTCGAATTTTGGCTTTTCAGAGCCTAATTTTCATTAGTAATGGGGTCAACGATCAAAAGTCACAGCGTTGCTGGTGAACTGCAGGGTTTTTTTTGGTCAAATTTCATCATTTAGACCTTCAAAATTGTATGTAAAAATTGTGGTTTATATTCTGGTTACTAAGATTATGTAATTTGGTTACTGTCTAATATTAATTTGGTTACTTTATAATGTTTATTCAGTTGTTACATCTCAAACTACTTTTATTTTAATATGAGATCTATAAATGACTATCATATATATAAATGGGAACTCTTAATTAGAGTTTCTTATTCCATCATGATGACAGGGTATAAATAAAATATATTTATTTAACACTTTATAACAGTCCTCATACAAACTTATAATTATAATAAAATAGTAACCACATAATTATATGATAGAAACCATAACAGGTTTTAATAGTAACCAAAACATAAACATCGTGTAATGAAACCCAGTTTAGAAAATTCATGTATACTAAACAATTACATATTAACCAGAATAAAAAAAAAATAACCAAAATCTCACACTGAGAAAACAATGATAGTAGCCAAACCATAAGATAACAGTAACCAAAACATAATAAAAAAGTAACCAAATAGTTATAAATAAGTAACCAGAACATGTTTTAATGGTAAACAAAATAGAAACAACCTGTATATCCAACCCAGTTTAGGCAACCTAAGTATACTCTCACATGTACATTTAACATTTGATATATGTCATGATACAAACTTGTAACTATCTGGTTACTACAAAAAAATAAAATGGTTACCATTCTATGCATGTTTGGTTACCAACTGCACCTTTCAAACAATATATCAGACACAACTTAGAAGAAACAAATACGAACCAACAAACAATGTCAAATAATTGATAATATAATCAAATAT
Source organism: Panax notoginseng (assembly GCA_016801055.1). Lineage (NCBI taxonomy): Eukaryota > Viridiplantae > Streptophyta > Magnoliopsida > Apiales > Araliaceae > Panax > Panax notoginseng. The sequence goes on along the minus strand of CM029014.1, from coordinate 140,768,310 downwards.
GTAATCCCATTTACATAAGCTCCAATAAACATTACATATTTACTAACCATAACAAATGGTTATGAATATCCAACAAAAACTAAAGTACGAAACACAATTCAGAAGGACAAGACAACAACAACCGAACTAATCAAAATATGTTACAAATCTTCCTAAAACTTTAGCTTTTTGGCTGCTGCTACTTTTTCTTCATGACTGCTCTCATTCTCTAGAAAAGACTTCTGCATTATGTATGAACCTGTGGGAGGAAGAGAAATACCTTGGGATTAGTGAATAGATAACCCATTAACCATAGGTATCATATCATAATATAACATTAACCATACCATAATAAAGCAGTGACAAAAAAATTATATTATATAATCTAATTGTAACCAAAATATAAACAACATGTAGTACAAACCATTTTATATAATAAACTAACAGTTATATATAATATTAACCAAAACATAATTTAAAGGTCACAAAAAAAAATCTGTATACCAAAAAATATACTAAAGAAGTAACCAAACATTTATAGGATAGTAACCAAACCATGTTTTAATGGTAACCAACACATAAACAACATGTAGACCAAATTCAGTTTAGTCAACCAATGTATACTAAGCAAATATATTGTAACCAAAACAACATATAAAAGTAACCAAAAACTCAATTAAAGGAAAAGAATGGTATTCAAATCATAAGCTAAAAGTAACAAAAAATATACTCATGAAGTAACCAAACAGTTATATGTTAGTAACCAAAACATATATTAATAGTAACCAATACATAAACAACATATAGACTAAACACAGTTTAGTCAACTCATATATATTAAGCAAATACATGGTAACTAGAACAACAAAAAACAGTAACCAGAATCCCACTCAAGGAAACAAAAATGAAATCCAAATGAGAAACTAATAGTAACAAAAAAACATACTAAAGAAGTAACCAAATATTTATATGATAGTAACTAAAACATGTAAAAATTGTAACCAATACATAAATAACATATACACCAAAACCAGTTTAGTCAACCGTATACTAAGCAAATATATGGTAACCATAACAACATAAAAAAGTAACCAAAATACCAAATCAAGGTAACAAAAATGGTATCCGAATCACAATATAACAGTAACCAAAACATAATACAGAAGTAACCAAACAGTTATATGATAGTATCTATTTTTTATTGCTTGACGTAGCTACAACATAAGCATTACATCAAGCCCCAAAAATTGGTCTTGTGTCAGTATATGATGCAGAAGTAAAATGACAAATGAAGAAGATGAGACAATCATGATCATTCAAAAGCAGACTATATATGTTAAGAGCCTAAACAATTTGAAAATAATTATCCACTTTAGCAAATATTATGTTGTTAAATGATGTCTATCGCAAATAACCCAGTCATGGAGATAAAGAAAAATTCATTCAATAAAAAAATTAACATAAACAGAATGTGGCCAGAAGTACAGACTCATAGTATAACAACATCACTTCAACCATGTACATACCAAAGCAAGAACTACATCGTCTGAAGAAATAGATTCAGTCCGCTGACGACGAGTGGCTTCAAGCGGAGGAGAGAGAGAAGTAGTAAGGGCGGAGAGAGAAGTAGATTCAGTCCGTTGACGACGAGTGGCTTCAAGAGGAGAGAGAGAAGTAGTAAGGACGGGAGAGAGAGAAACAAAACGAGAGTTAAGGCGGAGAGAGAGAGAGAGAGAGACCGAACGAGAAAGGAATGTTTGAGGAAGATAGAAACTAATTTACCATGTC